>CM037787.1:36626446-36676446 GCA_021229015.1 Solen grandis
TCTGGAAATGAGGATTTTGTAATTAAATTTGGTAAGGTTTAACTGTGGTTTTCTGCAGATCAGGCTTTATGTGGTACCTATTGAGTGCATCAAAATGAGTCTATATGAGGGAAAGGGTTAAGTTGATGCAGTTTTCCCTAAGTTTACTATGTTTTACCCCCAGAGCTTTTTTTTTCAAACTTGATAAAATAGTGCTTTTACTCCTCAAAATAAGGTATTAAAGCTGCCTCTCTGTCATCAGAAAAAAAGGTCTGTAATTAGATTTCTTAGAACTGATTTGGTTATACATTTAGTGCAGGGTAGTGTGGAACAATTTGAGGTTAATTTCTAGCATGACTCCACCCAGATTCAAACCTTGGACCCCCATGACCCACAGTTGTGCATCCTACCATTGGATTATACCACTCCTTTATATACAGAGTTCACTAAACATAATACACTTTGTCCAATATAAATGTAATGTGGATGAACAATGGACCCCCCAAACTCTTATTTTGTGATTTGTTAATTGACTAAAGTAGCCTACTGTAGGTGTAATTTCACATACAGTAAAACCTAGCTGCTTTATCCAACACCAACAAAGACCAAATTGACAATGTCAGATAAGACTGGTTGCTAGATAAGTCAGGTCATTATCCCTTTCCCTCATAGAGGAAACCATGAAAAGACCTATGCGAACAGCATAAAACCAGATCAGCCTGCGAGACTGGTTGCTAGTTGTAAGGTACTTGTTTCTCAAAGATTCCTCATAGGTCTGGTAATGAGGATTTTGTAATTAAATTTGGTAAGGTTTAACTGTGGTTTTCTGCAGATCAGGCTTTATGTGGTACCTATTGAGTGCGTCAAAATGAGTCTGTATGAGGGAAAGTATTAATATTTGCTGGTGCATACAGTTGAGCCTGTATTAGCAATCACCTGTATTAAACGGTCAACCTGTATTTAGCGGTCACTTTTAATATTACATGTACCAAAGTATAGACTTGTGTTTGGGTTTAACCTTTATTAGCGGTCACCTCTGTTAAGAATTTCCCCTTGATCTTTAATCTTTGTTGAACAGCTCTTTATAAAAATCAAAGTGATTTCAATCTTTCTTAAGTTCTTCAAGGAGATATCGCTAATATTAATGTATATTTCATGCACGAGGGTGGTCGCAAAAAGACCCGCACACTCACTGTGAGTCAGGTAATCACAAGCCACACATATTTATCATATAACTCAGAAGTGAAAGGTTTCAGCGAAGGTCTTTCAAAATGAATGTCCCTAATGGCATATTGATAAAAATTTGATGTGTCACTGTCGTTATTACTGCAATTCATGCCTCAAAATGGATACATAATGACAGACTACTCCATTAAATACATGCCTTTCATTGGAAATGATATAAAGATACTCAGAAGCAATCTTCAGATTTCTCTTTGATTCTTTGTCTGTATCCCGTTTAATTTGTAATTTATTGCTCATACAAGATGGAAGGTCAATTTCTCTCGGCAATTATGCTTTCATTTCTGAAATCACAGGGTCTTAGAGATTCTCTAAGGGTAACTCTGCTTCAATTTTTAAGGTACATACCATACTTAAGTGTTCAATTTTTTGGTCCGGATATTTGATAAATATTGGATATAAACACCTCAGGGCTGAAAGGTGAACATTAGGTAGGCAACAACTTGTAGGATAAGCACTGAAAAACCACTGTTCTCCTGTTGCTATGGTAACACTGATTAAATGACAACATTTTGTCCTTTAGGTCACACTGCAAACTCACACGTAGTTACCAATTCCAGTTTTCTATTTTCAGTATATATATATATATACATCAAAGAAACTGTACTTTATAAGAATTTCTCAAATGAGAAGCATATATTTCAGCTAATTGTCATCACAACAAACAATTGTGTGTTACCTTTTCCCCTAAGGCCATCATTAAAAATTATGTTTGTTTGTGTCTTCCCACCCAGACTATTTTAGGTCAGTAGGTAGGAAGGGATTTCTTTTTTCTCTCAAGGGCAACACTGAATGGGCTTCAAGATGAGAGATGAACATATTAAGATTTCTCAAGTCTTTTCGCTTCTTCAACCATTGTTTTGTTTTACATGTTTGAGTGAAAACTGTAGAGGACATCCGCTTGAAAGAACAGAATGAGCAAAATTGATGCAAAGACAGAAATCGGCAAACTGAAATAAAAAATCTTCAGTCTGGAGCTAAAAAGAAATTCAAATGGTACCTGGATTCTATTAAGTCAGTTGAAGCATGGCAAACAAACATACTTTTAATGTTGGCCTATGTTTCAGCAATTCTTTACCAATGAAAATTGTTCAAATATTCATTTGACCTATCTTGTATCATCATCTATAAATAAAATTTTCTTTTAACCCTTTCCCTCATAGAGGCCACCATGAAAAGACCTATGCGAACAGCATAAAACCAGATCAGCCCGCGAGTAACTCCCAGGCTGATCAGGTTTTATGCTGTTCGCTGCTCCTCAGTGGTCTGGAAATGAGGATTTTGTAATTAAATTTGGTAAGGTTTAACTGTGGTTTTCTGCAGATCAGGCTTTATGTGATACCTATTGAGTGCGTCAAAATGAGTCTATATGAGGGAAAGGGTTAAGCTTAAAATAATTCTTAAATACATGTGTATACAAACATACATGGGCAAAATTTATCACCAAAATTTATCACTCAAAATCTATTCATATAGACAATCACTGGCAACAATAATAACTTAATTGATTCACAATTGTAATTGCTTCAACACCGAAAGTAATGGTTTGAAGATGTGTCAGATAAAGCAGTGCAAATATAGAGAAATTATGACTGACAGGCCCTAAATGTATGGCTTTTTATGGTACCTTTAACCTTTTCCCGAGGAAACCATGAAAACCAACAGCATAAAACCAGATCAGCCTGCAAGTAACGTGCAGGCTGACAGGTTTTATGCTGTTCGCTGCTCCTCAGTGGTCTGGAAAGAGGATTTGTAATTAAATTTGGTAAGGAAGGTTTTGCGTCAAAATGAGTCTATATGAGGGAAAGTATTAATATTTGCTGGTGCATACAGTTGAGCCTGTATTAGCAATCACCTGTATTAAACGGTCAACCTGTATTTAGCGGTCACTTTTAATATTAGATGTACCAAAGAACAGACTTGTGTTTGGGTTTAACCTTTATTAGCAGTCACCTCTGTTAGGCGGTGGTCACTTTCTCTTATTCCCAGGACTGACCGCTTAAGACAAGTTTGACTGTATATTCGTGTATTAATTCTAGAAAATGCTATATCCAGCGTCCACACCAAGATACTGCATGGTATTAGACCACATTTTGACAAGAATGCTACATTTGGTTTACCCTTTACCCTTCAGCCCATAAATATTCATCGAAAAAATACGACTTCATGGATATTAATTTTCTGAACTTTAAACAACATAAATTATGGAAAATAATTTTTTCTTTACTGTGCCGACTGTATAGAACCATGGTTCAAAGCTACAACTATTGTGTGAGCAAACAAAGGAGATCGTTATCGGACATCACTTTCCTGGTTCTATTCTGTTTGCCGAGGTGTCAAAATGCGTCTTTATGAGGTATAGGGATAAGATATAGCTTTAATAGCTATGTGATATTGCAGCTTATGTCAACGGAACAAATAATGGAACACAGATTAGGGATTGGACTGTATTATATTGATAACTGCATTAAAACAGAGGGCAGAAGTATGGATCTATAATGTAAAGACAAATAACAAGCTCGTAACATAACTGAGGGAGATTTATACCCACACACAGTGCTTTGAATCTGAAGCCATACAGAACGGAATATTTCAGGTTATTTAAGCAAATTCTTAGTCAAAAAGGGGCAATAACTGGGTTAAAAATTGATGGATTTTGCACAAGGCCGAACTTGATCATCATTTAATTAGAATAATATAACCCCTCCGCCCCTCCCAATGAAAAAAAAATTGGGGATATAATTATAGATTAGAGTAAATAGTTTGAACTATATGTTATATTTGCAATGGTGTTATAATAAAGCAAATATCGAGGGGTGAGAGTGTAACTATGCTAAGTGCTTATGTATTTATATGCACTTAGCATAGTTTTGCTTTCACCCCTTGATATATAATGAAGGTATACACAGTATTTTTAACCCTTTACCTCATGAATATTCATGTACAAATTCATGACTTGATGAATATCTTTATACAGAACTTTAAATGCTATACTGCTATGCAGACTATGTACAATCTGAGCTTCAATAGTGTATAAGTAAACAGAGGAGACCCTGATCAGACAGCAATTTCAGCTGTGTTTGCCAATTCTTGAAAAAGAGTCTATTTCAAGTATAGGGTTAAAATGCACACAATTTCTCCAAATATTTCAATAATATTGTTTACAGATTAAATGCAAATTTAATCATAAACATAACATGTCTTTTCTATTTTTCTTCCTGTGAGACCAATTATCTTTTTTCCTCCCTATAGTGTGTATCACCCTCCGTTTTTTTTCTTTATCAAACTGACACGTCTTGTTTCCTCTTTTAATCACAAATTGCATGCCACTTTTACATATTTTGCTTGATAAAATCTTTTCATAAATAAGATTATGATTAGCTTGAATTTTCATTCAGAAGCAATTATGCGACATTGGTGTTTGATCTGCAGGTTCGGATGAAATACCGGGTCCAGTTCCCCGTTGCCGGGGACGGAGTGACAATATAGATATAGGCCGACATAGGGGGATCAATAGCTGTTCGAAGTTAAGTGTAATCTCTTCAATGAATTGGTAGGATGATAACAGCATGTGACGGGGCCATGTGTGTGGTTTTAGTGTACTGACAGTTGATGTATCACAGTTAAAGTCCCATGATTTTGTACACCTGCTGTAGGATTACCCTTGACATGGGAGGAGGTGTTTATAAACAGCATGACAACAGGATGAGTGACGAGGCCAAAGAGTGAGAAAGAGAGAAAGAAAGTTGAACAATGACTGCATTCTGTTTTTTAGGAGTAATATTTTTACCAAAATAGACTTAAAATTTACCTAGATTTAATATATTCTGTATTCAAATATTAACAAAAAACTTCAATTTAGTCAAATAAGATATACCAGTATTTGCATTTTTAAGCTTTAGTCTTTGGTAAATTTAATTTCAAATTTCTGTCCTGATTATAACAAAAACTATCAATATGTGTCAAAGACTATCACAGGCTAGATGAAATAAAACTGCTAACGAAGAACAATTACACAGCAGATTAAAACAACCAAAAGAGAGAATAACTTTCCCTCCCCCAGTGAAACTGCTTTGTCACTGACGACTTTAGCCGGTGACAAGGTAAATAAGCCCTTGTAACAAGGAAGTCATAAGGAAGAAGACTTTCAAAGGTTCATATGCATGTAGAAGGGGTGATAAACTACTGACTAACCAGGTGTCGTAAGAAAAGACACTTTCTACAGCGGAGTTGAGTTTGTTTTATTATGGTGGAGTAAAGAAAAAGTCACTTGCTCCTAATTGTAGTTGTTATTAACAATGCTCGGACGCACAGCTTGGCTGGCCAGAGGCTTGAACAATGACTTTTATACTATAGAGTGGTACCATGAGACAATGAAGATACTATTGAAACCACAATTTCATGTGCACATATGTGCATCACAATTTGATTAATATAAATTGTGCTTACTTGTGATTTTTACACACCAATTTAAGAATTCAGCGTGTAAGTAAGAGACAAAAGGTTATTCAAATGAAATTCATGATTCACCATACATGAGATAAAAACAATGTATTATCATATCAAGCTATCAAGCCCTGGCTCGAATTCCAACAATAATACTTAGCGCTGAGTAATACTTAAATTCTTAAACTAGATAGATACACATTCCACCATTACTATTCATGAAATATTCAAATATGTGACTTAGCTGAAATGAATTATTACCTAAATGACTAACAATAATTGTTAAGAATTGAAATATTTTGGTTTTTTATTGGAGAAACAAGATTAATGAAATTTGCCCATAAGTATATTAGTTTTACTTAGCGCTAAGAACTGCTGCTGGAATTTGACCCTGGTCACATATATAGATATTAGCATTATCTCAATATTATTAAATCAAATAAAAAAGATGTATTCCTTTGAGAGATGAGATTATCATTCAATGAAATCAAAAATATAATATTTTCTTTGATTTCATTTCTGTACTGATCAGCACCCTAAATTAACCTACATGTACCTATAATGTATTAAACTTCTCATTAATTTCTGCTCATTAGCATTTTCTGACATACAGATAAATCTCAACCCAATCTCAGCAGCAAAATGGATAGATGTTAGTCCCTGAAGAGAATACTGGTAACCATTTTGAAGAGGTTATTTTGAATATAAAATCCACTGGAGGAAAAATAATTGCTATTTCAGGGAAGGAACAAGAATTGTAGAGAATAGCCATTAGTGAAGACAGCACTGTATATTCTAACTAAAAGTTATAGTATATGAATATAAAAGGTGTGTGGTGTGTATAATTTTCCTATCTATACACTGACAACATATGTCAAATTCATGACTTGACTTGACCATTTGAGTTTACAGTCGCTTTGACAGTATTTCAGTCATATAGCGACGTCCAGCTAATTACAGCCGGAGGAAGACCCCGAATGCACGGAGGCATCCAGGTAGAACCACCAACCTACCGCAAGCCAGCTGGAAGGCTTCCTCACATGAAAATCCGAATGACCCTGCCGGGATTCGGACCCACGCGGAGAGGGGCTGAGTGAGTGTTAAAGTCAGTGACTTTACCCTCTCGGCCACGGAGGCCCCCTCACATTCATATGAAGAAGTATAGAAGTGACAGTATAATATAATAAACCAACATATTTTTATCCTTTTTAACACTTCAAAGTCTAGTAAGCGTGTTAGAATGGAAATAGGGTTTCATATTGAATTTATACAACCTATATCACAGAATAATCCATGGTGTTGCATTCTGATGCCTTTGTGATCAGATTACTCATATCCGAATTTGGCAATGCGCATTATTTTACAACATTATACGCAACACAAAACTCTGTTTCCTAAATATACATCAAAAGGCACATAAATCCAGAGATACAGTGTCCATTACACACTACACAAGTGCATATAAAATTCCTAGTGGATATTTGAAAGTTCGGCCTCTGAAAACATTATGGAACTCACTAATATCTTTTTTGATTGACATTTTATTTCATGGGGGATGTATTTTCCCACACCCTCACCCATTGCATTTTATTTCTCCTTAACTGTGTAATGTCTTGAGAGTATATGGACAAATATGTCCCCCATTTACTGCAGACTCCAAACTGCATTTAATTCCTTTACACAAGCAATACCATAATTGCCGTCTGCATGTAATTCAGAAAAATGACAAACATTTAGCATAGATAAATTAATTCTTTATTTTTTTTTTTTTTTTTGCACTGGATATTTTTTTTCACATTTTCAAGATTTTTCACAATTAGAATTTAATCAAAACAGAAAAACAATATGGCCAAGACAGCCCTAATATCACCCACATGAGCACCAAAGCAGACAAACTTAAGCACTGATTCACACAGACTTATAATAATTTTACTGAAAGAGAATGTTAAAAAAAATAAAAATATGAAAGGTCAAAGGCAAATGAGCATTTTCATGAAGATCATGCAGACAAATGATGAGACTCCTCGTGCTGACAAGGATTTCCTACTAATTGCCATGTTGACCTAGTTTTTGACCCCATGTTACCCTGTTTCTAACAAAGATTGGACCAAGAATCTGAAGTGTTAACATTGTTTTTCTCATGTTTGTAATGTTATCGAGTTTTTAACTCCAGTTTTGAACCTTTCTGAGTTTTCATGCAGCCGGAATTCAGTTCAATAAATATATAGGTAAAAAATGTACATGTATGTTTATCAACTGGAAGTAACGGTGAAAATGGTAATTTATAAAAAATCCATCTTTGGATAAAAATGCTTGGCCATTGTTAATGTTTGAAGGCAGACGTAAAAGACATTAATGATGCCGAGGGCATTCCCTTGACCTTTACTCAATGACAAAACAAACAAACTAATAATCATTACACCGATAACATTTATTTGTAGCAATCTAGAATCCAGACAGAAATCTGTTATGTTCAAAAGTGATAATTAGAAAAAAACCTGAAAGCAATTTAAAATCTCTGCCGCAAGAACACCCGTTCATGCACATTAAAGCTAATCAATTCCCGCTGTCGGGTAAAGCGACAAAACAAACAAGATTGTATCTAATGATTGTGGGTAGACAATGGCAGAATGTCATGCAGGGGAGACTGTATGAACAGAATACTGCTATAATAAGCTGGCACTAACTTGTCTCAGTCATGCTGTGCTGAAACATTGATTGGGAATCAAGATAAATTTTTTTAACACAAAACTGACAGTATCATTATGATCTCAGAGGGATGTTGCTCTGTTGATTCTGTAAAGGCGTTACTTTTCCTTGAGAGTGTATTTCACTGTGTCTGTATTACATGTACACAATCATCTTATTGCTTATGACTAGAAAGCTGGGGGTTTTTTTTAAAAAATTTTATTGGGTTTTACGTCCCACCGACAGTAATTCAGTCATTTTAAAGATGATGCCTACTTGAGGCAAATATAGTGCTGCCGCACTGTAGTATCACGCCGTAGACATGTGGCATGATACCACACCCAGTCACATTATCCTGACATAGGGTGAAGCATGAAAATTCCAGACAAATAAAGCCGACTATTGACTTTTGTCAAACTAATAACCAACGGATACTCATACCCCTGATTCACAGAAGTGGGGCTGTATAGTTAAACCTGTATGAGCAGTCACCTGTATTAAGTGGTCAACATGCATATAGTGGTCAGTTTTAATATTATACTAGCACTTTGTTACATGTTTACTGTTTATTAAGCATCCACCTCTGTGGTGCGGTCACTTTATCTTGTTCCCTTGACTGACCACTTAAGACAGGTTTGACTGTACTGACCACTTAAGACAGGTTTGACTGTATTGACCACTTAGGACAGGTTTGACTGTACTGACCACTTAGGACAGGTTTGACTGTACTGACCACTTAGGACAGGTTTGACTGTACTGACCACTTAGGACAGGTTTGACTGTACTGACCACTTAAGACAGGTTTGACTGTACTGACCACTTAAGACAGGTTTGACTGTACTGACCACTTAAGACAGGTTTGACTGTACTGACCACTTAAGACAGGTTTGACTGTACTGACCACTTAGGACAGGTTTTACTGTAAAGGAATCAGATTCTTCATGTCATGTCCACCACTTACATAACATGAAGTTTGGTAACCGTTGTTAATATTGCTTTCAAACTTGAAAAAATAATTCATCTTGATTAGACCAGTCAGCAGACAAGTGCAGGTTACATTTATCGTGTCAAAGATTTTATAAGAATTAGCTCTTTTTCTGTGTCAAAACAGAATGCATGGGTATTAATCACCATCAATGATAGTTCTCGTTCTTAGTGGAAAATTAAAAAAAGCACATACTGATTAATGAAAAGAGGGTAGATATTCTAAGGAAAAATGAGAGAGAGAAGGAGAGACAGAGAAAGACAGACAACCAAGTTTTTTTTTTAATGAGCCAGACTGAGGCTGAACCAAATAATTTGGACTATTTTGGTAAAGGATTAGCGAATGAATATCTTTTGCAAAAACATTTTCAAACAAAAACAAGAAGTGTTATTTTGAAAACATGTGTCACCTGCTGAAAGAAATGTGATGGAAAAAGTGTGATAGACAAAGTGTGATAGACAGACAGTTGGACAGACAGACAATGGAGAAGTGATTCGTATGTGACACTTCTGCTTAAGCATGTGACACAAAAATGAGGAAAAAGGGGAATAACTCAAATAATATTGATGCTTGAGTTATCAGGACCTTCAGCATGACAACTTGAGTTGTGATCCCTTTGTGCCACTTCTGCTTACAGCAGGTGACAAAACAAAAGTTTTTTTTGCAGATGATTAATGCTGTTGCTTCACTGCTGCACTTTATATGACATAAAAAAATAAGTAATTTGTCAATATTAAAGCAAAATTTCCGATTTGTTAAACTTAATGGAGAGAAATGTGCTTTTTACTGGGGATGGACTTTCTGCCAAAGAAGTTATGTACACATTTTCATTGCTGTAATAAGATACTGCACCATGTAGAGATTGACAGGCATAAAGTCAAATTTCCAAAGTAAAAATGGGACATAACTCTTAAGCATTTTAAGGAGAGATCTTTCAGTGTTGTTGGCCCTTCAGTCAATTCCTTCTTCCTTCTATGGATGAATTCCATTGCTGTTTCTTAAGAGTAAATAAGAGATTGAACTTTATGTACAAGACCTGATAGTATTATGGACGGGTTTTTTCAGGCTTTTTTCCAACAAAAGTAGGTCATATGTCAAGGTCAAAGTCAACTGTATGATGAAGAGATTCACCCACTTAAGCAACTGTCTAAATATTGAAGCAATCCAATGAAGCACAAAAAAGTTATAGCAGATTCACCAAAAGGTAAACCTGTGCAGACGCAACTTTTTTAATGAAAAATAGGTAAAAGGTTAAGGTCACAAGGTCAACTACATAATGTAAAGGTCCATCTACTTAAGCAACTCTCTAAATATTGAAGCAATCCAATGTAGGAGATAGAAGTTATAGCAGGTTAAATAAAAAGTCAACCTGAGCGGACGCAAGATGCCCGACGACACATGACACCCATCCAGACATCATCAATATAAAAAGGACACAATTTTTTGTTAAAAAGCCCACCTAAAAATGGGATGAGATGAGAAAGGAAGACATGTGATTCTTATAAAGCTCCCATCTCAGTTAGTAAATGGAGATATAACAAGAGCTGTCAGTCAGACAGTTCACTTGATTATTCAAGGTCAAAAGGGACCATAATTTACAAAAAATTATCTCAAGAGTTACTTAACTTTAATGCCCCTGGAGACCTAGAGAGAAGTTTTAAATCAATAAGCATAGCTGGTTACTAAGACATATGCATGATAGTTACATGCAAAACGTTAACCAAGCATTGCAGCAACATCTACACTCTGGTAAGTAAGATAGCTCTCCTTCTTCTCCAAATAGTCAAGCTAAAACTTAGAATCAAGTGTAAAACATTTTAAGTTAGATGACCGCCCTATGTTCTCCAAAACAAAAGTATGATTTCCAAGCTTAGTCAATTCTTGCCTATAGATTTAGCATGGTTTTGAGTATGCTATATGAATTTGAGACTGAAATCATACTTAGGTCTTTTCAAGAACACAGGTGCTAAATAAACATAGACGAATCCTTACCTCACATTTAATGAACGCTGTTACTGTGGGGTTGATGACTTTGAAGAAACACCCTGAGGGGATGGATTCCTTTGTTGTTACCATGGTGACGGCTGTCCTCTGAGTGAGGATGTTGAACACTTCCAGGTAGGGCTTAAATATCTCTAGTTTGGCTTGATCACAATGGACGAACACTGCAAACAGAATCCATGTAGAAAACTTTATTGAAAATAATTGTCACATAAAATATTTCAAGCACCAGTACATTGTGCAAAAAACACTGAAACATTAAGTTGACATTTTGTTTAATAGTTACAAAGGAAAGTGTAACTGTATATTTTTCATAAAAATTCACTCACCTTGAACCTGTTTACGGGGTAAGTGAAGACCTTGAACTGTTGACATGATTCCTGTACACACGTCCTTGACCTCATCTATTTGACCTTCAAGCTCATTTGATGACACTGGGTACTGTAAAGAGAGATTAGAAAAATAAAACACACACATTAAATTGTTATTTTCAGCTGTTGTTTGGACTTATTTTCTTTATCACAGTTTGATCCCCTATAGTCTTTCTTGAGTTGTCATTTCATAGCAATTTGAACTAAGCTTGTTCATGAAATTGTTCATGCCTAATCCTATACAGTCGAACCTGCTTACAAAGGCCACCCAAGAGAAATTACAATTTTGCCTTTGTTAGCAGGTGGCCTTTGTAAGCAGGTGTCATGTTTTGTCTGATGTTCGTGACTGTACATATATGTATGTGGTCATCTCTCTCTCTCTTTCTCTCTCTCTCTCTATTAATTATCATAGTTTTTATACATTTTTAAAAACAAATGTGAAAACAAAAATTTCAACAAACATTTATTTAAATACACAATGTACACTGTACATGTAGCACATACATTTCATACTCCAGTTCTCTTGTTCATGTAAATAGCACATGTATCAATAAAGAGCACATCTAAAAGGTGTCCATATGTCACTACTAAAAAGACATTTTTTGACTTACACCTAATTCCTGTGCAACTACTCGAGAACTCTTGCCACTCTCTAACAGTTTAATGCACTTAATCCGCTCCTCTAAAGTCAGAAATTTCCGTTTTGAAGTCATTATGACATGTAATACACGATGTGAACACATGTAAGAGTAGCACTGAAATGATCATTCCCGGTCAAAATCATTAATTGGTAATCTCAATTTTGTAAAACAAACTGTCAAAAACACAAAACAAAACAAACCAAAAAATTATTTATAATTAATGACAAGACCGCATCTTAAACACGCTTGAAGCACCGCACTTTACACTCAATCATTGTTATCATTTTCCCGGATTAAAAATGAGGAAGACATCTTGCTAATCAATGCCAATTAAGGTCATCCACACCTGACAAACACCACCTGTACGAACAGTAATGGTCACTATGGAAACCATCGTCGCCACCCTCGATGATTACGGTATTGTCTCAAATCTATTGTTCGGCTCTCACCTAACAGTGTTAGCCGTTACGCAACTTCCTGATGGGGCGCGTCAGTGACGCGTGGCCGTTCGTACCAGTGTGGGGAACCAAATGGGGTCAAATATGGTGGCCGTTGGTCGTAGTAAGCAGTTGGTCGCTGATAGCAGGTGTAATATAGAACGAAATTGGTCGGGGGGAATTTGAAGTGGCCGTTGTTAGCAGTTGGTTGCTGCTAGCAGGTGGCCGTTGGACCAGGTTCGACTGTATTTCTCTTTCATTATGTCTGAGTGTTGATGGTGACAAGAGATAAAATCATGAAAAAATACTCACCTGACTGGGGTTTGGATAGGCGGCCAGACACACACTCTGGGGTGGGTTATCTCCCCTGTGTGGTAGGCGCTGGAAGAGCTCTTCACTGAGGAATGGCATGAAAGGACTGAGGGACCGCAGGAATGTGTCCAGACAGTGGTGGAGGATCCCCCTCACCATGGCAACGTCCTCAGCATCACCATCTCTAAACACATGCTTTGTGTACTCCTGAAACAATATTTACTTTATTTTCTGCTTTCTTTCTTCCTCAGAAAAGTATTTCTCATTTTTTTTAAATTTGTGCAAGTCTTCTTATTCCTTATCCTGTAATTCACTGTTATCTGTCAAGATTTCAACAACATTAAAGATGGAGGGCAAAAAAAATATTTACTGATCATCTGTAAATGAGCTGCTTTAACAATTTAACAAATTATTGATTTGGGGTCCATGAGATGAGTCAATTCATAATGACATTCCCTTATAATGGAGCATGCTGTAATGCAGTAATACTGTGCTTTGTTATCAAACTGAAAACATGTAAACTTGAACATACCAGGTAAATATCACAGAAATCACTGAACCAGAAAGTGTAGAGGGCGCTAGTGACTTGATGGAGACTGTAGTTGGTGAAGTTTGTGTGACAGTGTGAGACCATGTGACCCAGGCGGCTCAGTATCCACTGGTCTACAGGGGTGTGGCAGGATAGATCCTAAAAAAAAAATACATAAAATGAGGGTACAGCTGTCAATGGGCAGTGCTTCTTTGTATATCTGAACTTAAAAGTCTACTAAAATATTTCAGATATTTGGGGACAATGATTACAAGAGACAAGTATAGTAAGCAATATCCTGCCATGGACGAGTAGTATGATACCACACCCAAACATAATATCCTTACACTAGGCTTACCCATCCTGGAACTACCCATACACTCAATGCCAAGCATAAGGGAGATACAACAGATTTCTTTTTAATAATTTAGTTATGTTAACCCTTTCCCTCATATAGACTCATTTTGACACACTCAATAAGTACCACATAAAGCCTGATCTGCAGAAAACCACAGTTAAACCTTACCAAATTTAATTACAAAATCCTCATTTCCAGACCACTGAGGAGCAGCGAACAGCATAAAAAACTCATGATCGAGTCCTGCGAGTTTACTCGGGAGGGCATGAATCTGGTTTTATGCTGTTCGCATAGGTCTTTTCATGGTGTCCTCTATGAGGGAAAGGGTTAAGTGTGAGAACAAAACTGTGACAGACAAGGTAGAAACTAGTGTGCTCTTATAATTCTGAGATGCAACATGCATGATTTCAGTATCACCCCCATTATAGGAAAAGGGTATGATAATGAAAGAAGATTCTACAAATTAAATAATGATCACACTTTGAAATATCTAGCATCAGATATATGCTGCAAGGCAATAAAGCAACAGAGGAATACATTTTTAGATTTAAGTTATTTTAGAATGGATTGGTTACCATGGTATCAGCAGGCGGGGAGAAGTCATGGCCGAGGTTGTCGGTTATGAACCTGAAGCCCTGCCAGATCTTGTTACAGAAGTGACGACAGCTCTGGACATGGCCGATGTTGAGGCTCATCTCTGGATCTGGAGGCGGTAGAAGCTTGCTATGATACTAGATGTAGAAATACAACACGAATATCCCCACTCACAATATATTTTTTGTCTTGTTTGACTACTGTAAATATACATATTATAAACCCCATTTCATAATACTGACTTGAGGTAATCCATCCATCCATCATTAAATTGTGTTCAAGGTCCATCAAGTGATCATGGGAATTTTATAGTAAATGATTTCAGCAAAAGAGCCAAAACTCCAAGTCAGTGGATGCTTGCATTTGCACTGAAGTCTTTTTAAGCATTTGAAGGACCCTGATTAGCATCAATAAGAAGGGGAAAACAATCTGATGTTATCACCCATCACCTTGAAATATGCTTAACCCTTTCCCTCATATAGACTCATTTTGACGCACTCAATAGCTACCACATAAAGCCTGATCTGCAGAAAACCACAGTTAAACCTTACCAAATTTAATTATAAAATCCTCATTTCCAGACCACTGAGGAGCAGCGAACAGCATAAAACCTGATCAGCCTGTGAGTTACTTGCAGGCTGATCTGGTTTTATGCTGTTTGCATAGGTCTTTTCATGGTGTCCTCTATGAGGGAAAGGATTAATAGGTGGGCAAGTTCTTACGAGAGATCTTCTTTCTTTCAACTTAATCAGAGTTCATTAACAGACATTCATGCAGTTTTCCCAAAACTTGATATTTCTTTTCCAAACAGGAATAGAACACTTTTATCCACGTAAAAGGCAGGGCCAATACATTAACCAAAGTCAGACTAACTACAAGTACTAAACAGATATATATTTCAGTTATTATGATCATTTTCTTGAATAAAAATATCAGGCATAAAGATACCATATGTAACTAATACAATATATTTAACATTATAATAAAATATTTGTTTTATTTCGTCTCTCAAAAAGAAGAGTGTCTAGATGTATAACAGGCCTACCTGTAACATTATAGGAGCAGAGGGCAAACCTCAAGGCGTCTGCCCCACACTCAGGTATACCATCTGGAAACTCCGCCCTCTGACCCTTCCTGGCAGTCTGTATCTCTGCTGGGTCAAGGTTGCCTAGCGCCGTCTGCTTGTGAAGCTCCTGAATATTAATGGGCGTGTCTTTTACATTTTAAATCATGTATGAATATATTAAAACTCATTTACATAAACCTTTTTTATTCAATGTGATGTCATCCAGTCAGTTACATTGATCAGCACCCAGGGTGATAGATTTTATATTGACTTGATGACATCATCGCTTAGCATTTGTCATGGTGTGTAGATTTCACACCCACATGCAGACGGTAAAAATGAGCAATGCTTACAGAAGAGGAATAGTTTAACTGTATGACTCAAATGATCATGAATTGATAATACATGTATTGAAAAGGCAACAAAATATTCACTTTTTGAGGCAGGGGTATATGTATAAACAGACAATACTCATGATATAAAAGCTTATCAGAAAAAATCAAAAATACAAATTTAGCAAAGGGCTGTAACTCTTGAAAAAAACTTTCTCTTTTTTTCTATAACATTTCGATTAATATGTGTGTAAGTTTCACTGCTGTTTCTCAAAGGCTTCTTAATATACAGAACTTTTGTATAATGGGACACATTGGAACAACACATATGATCTCCTTATAACCATAACTTCACTTTGTGAACACTGGATATAACCCAATTTGCATATAATTGTTTTATTTTTGTCGTTATGGTTTTTTTTTTTCAGGCCTTGTCTGCTTCCACCCAGGAAACTTTGATGAAAATCCTTGTTTTGGAGTTGACATATAAAAAGTCAAACTTGTTAAGTGGTCACCTCTGTGTAACAGCTATCCTGTGAACAAAGGCCAGTGACTGGATTCCCAGCACTAAATTCATACTATATTTAACCATTTAAGAAAACTATTTTCAGAAAAAAGCCAATGTTTAGTTCCCTTGAGTGCTCTTTTTATTCACATGTTTTGCTATTTTTTTTTTCATTTTTTAATATTCATTGAAAAGACATACCATCCTTCAAGTGACATGGATCAGTATATCATACCTCTAAGGAGATGCCGCGTATCACATCCATCGGATCAATCACGTTTCCCAGGGACTTGCTCATCTTCCTACCCTGGGAGTCTCTCAGGATCCCGTGTAACATCACCTGGGAACAGAGGTGACGACAATATTAGGAGTTCAAACAAAAGACTGACCTGTATTAGTTTCAAATGTACAAAGCAGCCAAACACTCTTAGAGTATTAGAGGCCAAGTTTCAGATTTTTGGAATTCTGTGATACACTTCAACCTGAGTTTTAAATACCCTTGACTGTGTGTTATAGTGTTATAAAAAGGACATGAAAGATACATTTTTTTCTACCCCATGTTCACACATGTTCACATGCAAATACAACAACTATCACATACCTTGTGATAACTTTAGTTACAGCGTGTGAAAGTGATAACTAGTCAAACCAGCACAGTAGCTATCACGTGCACATGTGATTTAAAAATTATATTCCAGGAAAATCTCAGCTTGAGATATTTAGTGAAATGGACTAGAGCCTCACCTTGTTAAAGGGCAGCTGGCCGGTCATCTTGTATCCCAGCATGACCATGCGGGCCACCCAGAAGAACAGGATATCACTGCCCGTCTCCATTAGGCTGCATGGGTAGAACCGCGACATATCTTCCGTCTGGAGGGATTGAGTGTATACACATGTAAAAACCAGTTTTATTAGAGAAATAACAAAGTAATTAATACCAAAGCTGCAATGCTTTGTCCAAGTTCATGATATTAAAGGTCTTCTATCTCTAGAAACAGTGACCTTGACCCCGTTCATTTTAAATACAGCCTGAAACTACTGTTGTGACAGACTGACTAATGTAAAGATATAACTATAGTGAATAATATCCCAGCTCATTGTCAGATACCCACATCTGATCAATGAATATGATCTATTGGCTGTTGAAATTTTATGGCAGTATTTTGTCATTTTAGGGAGGGTCAAATGCAATTTCATTGAAAGTTATGTTTTACCCAAGTAATGTTACCAAGTCAAAGATATTATCTTATATAGCTGTTTACTGCTGGTTTTTTTTTTTTTTTTTTTTTTTATTAGTTAACATGACTTTTGAGCTTCCACGCTGAAAAGTGTTTTAAGGCACATATTTTAGTCAATAACTGCTGTAAGACAGTGTTTTGTTTGTGTATTTTTTTAAAGCTTGATGTCATGAAGTGAACCAGAATAAGTCAACTGGGGTTTTCTGGCAATGATCCCTGTAATACAGCCTTGATTCAGCAATTTAAATGGATGTGGAGCTTTTTGTGCAACAGGTTGGGCTATGATGCTCGTTTATGTTCCAAGACATGGTGTGTGATTCCTGTACATTACTGCTTCCCTTAATGAAATGAGATACAATGTCAAAAGACAATGATTTCCTCTTTAGTATTCATATATATGACTGCATAAATGTAACTACAGTTGAACCCCGGTTATTCGAAATCCCGGGGATCGGCATTTTATTTCGAGTAAGGCATGTATTCAAATAACCCAAATCCCGTCATTTAGAACAAAAGCCCATCCCACCCACTTTTTTCATGCAGTGAACGTAATATATAATGTACACTATATGTTATTAGTAAGTAATGTAAATGAAAACGACTATAGATAATTAACTTTTATTTTACAACTTCCATCTTCTTATGCATAAATGATTTCGATACAAAGATAATCAATGCATACATCAATAACAAAGATACATACATACATGTACATTACAGGTTGACTAAAGGATAATTAATATTTAATTTACCAATGTTCATCTTTTCTCTGCATATATGCTTACTTAAATACATATATATGAACATTCATCATGTCTGACTAAACCACAAGAAACTACATATATCGTTACGTCAACGTCGTCCCGAAAAACGATGTAATCAAGGTCTGCTTGTTACACTTCTTTTAATTTTCCTTTACCAGCATATCCGAAATACTACAATCGTCACCTTTATGACTGAACTGGACAAACATCCAATCAATTAACAACTTATGCAAACTGTAAGCGGCCGTCTCCACCCATTTCGGTAACTAATTGACGTTCGCACCTTTCCATTGTTTGTTTTCAAAATGTTCGCCGGTAATTAATGCTCGTCAGCGATTTCGGATAGGGAGGTGCAAAAATCATACGAATTGATTGGCACGGGCCAAAAAATCTTTTCGGATGAGGCCAGGTATTCGAATGGCACAAATTTGAATAACCCAGATATTTTTATATAGAAATAAGAAGGAGAGTGATCGGGACCAACAAAGTATTTCAAATGACGCCAGGTATTTGAATGAGAGGTGGTGGAGTAACCGGGGTTCAACGGTATATGTGCAGAAATTTGAATCCTTGAGGAAAATTCAGTTGCAGTATACCAAATTTTTTAGTCATTTAGGGCCTTTTGTTAACATGAGAAATACCTACTAGGTAATTCTGCCTCATAACCATATCCCAGAAGACAAGATGCAGGATACCAAACCCAGTTATATTACAACAAGTCCTGGAACTCCCTTATGTTCTGAGGATCAAGAAAGGGAGATATACCAATACCATTTTTAAAAACTTTGGTATGTCAAAGCAGTGTACTGATTCCCTCAACTTCCAGTTTTGTTCAGAGATACTTTATTTAAACACTCAGCGATATAAACCAAGCTACCACTGATTGATTCAAGGCTTTCCCTCCCTGAAATAAAATTCAAAGGGAACCAATACCTGATCAGGCCAGCCATGTGCTGAGAAGGGAAACAGTGCTGAAGAAAACCACGTGTCCAACACATCCTCGTCTGCAAATACACAAATAAGTATCATATAGTTTAACCCTTTCCCTCATAGAGGACACCATGAAAAGACCTATGCGAACAGCATAAAACCAGATCAGCCTGCGAGTAACTCGCAGGCTGATCAGGTTTTATGCTGTTCGCTGCTCCTCAGTGGTCTGGAAATGAGGATTTTGTAATTAAATTTGGTAAGGTTTAACTGTGGTTTTCTGCAGATCAGGCTTTATGTGGTACCTATTGAGTGCGTCAAAATGAGTCTATATGAGGGAAAGGGTTAAGTGTTTATCAAACAAGCTATATAAATCACTAAAGTGATTAATACCCCTGAATCCAACCTTATCTTTGTGCGATATGAATGCAGAACAGGGCATGACATGACAAGAAGTGTGATTCCTGTAAAGCTCCCACTTTGGAGGTATAATAAAAGCAACTTTAAACTGTAAAATTATTCTTCTAAACTTTTTTTATTCTTTTATTCAACAGTGATTGCACACAATTTCTCTTATATAAATCACTTTTGACACTGCTAGCTGTGGCATATGAGGACATTACAGTGGAAAGGAAATTGGAGTGTGTTGAGAAAACCCACGTGTCTTAATGGGTGACCAGTGTACCTACCCATGTATGTAACCAGGATTCAAAACCCAGGACCCAGTGCTGAGAAGCAAAGAGTGTTACATCAAATACACTACCCTGGACCCCATGCCTGTAAATTTTATATCCAACTAAATTAATCATGCATTTTTAGAGCAGATCAAATCTTAAAACTGAATTCTTATTACAACTGATACAGATAAATACTGCAGATTGAGATGATGTTCTCATACATGCCATATCTCCCGGCGGGATATTAAATCTCCCGGGATTTCGACTTGTCTCCCGATCTCCCGCCGGGAGGTGAAAATCTCCCGGTCTGTCTTAAATCAAACTGGATTCCCTTTAAACTCAGTATAAGCCATTTTATTACCGAGCTATGATACAGCATCAGGAAGATTACGTAAGAACATGTGTTAGTATCAATCCTGCCCCTGTACACAGCCACAGGCAATGTGTGATCGTCCTTATCCAATCATATTGCATGATTCAGACAGGTAGCAGATTCGCCAGTCTATCAGTTGAAATAATTATTGTCGGGTAATTAGCGGCTATCAAGGCAATACAAAGGCTAGAATGAGTAAGGTTAGAATGCATTTTGTACACCCTAATAAAGACGTAAATGATTGCTTTAGTATATCTTACCATGGATAAAAAGGTCCCAGGGAATAGCTAATCCTTACTTACCGGAAGTGTAAACAATAAATGATAAATAGATCAGCTGTTTACCAATTATTTAAATCTTAACAAAACTCGTCTTATAGACACATCAAAGAAAGTACACCTCAGCAAGTGGTAAATTGCAAATGAAGGGCAATTTTCACACCGATGCTGATTTGATAAACAACAGATATCGTCTGCTGAATAATTTACTATAATGAGATGTGCTGATCGCGAGAGTTGGGTAACCACTTCATATCACCATACCGTACACGATAATATTTTAAGCTAAATAACATTTTAGCTAAAAGCAATTTAATTTGGATTAAAAAAAAAAAACAAAAAAAAACAACACACACACAGACGGAAGGTGAAAATGTTATTAAATATGATCTAACTCAATCTTTATTCTTTATTCATCCCCACTGATTAAAACCATATGAAAGATACTGTATCAATTTAAATGTGTTTGATTTAACCCTTTCCCTCATATAGACTCATTTTGACGCACTCAATAGGTACCACATAAAGCCTGATCTGCAGAAAAACACAGTTAAACCTTAACAAATTTAATTTTTAAGAAGGTCTTTTCGATATATGTCGTATAATCTCCCTGGCTGGACCCCAAATCTCCGTGAAAATTTCATAACCTCCCTGGGAGACATACTGAAAATATGGCATGTATGTGTTCTATACATCAGGCACCGTGTTCTTGAAAATACTTAAGTACCATATTTATTTTTGAGAACATGGAGCCAGAACTCTATATCTCAACAGGAAACCATAATGCCATAGGGCAGAGACAATGCCAGACAAGGTATGCAAATAGCATAAAATGACCGTGTCGGTCCTTTTATGCTTTTTTGCATAAATATTGTGCCATTACCCCCAGCATGCCCCTACGGTTCCTAAATTGTTACATAAACCGGCTCATCCAACCAGTGTCAGTGTAAGCACATGGTGAACGGTTGACCTGCTTTACTCAAAAGAATATGTGCTTGTGAGCACTTGACCTAAGAATGAAAAGAAACTATCAAAATATGAATAGGAGGAGGAGTAACATACAAATTATGGAATCATCCAATACTCCACACATAAGTGATCCAGAGAGGTGTTGAGTATTTTGTCAGCAAATTACAGCAACAAATCAAAGGATGAACAATATGATGATTCCCTACCTTGCTCGAGACAGAAGTGTTCCCGGGACTGTCCCAGCTGTTCCTCAGCCTTCCTGTATGCCTCCTCCATATCTCTACCACTCACCCATGTCTCTCCATCAGTATCTGCCTAAACACACAGGGTATATATGCTTTTACTTATTTTCTTATGTCACAATTTAAAATTTGCTTTGAAGACTTAAAAGTCAAACCTGTTTTAAACAGCCAGTCAAGGAAGAAAGAGACTGCAGATATTAGCTAGTGACATATTTACTGTAGGTGATTTTCTATGTTGACACATAAATACATGTTATTTTAAACACTCTCCTGTCATGCATATTTACAGTTCTTAGCTGTGAAAACCCCACTTTTCCATTCATGGCTAGGTCAACTGCTCAAAAACAATATCATGAACAAAACCCATGACTTGAGGGGTGTGAGCGAAACTAGGCTAAGTGCATATATATAAGCACTTAGCCTAGTTTTGCTCTCACCACTCAATGTGTTCTTTTGTGTAATCTAGGTCAACCTTTGACTATCTATTATCCCAGGGTAGTTATTAGGATAGGCTGTAAGTCAATTAAAATACATCTGTAAACACTAGAAAGATCCATTCATCAATGTCTTGCTATAATCTTAATTTTGAAAATTAGGATAAACTTTCTCTGACCCCATGTAAATGTATAATTAAATTTGAAAATATAAAGCTAGACTGATAAATCAATTAAGCTGCTACGTACAGGTAAATGCTAACTCAAGCCTAACTGTAGATAAGCATAACTGTTAGACCAGAGCCTTGTGCCTGGGAAGGTTACAATATAATCTTACACACATCACCTCAGAAACAGGCTCATTGTTTAAAAGGATAGCAATTTGTATCAAGTTCTGGTAAGCCAAAATATTGTTAATTCTAGAAAATTTTTTTTAATATTAGCTGATAAATTATGATACTCTTGAAAGTTTGAACTTACAAAATGCATTTAACCGGATTTGATTTTGAATGCCATTGGCAGTCAAAGAAGAGTTTACTTCCAGCCGTGGACATACGCAGTGTACTAAACATATTGTGTGGATACACACAAGAGATACTAGTGAACTTTGTATACACAACATACCTGCAAACAGTTTATACATGGCATACTAGAGAATTGTGTATACACATCATATCTGTAAACAGTGTATACATGGCATACTAGAGAATTGTGTATACACATCATATCTGTAAACTGTGTATACATGGCATACTAGAGAATTGTGTATTCACATCATATCTGTAAACAGTGTATACATGGCATACTAGAGAATTGTGTATACACATCATATTTGTGAACTGTGTATACATAACATGCTTGCAAACTGTGTATACACAACATATCTGTGTTAAACACTGTGTGTTATACCTGATGCATATAGAGGATTGTTTGAATCACCATCTCTGTAAACTGTTGTTACCATATGCAAAATACTAGTAGAATGTGTATACAGTCACTGTATAACAGTCACTGTAAAGCGTCTGTTTTACATCCTGAAGCATCACTGTATAAAGATTGTTAGCATCACTGATAACAGTCATATTAAGCACCCTGTAGCACACTGTTACGTACATTGGCATACTGATGACATTGCGTAGTATTACACATCCATATCTGTAAACTACTGTTGTATTACATGGCATACCTAAGAGTTGATTGTAGTATACATCACCTATATCATGTAAACAGTGTATACATAACATGCTTGCAAACTGTGTATTAACATCACTATTGCACATTTTGTATGTAGCATCACAACATACCTGTAAGCAGTTGTATGACCCTGTATTGCAGTGTTTTACGATGTCCCCCACACCAGTAATCTCTGTATTGAGATATGCATCCACCTGTACTCACTGTAAACAGTAGAAGCTTGTTTACATCCTTTTTTTCCTTATTAATAGAAAACACTGTATTGTCATAAAATCACTGTATTAATATGTATACAGCATGAACACACTGTATTAAGCAGTCACCTGTATTAAGCAGTCAACCTGCATTTAGCAATCAATTTCAATATTACCAAACAATAACATTTTGTTATAAATTTAACCTCCATATAGCAGTCACCTCTGTTAAGCGTCACTTCTTTAATGACCGCTTAAGACAAGTTTGACTGTATATAATTTAAATTTTCATAATCTCTCCAACCTATTAATTCAAGTAACTCTGATAAACAGAAAACTATCTGGTGACAGTCTTGAGTCTACTGTATTTTGAGTCTCACGAAGTCTTAATGAATTGAACGTATAAAATTAAAACAGTAATTCTAGTTCCTTGTAATAAAAGAGGATAAAATGTAGGGAAAAAAAGAAATGAAAAAGAAGATGAAAGCATTGATGAAGATAAGGACTTGGTACTCACTCACTATCACGGAGAAACTCGTACCAAACCTTTCGATAGTAGTCTGGGACAAACTCAGCTGGCCTTGCTCCACTGCCTGAAATATAAGCCAGTTACTGTCACCAACATCATCCAAAACAATGAGCAGATATTTAATTGGTCAACATAGCCCACTAGTTGATTTTGGACAACTCACTGTCTAAGTTGAACTATCACTAAAGGTGATTAACCCTTTCCCTCATAGAGGACACCATGAAAAGACCTATGCGAACAGCATAAAACCAGATCAGCCTGCGAGTAAGTCGCAGGCTGATCAGGTTTTATGCTGTTCGCTGCTCCTCAGTGGTCTGGAAATGAGGACTATATAATTAAATTTGGTAAGGTTTAAATGTGGTTTTCTGCAGTTCAGGCTTTATGTGGTACCTATTGGGTGCGTCAAAATGAGTGTATATGAGGGAAAGGGTTAAAATACAAACATCCCACCTTGTCTTCATGTAATGTGAGTGTAGGATGGAACAGAATGTGAGGCAATGTGCAGGATTCCTAAATGCTCCACTTCTGAAAAGTAGGGGGTATTACAAAGGGCTAATCTATATTTCTTATTCTTTATTTTACAGAGAGCTTAAATGTAACATATTTATAGAAAGAGGGGAAAAATGCAATTAAATAATGAACAATGAAAATCATCCTAGGAACAACATGAAATTTTAGCATCAGGTTTATGATACCTGTATATGTAACAGGTGGGTATCCTTCTAAATAAATTGTTTATCTGAGATGGATGCTCTAATGTCTTGGCCACCAGAGACAGTCTTTTTAGCTATTTTTAGTATCTAGTGACTCTACATCAAAACCAGGACCTTACCCTAATGGGATGAATCTAATCAAATGGAGGTGTGGGGCTAACTCACCTGTACAGCTTGTCCGGCTATCTCATCACAGTTAACATACCACTGGGACTTAATACGGGGTTCTATAATGTCCTTAGAGCGACTGTTTGCAAGAAAAGTAAAAAAGAAAAAAAAAGATAATTTCTCTGATTGAAAAGAAACAAAATAGTTTCCCATCTGTATTATTTCTATAGAATTTCAGATGCAGTCTTTTCTGCTTCTTTTTTCTCTATATGTTACATGCATATGTATTCCAATCTGCTAATCATATCCAAGAATTTTGTATGCAGCTTTCATTCAATACACTTAATAGTATAAAACTGAGACAACAATTAACAATGTATTTCAATATATTATTTACTTCAAATCTTTTAATATGACAAAAATTAACATTTATTGTTATAATTAACATTTTCATTGAATAACAAGAATTTTATTTCTCTCATATCATTTAACAAATCTTGACAATAGAATGCACAGTGAGAGTAAAGGATGCAATATCAAAAGATCATATCAAGGGGTGAGAGAGAAACTAAGCTAAGTTCATATATTTATACCGGTATAAGCACTTACCTTAGTTTTGCTCTCACCCCTCGATATGTAGAAACTGTGTTTGGGAGATTTTTTTTAAAAGCAATATGACTATATGCTATGACTATACAAAGGTACAATCTGATCAAAGAGATTAGTACAAACCAACATGCCCCACCTGCAGACAGGCAACACCATGGAATGAGGTTGTTTCTCCTGAAGGAACCCCTTCTCCTTTAAAACACGCTCCACTGCCCGTCGCGCATCAAATCTCTTCATGCCAACAAACTCTTGTGGCACATTCTCCATCTCCCCAACATCATTGATTACATTCCTTGTGCGGCAGATTGTGGCGTGTCCCGATCTGATAGTCATTTGGGTCGTGGGATGGAGTGATCTTCACGGCTCCTGGAAATTGTCAGACGGGCACAGATTTAGTATAACAGTAGTGCAGAGATGTGGCATTCTGTAGACTTAAGCCACATTATGAAGACTTATCTTACAGACAGTGAGTCATTTGATGAAAGTTCATTCAGTTAATTATAATTATAGCTTTTACTGGAAACTTTTAGACATACCATGATACTATATTAGACAGTAAGATGTGCATAAGACTTAGTTTTTATGGATGCTTCATTTATTTTTTAAATCTGAAAAACAGTATTTTGTGGGATCTTAAATTTGTGAAATTTGCTTTAAAATATGCAATAAATTATATGACAATCAGATAAATTGCAATTTTGGACTACTTTACAGATTTTTAAAATAATGCAAATACAACTAAATTAATCAGTGAAATAAAGGCCCCATTCAGTAAGGTTTCTAAGGTACAAAGATGTCTATATCAGTTAAACCCTTTCCCTCATATAGACTCATTTTGACGCACTCAATAGGTACCACATAAAGCCTGATCTGCAGAAAGCCAAACTCAAACCTTACCAAATTTAATTGTAAAATCCTCATTACCAGACCACTGAGGAGCAGCGAACAGCATAAAACCTGATCAGCCTGCAAGTTACTCGCAGGCTGATCTGGTTTTATGCTGTTCACATAGGTCTTTTCATGGTTTCCTCTATGAGGGAAAGGGTTAACATAGTGAAATTAATTACTAAGTAATGAAACTTATCACTTAATATTCATACAGCCTGCCACTTATTCAGGATTTTCTCACCTGTACCAAACTGCATGTCCACACTATCGTCACAGATGATTGGGATGTGTCGGCCATCCACAGGATGCACCACATGGTTACCATGGAGATGAGAGTACCGGGGATCGTCAGGGTGCACCGCTACCGCCGTGTCGCCCAGCATTGTCTCTAGTCGGGTTGTGGCCACCGTTATCTTCTCATCTAAAGCAGAAACAAATGTACGAATAGTGCAACAAAAACTTCAAGTGATCTTCAGATATATAAATGGTCTCAGTATTCCTCAAGAAACGGCAAAAAAAATCTTGAAAAGATCTGGCATTTTTTGATAATTTAAGGACCACAACTCCTGACATAGGAGGTTGATTTCAGCCATAATAAAAAATTGGCCGAGAAATTAAGGTCATCTTGTCACCTACATAGAATGAAAATGAAGTTGCTAAACAGATTCATTAATCTAAAGAACTCAAAATAAGCAATTACATTTGCCTCTTGAGAAATAAAAAAAAAATGCATTTTATGCATAAATTCATTGAGAAAAAACCTTTTGCATATCCATCATTTGTAATACATATATCCTTCAAACTGTTTACATGTAAGACATTGTTCTGTTAAAAAGGGCTAAGAAGGGAATGAATCGGTACATTGAGGAATTGTCATCTTTCAATGAATCGGTACATTGAGGAATTGCATGACACTGTATATAAATGTATACTAAAATTTTAACTTAAAGAGAATATTCTTTTTGACAGATAAACAACACTGTGGTATATTTTTACCATACTAAACCAACTATGGTTTAGAAGGTCCACTGAAGTCTAACCTTTGATGCATCTTTCCATTCCTTAGCAGTGAGAATTTAAGCCTCTACTTTCCCTAGGCTAGGTCAAATACTGACAAACAGTATCACAATCAAAACTATATGTTCTTTTGTGTTAACCAGGTCAACCATTGATTACCTGTTATCCCAGTGTAGCTACTGGATACTCTGTAAGTCACTTTGAATTCACCTGTAAACACTAGAAAAGTCCATAAATGACCCTAGGATAAAGGTCTCCGTGATTTTTATATTTATCTCATTACAAGCCATTCTGAAAATTAATATGAGTAAAATAAAAACCAGTAAAAAATGAATAAAGACCTGCCAAAAAAAACAACAACCTGCCAACTATTCATAGGTTACTTACTAGACTGCAGGACTGGGTAGTCAAACAGCGTGATCTCTCCAAACACCTGGGGCCGGGTATAACCGGGTACAGTCACCTTGGTAGGGCCCTCCAACTTGATATTTTCCACCTATAGTTAGAGTAATGGGTATTTCAATTATGATGCTTACAAGAGCCATACATTTTATTTTGACCATGGAAATCTTCTTCTTATTCCTTGACTGACCACTTAACCCTTTCCCTCATATAGACTCATTTTGATGCACTCAGTAGGTACCACATAAAACCTGATCTGCAGAAAACCACAGTTAAACCTTACCAAATTTAATTACAAAATCCTCTTTTCCAGACCTCTGAGGAGCAGTGAACAGCATAAAACCTGATCAGCCTGCGAGTTACTCGCAGGTTGATCTGGTTTTATGCTGTTCGCACAGGTCTTTTTATGGTGTCCTCTATGAGGGAAAGGGTTAAAATAGACTTGACTGTATATTCAACATGTCTTGTCTTTATAATTTCTTACAGGTAAGAATCTAAAATAAATGTGGTCATATTGTCAAACACCAATAGCACCAATGGTTCTAAATCATTGTGGTGGAATTAATTTTTCAATTTTGACTCATTTCCCTGGCCAAGATTTTTACTTGGTATATTACCTAGGCTGTTTCTTTTTTTATTTTTATTTTGTGAAGAACATAAGTGACAAAGAGATGCAGTAAACCAAGAAAGTGCGCTAATAACTTATGGTAAGTCTACAAGGTGCGTCCTTCACCTGGGTATTTCACAATTCTTCCAGTTGACACTTCTATGGAAAACTGTTCAGCGAGATGATTAGAGAATTGCAGCAACCAATAGAAGAAATAATGATAAATTGATCATTAAATTTGTAGGGTAACAAAACGTAAGGGTTCTGTTGTATGATATTCTTGTTTGGCAGACAAAAATCGAAGAATGCAAAATTACAAAGTTTTATGCATAATATCAAAAATGTTGCATTTCTCCATACATTTTTGGCTCATAAATGATGCATGAACATATAAGTGGCTCCAATATTTTGAACCACTTGTTGCATCCCCCTGGCTCATAGGAATAGAATCATACATTTGCCCTGTGAATCATTATTTTTCATAGGGGATAAATTTTTGTTGATTTCATGAATTATTTTTAATTCTGTTCACAACGATAAATCCAACAATTTGAATTTAACTTTATATATTTTACAACGACTGGACAGAAAGCAAGATGGCTTATAAAAAATATTCTCGTGGCGTGCACTCATATGATCCTTGATATGGGAGAAAATCAGATAACCCAAAGACCTACATATCTGAACAGGCCATTGAATACCTTTTTATATACAATTTCAGTCTGACCTGGGATCAAGCCTAGGTTGTACCGGTGAAAGCCAGTGTGTTAAAAACTACACAATTCAGACATCCAACATTTTCTAAAGCATAAATGAATGAAAATACATACTTTCCCACAAAACTGCCATTATTACAGATTCAACAAATTTTAACTCGTTGAAAAAATTGATTCAACATAATCCAGCCCACCTCAATGTCTGATATGGCCGATTTCAGCTGACATGACCAGTTCACAAGCCTGTTTGGCACGGTATATAAGTCCCTCCTCATGTAGTCTTACAAACACTTCAGTGACCGCACGTGACATCACGTCATCCATGGTAAACACGCTGCGACTCCAGTCCAGTGAGGCCCCTAGTTTCCTCATCTGACTGAATATTGTGTCACCCTTCCTGCAAATAACCACATCTTCATTTTTCATGGTATAAGTGTGAATATATTGGCGAAAGATCACCTTTTATGCTATGCTTTTGCTGAAAGAGTGACAAATACATACAAAAGAAAACTGACTCATAAACACAGGAGGAAATCTAAACTACAACACTACTATCTACTATAAAGAGTAAAACCTAGCATAGGTAAATTCAGAAAACTAAAAGAAAACAAGAGTGCTGTAACCACCACAATATATGCCGCCACAAAATATAAAGATGAAGATTAATAATATAGGTTGTATAACTTATTTAGTAATCAATGTAAAATAAATAAAGTTTTTATCCTCTATATATTTCTGAAATTCTGTGTTGAGGAAATTCTCAATTTCAGATGTTACATAAAATGCAGGACATGTTATCAAAAATTCCAATAAACATCATTATATGCTCATAAGATTCAATAAGGAATTGAGTGTAAATATTTGAGTTTGTGTCTGAATTTTTCCAAGAACTGATGGCCTGTACTGAAAATGTCTATTACCTGTCCTTCCAGTCCCAGACTCGCGCCAGGAACTCCTCACGGCCAAGATCATGCCTTGTTTTCTGCTCCTCCTTCCAGAGCTGTTTCTCCACCACCACCTGGGTGGCGATCCCCGCATGGTCACAGCCCGGTACCCACAACACCTCATCTCCCAACATACGATGCCTGAAATACACCCCACCAGACATATCAGAAAATCTATTGCATTACAAGAAAAACAAGAACTAACACTAAATGTGATTCAACTCCCCACATTCCATTTTGTCTTCATGTAATGTGAGGACAGGACAGGAAGGGACAGGACAGGACGGGATGGGACAATATAAGAGCAGGTGATGTGTGTGATCCATATGTAGCCCTCACTTCTGTCAAGCTGGGGTATAATAAACTAATTCAAGATCACAACTCTTTATTCATACATCTAGGAATTCTTTACCATTATATCCAGTGATTTTTTTTACCTCTGTATCCCGCATCCTAGCTGCAATGTTTTCACTGTGGATGCAATGTTTTAATTTCAGTGCATCCACGGGATGCATAAAATATATGAAAACTGCTATTAAAATTAAAGTAGAATGCATACTTTCTATTTTGGAACTCATAATTTTTTAGCCTAGCGAATCCTTGGACTCGGTCAGCAGAAATTGTAGAAAAATCACAGAATATCTCTAATAAAGTCTCAGGTAAACTAGAGCTATCAATGAAGGTGATATATACCCCCAATACTGAGCCTTGACTCATCAATACGAAATAAACTTTTTATCAAATGTGATGTGACACATCAAGACAAAGATATAAAACTTTTTGTAAACAAGAAAAGTTCCTTGGAATATGTGTCAACTGCATTGCGTTCAGTGAAGGCAACCATTAGCTAACAATTGTGATTTGGTACATTGCTTACATTCTATACATTGCAATAAAACAGGGGTGCAACTGCCAACATAACTGACTGTTACATTCACTGAACATGCTACTGCTGAAATAAGTTTGACAGACAGACGACGGAGAAGTAATCCCTTTGTGTCACCTCTGCTTACAACAGGTGACATAAAAAGAATGCAACCAGATGGAACGGGACAATGCTCATGATTCCTGTACAGCCCTTAATATTCTTTGTGAAAGGAGGTAAAGTGAGTCCAATATTCAGTTTTCAAGTCTAGAAATGGTTACCTACCATCTGACAAGGGCATCCTGTATTGCACAGGTCAGGGCGTGACCAAGGTGGAGTGTCCCGGTCACATTGGGTGGGGGCAGACACATGACAAATCTCTCGCCACTCCTCTTCTCTCCCTGGTAAATAGAAAATATCTATCATATACATGTATCTTTAAGTGAAAGAACAAAAGTAAAAAACCAAGGCAATTGAAAGGCTAAACAAACTGATTGCATAAAAAGTAAAACAAACAGCATGTAGATGAAGTCAAACATGAAATTTGGTGGTCCAACTAAAGATTCATTTCAAAAGCATAAGTTCTTCTACGGATGAACCATCAGTGGGAGAGGAGTTATCATCCAGACAAAAACATGTGAAAAGGGGGAATAACTCCAAAAATACTGAGGACAGAGTCATGGACCTTGTGTGTGACACTTCCTCTCATCAATTTCTTTCCATAAATGAAATTTCACTTGAATCACTTCAACAGCATAAGAAAAATAGGAGTTATCTTCAAGACAAGTAAATGTGAACAATGGGGATACCTTTAAAAATAATAACACCGCCTATTTCTATACATGATATTCAGTGGCGTTGTACAATAAACATACATATATTCTCACCAAAAAGTGTAAACAAATACATATAGAAATAGCGAAAAAGCATAAAAACATAAAATTAAAATACAGATTTAAGATGGACATCAAGGTACTTTACTAGTTTATGTTTAAAAAAAAGATAAGCTAATAAAAGCAGATGACAAAACTATAAAACCTCCGACAAGGTTATGTAAAATATCAGATAATTCAAATCAATATCAATTTTAAAACAAGTCATAAAACATAACATAGTTATGGACCTTGTTCATTACACTTCCTCTCATCAAGTTCTTACCATAAATGAATTTCACCTCAAATAGCATCAGTAGAAGAGGGGGATTATTGCTTATGGGGGGGGGCAATTTGGGGAAAAACTGCGTGAATTTAAGACATTTCTGAAGGGAAGATGCCTGTGAAAGGTCCTGATAATTCGGATAAAGTAGGAAAATAAGCCCTGGGATGGGATTGGATAACACAACTTCTGAAAATTGAAAATAATTTTGTAATTGGGGTTCCCAAACAGGACTGTCATAAACATGGTTAATAAACTGAAAACTGGAAATATTGAAAAAAGAAACAGTAAATAATAACAACATAATAATAAGAAGAGTAAGATCATCTGTACTTGTTAATCTTGTAAAATATAATAGTTCACAGATCTCAGTTACTTTTGACATTTATGTTTAGGTGGTATGGCATAAAATCAGATACTATGGTAAGCAGGTAACTAGTAATCAAAGACATTTACCTGAGAATGTGGGGAGAAGAAGCCCTGCTGTACCCACCAGTCATACCAGGCTGCTTCCACATACTGGGGGCTATAGGCAGCAGGCAGATCACATCTTATGTCTGAAAATAAGCATCTTACATACTGTATACATGCACATTTGTATCTTGCCATAAGCATTAACTTTTGGTGGAAAGTTGTCATCATCTTATTGTACAGCCCCTGATAAAGAAAGGGCCCTGTTCAGGAACAAGAATTACCCACCAAATTGCATATAACACATTATCAATGAATTTGATGTCAGCAAAAAATACTGCCTTTACATAATGACAACTCAGTTCTGAACTCGGTTTATCCAACCTTATTTTATTTGTCAATTTATCAATGTTTTGAGGAAATCGTATATTGTGCAATCTTACCTTTTTTACTGCCCTCTGGTGTCTGAGTGTTATATTTAACAGGTTCATAGCTTGGCTTCTTTTTCTCTTTCAGTAGTGATACAGACTGCAATTCATAAAGGAACAAAAAAAGTAAAACAGAATAAGGACTTCCAGCTCAGGTCAAAATATGCTGACTAGGTGTCCAGGTTCAATCACCAAAAGAGGCAAGCCATGAGTTCAAGAAACAACAGTCACTAACATGAGTAGTTGCACCCCTGTAAATCATAGTGTATAGACTGTAAGCAGGGTACCAATTCACACCTGTTAGCTAACCGTCGCCTTTACTTATCTTACAACAGGGGTTACCAGTCAAAACGGACCCAAGTAAAAACGGACCCAAGTTGAAACGGTGCCAAATTGGTCAAAACGGACCCATAAAAAAGTCAAAACGGACCCATCCTTATTCAAAATAGTCAAAACGGTGCCATTTATAGTCAAAACGGTGCCACTTTGGTTAAAACGGACCCCATGTAAAATTTATTGTAAATTATTGTATAAATATAAGGATGATTTGTTAAGAACTTCGAAGTCAACAGAAATATGTTATAAACCGTTTTAATGAGATTATATTATTGATATAAAGAGATTAAATTATTGATACAAACATCTACTACGGTTTGTTTCATGATAAATAATCATTAGGTTAATCCTTTGAAGAATTCATAAATTTATAAATAAATGAAACCGTTGAAATTTAATGGTAATTGAGATGTCAGTTTTAATGTGATGATTAAATTATTGCTACAAAAATCCACACCACGGAATAAAGTTTAATTGTCGGCGTTTGTGTTGAGAACGCTAATTAAAGGTACGTGAAGATATAAAAGTGTGAATAAATAAAGGAAATGCGCTAAATCTATCGATGTAATTAATTAGGAGAGATCAATAGAAACCGCTGTTTTCACGGTTTACTCTCGCTGCAACATATATATATATTTCTCAGAGTTAAATTCGTCATAATGCATGTTGTTCGGTTATATTCTGTGTGGACATATTAAGTTTGTGTTTTAGTCGTAATTTATATAGGAAAACTGAACTAGGCATAGTGTGGTTAGTATGTCTAACCCTCCGTGTTTGTTCTGTAGCAGGCCTGTGTATCGTCACCATCATGCCATCAGCTGCGACAGTTGCAGTGGATGGCAGCACCGCGGCTGCGGAAACACAGGTAAGTATTTTTTTTATTATTTAGAAATACAAATGTTTACATTTCTGTGATTTTATGAAAACATTGTAAATTTATTTTTTAAAAATTTATTTTTTTTTATTTCTGTAATTATTAAAAAATATATTGGTAATTCATTTAATTCAATTTTTTAAAAGTTCTGTAATTATTTAAAATAAATATTTAACGATATATTATCATTTCATTATCACTCCGTTTGAAATATATGATTTCTCCTTACGTATTGAAGACAATGCTATTTTATTAACATACCCTATAGGAATAACAGCGAAACAGTACCGAAAGGCCGTAGCTGAAGAGAGTGAGCTGCACTTCTTGTGTGTGTCATGCACTACCAGGACTGACGGCCAGGTGGAATCAGACGAGGAGTCGGAGAGCCGGTCCTTCATTGAACCACACACACACACACACACACACACACACACACATCTTCATTTAAATTCATCTTATGAATGAGAGATATGAAGGGTTAACTGGCCAATTTAAAGTATAAAAAATATCACTCATGATGTCAGTAAATCTTTAAACATTTATCGAAAATAAATGTAAGAAATTCTTAAAAAAATTTCCATTTCGTACAGATACAAATACAAACTCACACATTTGATTTTTCACACTTCAAATAAAAATCGACTTGCCTTAGTTTAGTTTAAACATATTTTATTTGTAAGTGACATGTTACAAAATAAGTGATATTGCAAGTTACAAAGATACACAAAAGGATTTGAACTGAAAGCTAAAAGCTTATTGTAGTTCTTATCGACTTGCCTTAAACATGTTCTTTTATTTTTTTAAGTCACGTTGCATTAAAACGTTCCTTTGATCAATGTATCTGATTGTTCACACGTTCGTAACCATTCACATATAATGGGGCCGTTTATATGGGGCCGTTTTGACCGATCTTCTCACCCAGTTGGGGCCGTTTTGACCAATTTGGCACCGTTTTAACTTGGGTCCGTTTTAACTTGGGTCCGTTTTGACTGGATACCTACAACAGGTATTTTCTTCCCCCCACTGTGGCCTAGTTCAACACCCGACACTGGGCAACAGAGATTTGAATTAAACTTCATTTATTTCAAGGGAAAATGTTCACATTTGAATGGATAAATTCAACTTGGGATAACTTGATTCTTTATTTATTTTATTTTTTTAAACTAAGAATTGATTAAAGTATTTTTGACATTTAAACGAGTACGATCTGACTTGGGGACGTTTTTCTACCGTTGACTTGAAATCCGGCGGAATGGCGGCAGATAAACAGAAAAAAAAAGAAATTGGATTCGTACCGATTGAAAATATCTTTTTCCACTAAGCTGGCCTAACTGACTCCTGTGTTTGCGAAGTTTGTAAAGCTTGGTACCAAAGTTTAAATAATGACTTTTCATGAGCGACCAGGAGGCTGACATCTTGTTTTGCTTTTCTTGTTTTTATTTTTGAAGAGTTCGCAACTTCGCGCAAGAGATACAAATGGCGGCGCTGTTGGCCTCTCAAAAACTAGACTGCAAAGATTTGCAAACCTACCTAAAGACTTTGTCCTCCTCAGTCATTGAAAGGTTATACAACCATCCGGCAACATGTCTAGCGGTTTTCAGGTTTGTTCAGTTATAATCATGTCATGGTGACACAAAGATGATTAACAAATGCATGGTTTTTGATTCGCCCCTCTAAGGTTCGTTACTGTGGTGTCAGTTGATTCCCTGTCCCATGTTTACTATCTATGTTTTTAAATGAAGCAGGGCACAATAGTTACGAAAATTATTAGATTAAATTGTGATATAGGTACACGACTGCGGGTTCAATTTTGTGGATTCACTCTGTGTACTGGACAATTTGGTAAATGTCAATGTCAGTAAATGCAATTTATATTCGTATTACAAAAAGTTATGATGTTATTTTTTTATATTGGTTTGAATATTGCCGATACGCATTTGTAAATAAATACAGACGTGTGGACTGCGGTGCATGTTTGATGTATTCTTATTATACAGGCACTCCCAATATCAAGTATATTGCGGTATTTTGTATATATATAGAAGGATACATGGTTCAGACAAGTTGGGAAATTTAATATATTTAATAGTTTATATGGTTTATAATTATGATAAATAGTTTGAACCTTATTAAATTTTCATATATTACATACACCATAAAAAGAAATCAAATTAACAGACACAAAATAATTATACATATATAATTTGTTGTTTTTTTTTTTTTTCCATAAGTACACCTTGAATCAGCCAAACCATCTCCGTTGGCCTAGTGGTTTGAGTGTCTACCTGGGGAGCGGGAAGTTGTGGTTTTGATCCCTTGCCATGACATACCAAAATTGTAAAAAAAGGTACTGGAATAGCTCCCTTGCTTGGTGCTCAGCATGTAAGGGTAGTTGCAGGACTGGTTGGCCCGGTGTCAGGATAATGTGACTGGGTGTGGTATCATGCCACATGTATATGGCTTGATACTTCAGTGTGGCAGCACTATGTCTCGTCTCAAATAGACATTGTCTTCAAATGACTGAAATACTGTCAGTGAGACATTAAACCCAACAAACAGAATCAGCCAAAATATATGAAAGTTTTATATAATTATATAATGTGCAGCACTCATTCAGCATAATTTCAATTTACCATCTTTTAAGTCACTGACTTTATTGTCTGTAAATCTTCAGTCTCAATTGGAGCAAAGTTATGACTATTAATGAACCCCTCAGGTGCAAAGTACTGGTCCAACCCAGGAACTGTTGGGGGAATTTATTATACCGGTAACAAGTTGTCTGAAATTCAATTGTAAAATATGTTACAAAAAGAATTTGATTTCAACAGTTACACATCCTGCTTTGATGTGAAAATATAAAAATTGAGTAAATACACAGCCTATTTGTTGTTCTTCCTGCTAACAGCCACAAATAGAAGAAGAAAAATAAAGTAAAATAAAACTTCTTTTTTTTTCATTCTCAAGAAAAAAAATTTGCATTTATGAACAAAATAAATGCATAGATGAAAGATTGAAGGATTGAATACTAATTTATGATAATAAAAATCTATTTGGAAAAGTTTATCTGTCTATCTAGTTCTTGATTAAGGCAAAACCTTCACGAGAGGATTATTAGTTGTGTTATGCAATGTCGAAGATTGTTAGCTTATAAAAAGAAGTGAAAAGTGAACAAAAATAAGGTTTGGCCTACATGTTGGTGTAGCTGCGGGGCTGTAAAAATCCACTCGTCCGCTCATATTTACGAGTGAATTTCATGGTCGGACAAGCATAATTTCTCTGAACACTCGTCCAACCGGACGAGTAACTTTTCGCGGCCAAGAAAGAAATGTTTCAGTAAAAAATGAATTTCATATTGATGGTTAATCAAGATCATAAAATTCTTTACTTGATCAGGGGAGCTAATTGTGACAAAGTATCACCGTAAGGTGCTAGTGCAGACTGGTTCACAATATTCTACGGTGTTTTTTTTTCAATACGTTTTTTGTTAGTTTGTGGCACAGTCCGGAACTGTGGCACAGTCAGGGACTGCAAATTATGTTTTGTTTCCGGCGGTCAAAATGTCAAAACAATTGTTAATGAAAACGCTTCTCAGCGGCAGAGACGACGAAAATACAAAAAAGTGAGAGTTAAAACAAAGGAAACACCAAAGCGCTTACGATAAAACGAAATGCACAAGAAAAGCCCTGGATCATTGGTTTTCTGGCTTTCTGTGGTAGACAAAAAAGAAGAAAAATTGTTTTGCGTTGTTTCTGCAAAATATCAAAAGCTTTATACAACTTTACGGGAACCAAAAATTAAAATCATTTTAGGACGAGCTAACTTTGTTATGGACGAGTAAGATTTTTCATCTACTTGTCCTATAGGATGAGTGACCTAAAAGAAAATTTTACACCCCTGAGCTGCATGTGCTTTATTAAACTCTGACTGTACTTTTGAAAGGTGTCCAGTTTGTGATATTAGTTTGATTAGTTTTGATTTTCCCCAAAATTATTGTGATTCCCCTCCCCCCCCCCAGTGAATCCTATAATCCTTTTCCCACAGTATTGTTATCCTTATATCCTTTATTTATTTCCATGTTAGAGAGTTACCAGAGCTGGCCAGACACTTTGTGATGCGACTTTTGTTTGTTGACCAACCCGTGTCCCAGGCAGTCATCAACCTCTGGGTCAGCAACAAACAAAACAAGTAAGTCCAGGGGTACCTTAGGCATAAAAAAAATTCTGTGTTTCGGGCAACCCGACCCTACCTAGCAAAAACCCGCTGACCCTAAAGTTTTTAGCGGTTGTTTTTAGCAGCCATTTTGAGACCACTTTTTTTCCGTGATTCATTCACTGTTATGAATGGACTTTAAAAATTTTTTAAAAAAAACTTCTACCTAACTTTTTTGAGACCGTTGCCCCCAAAAACACAATTTTTTTTTTCTTGGCCTTAATCAAGTGGTTTTAAATGATTCTTATTTGAATGGGTGCCTAGTGGTTCTGCCAAGGTTGCAATATGTCAGGGAGAAGTCAAGGAAAAATTGAATTTTATTCAAGGTCAGGGAATTTTGAGAACTGTCGGGGAAATTTGAAAATAAAAGCAAATATCAGGGAATTGTCAGGGAATTTGAAAAGCCGTATATATAAATATTTTAAAGTAGAATAAAGGTGAAGGTTTGGCTAATAAGGGGTGGAATGAGGCCAAAATTTCCTTTAAAACTTCTGTAATACATATATATTTTAAACTTCCTCAAAAATATAGCAAATTATGACAGAAAGACCAAATGTCACAATATATCGTGTCAAGGAAATCTGAAATTATGTTGGGGAAATGTCAGGGAATTTTGTTTCCTCAGGATTGTGGCAACCCTGATTGCACTTAAGTCTCCTGGTGGCACAATTTCTGGTCATTTTTGTAATTAATGTGAAATAAAAGTTGAATTTTTTACAAGAATTTGAATATTATTTGGAAGCAAGATACTTTCGTGACCTTCACAGGCACAACAAAGGATTTGTAGAAATGATGAGGGGGAATAGTATAAATGCACTAACTTGTTGTATCCTAGTGTACATAAAAGAATCATTTGATGAAATGTCCAGGATATTTCTGTTCTACCAGAGGCAGACTTGGGGAAACAAAATTGGGGATTCAGCAAGCAACTGAAACCAAAACCACAAATTTCAATTACAGTACAAAATACAAAACATGCTGTTTTTACAATATTAGTCCTTTTATAGAAGGGATGGATGATTGGTCATAATAGTATAATTTAAAAGGGAAAATAAAGAATTTTCTGCAAGGGGTGGGTGTGGATGGATAGGGGAAGGCATCCAGGGGTAAATATTGAATTTGGAGAAAACTGTATACAATATAAACCCTAAGGAATAATCTGAAGATAGGTAAAGATGTCTATGAAAGACCAATAATAAAGAAGAGAAAAATGCCCTTGATAAATCAGAAGGGAGCACCATATTGAAGAATTTATTTCAGTGAGCACAAACGAGCAGTGCAGTGTTTGTCAGAGCTTCGGATCTGGTACGAGCAGCCATTACCGGGAGGGATGCAGGGATGGGTCCTGAGTAAGACCTTCAAGGTGAACATGAAGACAGCACTGCTGGGCGGGTGAGTAGACTGGATTTGATGTTTTATAGCAAGAGATTTGTAATAAAGGTTAAAGATATTCTGGCTCAAGGGATGATATAACACGAAGAGTGATATGAATGACGATTCTGATATATCACAGTGAAATCTGTACAGCAGTTTCTTTGTCCAAATATACTTAAGATTTACAGTTATAAACATGACTATGAGTTAACCTATTTTAACCCTTTCCCTCATAGAGGATACCATGAAAAGACCTATGCGAACAGCATAAAACCAGATCAGCCTGCATGAAACTCGCAGGCTGATCAGGTTTTATGCTGTTTGCTGCTCCTCAGTGGTCTGGTAATGAGGATTTTGTAATTAAATTTGGTAAGGTTTGAGTTTGGCTTTCTGCAGATCAGGCTTTATGTGGTACCTATTGAGTGCGTCAAAATGAGTCTATATGAGGGAAAGGGTTTTAAAGGTTGTTTGTATAGATAAATGATAATTGATTTCAAAATGATAATGTCAAGTTGTAGCAGTTTACATTGTATAGTTTATTACCAACAATAAAATAAAAAGCCTATGTACCTACTCATTTATTAAAAAAAAAAAAGTTTTTAATGTTGGCCAAAATTATCAATTTTAACAACTTCTAATCTATATGGGGAAATTCCTGATTACTTCATGGATAAATAAAATGGCTTACTGGTATATCTGATTCAGAGGCACCCCATGGACAGGTCAGGGCGCAGCACCCCTACCCCCAGATAAGAACAGCAAGGATGTGGAGTTCCTGGACAAGTATGCCTTGGAGAGATGGGAGGTATGACTTAACTGATGTCTAACAAGTGCTCTGTCGGTTTGTGTTCTCTTCTTCTTTGGAATACTTAGTACAAATTTACTGAAATGTGACTGTCTTTTGGACATGTGTGACATTTTTTTTTGGGGTTGAACAGTCAGATTTCTCTCTTCACCCTGTCTTGGTAAAGTAAGTAAGTTAAGTAAAGTAAAGGCATTTTATAGTCTTAAGTTTCATGCCATTTGCACATTCAGCAACTTTACAGCTTTTACCCCAGGTAATCGGTTATTAGTATCCATCTATAATCTCCCTGGGGAGTCTTTTATTCTGCTTATGGCAGACCACATTATGGGGCAGCGGAATTATACCACCCTCTCAGATACCCATTTACACCTCTGTGAATTGAAACTAAGCAGGAAATTAGCAGTGTTTTTTGGCAGGACTCGAACCCAGGACCCCTCAATCCTGAAGCACATGTCCAACCACTGGACCACTACTCCCCCTGGGTAACTGGTGAATTTTGGCCGAGCTATACTCAGTTGCTAAAGAAAGTGTGCAGTCAATCCTTTTTTAATCTAAATTAATTGCTTGATGCAAATCTATTGTAATTGCTTCATTATTGATATGTAGTTACCATATTTTGCAACAATCTCTCAAAATGTAATATTTTGTCTGGGAATGGAATATGTTTGGGCTGCAAGCAGCACCCTAAAATATCATAACTTTCAAAATATCATTTGTGTCAAAACAAAAAATGTAGCAGTACATCATATTTATCAAACAATATTGAAATATTTTTGCCACATTACATTTTGGAAATAAAGTGTTTTTCTCTCATTTAGAATAGGCCCCTTTTCTGACCCATATTCAGAAAAAGTCACCTTATTTTCTTCTAGTGTGTCCTACATTTCATGGTGGGATCCACAGAAGGGGCAGATGGTGTTAGTCGGGACATTATTGAGGTCCTCATCAACTCTGGGCTTATGAAGGCGTAAGTATAACCCATCACTTACTTCAAAGTCTACTCATGCTTTTTAATTGGATGATTCTGTAAGTTTATGGACTCTTGTATTACTTGATGTTGAAGTTACAACATACCTCCCGCTGTGGTCGAATCCGGTAGGCTTCGAATTATCAAGAGAAGCCTTCACTGGCTTGCGTAGTTGTTTCTACCCGTACCTCTGTACTCGGGTCATCTCCACCTAACTGACGTCGCTTACATGAAAAATAGCACGACGTAAACCAATACAACAACAACAAACGTCATTCCCCCCCCACACACAACACAAAAAAAAAAAAAATATCCCATTTAAACTTCAGTAAAGGAGTACCCGGTATTCTCAAATAGGGTTTCTTCTCATTGTTCATACAACATTGTAGCTAAGATTCTACACAGTCTGAATGGCAAAGAGAATCTGATGACTTATATCCCATTTAAACTTCAGTAAAGGAGTACCCGGTATTCATTTAAGTCATGAATTTAATGAATATTCATGAGGTGAAGGGTGCCGTGGTCTATTGGTAACATACCTAACTGCGGGTCCGAAGGTTATGGGTTTGAAGTCTCTTTGGGGCAAGGATATTTCATGGCCTTCCTGGACACAAAGTACTTGTTCAACTCAGGAACCATCGAGAGGGATTAGTATAAGTTATAAGAACTTGTTACCCAATTTACATAAAACAATTAAGTTTTAGCTAATATTCATGAGGTTAGAGTCAGTGGTATAATTTTTGATACAGGGAGGTGGGAGACACGATGCCGTACATCACACCCGGCGGTTTCCAGTTCCTTCTGATGGACACAGCCTCCCAAGTCTGGTTCTTCATGCTGCAGTATCTCAACATGGTCGAGGTCAGTCCCTGGTGTCTTAACCCTTTACTTCATATAAACTCATTTAAATGTATAGGCAAACAAAGCAGACCCAGATCAGAAAGCTCCTGTAGGATCTGTCTGATTAGGGTCTCCTCTGTTTGCTTTTACATTCTTGGAGCTAAGATTTTTCACAGGGTATGGTAAAGAAAAAAATCTTTGTTTCCCATATCATTCAAAGTTCAGTCAAATAATATTTATGAAGTCCTAAATTTGTAACTGACTGTGATGTTTCAGTCTAAAGCCCTGGACCTGGTGGAGTGTTTGTCCTTCTTGTTCCAACTGAGTTTCTCCACTCTGGGCAAGGTATTTGTTCTCTCTCTCTCTCTCTCATTCAGCTAGCCACTGTATTGATATTTTTAGGCATTTTCATTTCCATTCTCTCTCTACAGGCAAAGGTATTTATTCTCTCTCTTTATCTCTCTTGTCTAGCTTCAAGAATCATCTAGATTCTTAAATGAGCTAGAAACTCATTCCACCACTCCTGTTTTATGAAATATCCAAGTACATGACTTAGCTGACTTAAATTCTGATCTTGGCTTAAAATACTTATTAAGAAAGTAACTATCAGAGAGATGAGAATAATGAAATTCGGCTCCAAGTAGTTAAGTATGACTCATTGCTAAATATGGTAGGTGGAGTTCAGGTTTGTTAACTTTGTTTAGTCAGGGCAGTGTATTCATCACCTTTAGGGATAGGTTGTGTAAGTTATGACCTATGATGTCACATACTGAAATTATTAAAAATCCAGTTGATTACTTGACCTGATTTTTTGTCTGTTTGCCTGTCTGTACAAGGATTACTGTACAGAGGGGATGAGTGATGGACAACAGAGGTTCCTGCAGCATCTACGAGAGTTTGGTCTTGTCTACCAGCGCAAGGTTAGTACTTATAACCTGTTGTAATACCCCCACTCTACAAACTGAAATGAGGAATATGTAGGAATCACCTTTGTCTGAGTGCATTTTATGTTGATTGGGAAACCGGATCCTAATGACAAATACTCCGTCTTCTTGGTGATTCCTGGGTTTAACTAGTACTTTATAAATAGCAAATTGATATATATCTCAGAGATGATATTGTCATTGGCAAATATGTGTTGATATTATTATCCCTTGCTGGATACTACATTCTGTGCTGTGTGGACATCATTTTCCATGACTGTTTGATATCATCCCTTATCCTTGTCTGTGGATATCTGCTAGTGTTTGTGATGGTTACTGTCTGTCCCCAGATATAATTATCCCAGACTATAGATCAACATAATTACGTTTTATATGCCAGATATCATTATCTTCATCTATGAGTGGATATCATGATCGCTTTCCATTCATCTACTGTCCCCGGTGTCCAATTGGTTAGAGCAGCCGCCTCAGGTGCAGGAGGTTGTGAGTTTGATTTACGACTGTGACATACCAAAGTCGTAAAAAATGGTTCTGGTATAGTAGCTCTCTTGCTTAGTGTTCATCATATTTGGGTTGTTCCAGGAATGGTTGGCCCGGTGTCAGGGATAATTTGACTGGGTGTGGTATCATGCCACATGACTATGATACTGCATTGTGGCAGCACTATGTCTCAAGTAGACATTGTCTTCAAATGACTAAAATACTGTCAGGGGGACATAAAACCAAACAAACAAATAACAAACTTTCTTTTCATGGATATCATTATATTCTTGTCTGTTTGACTACAATAGAGGAAGGAGAAGCGGTACTACCCGACTAGACTAGCCATCTGTCTAGCCTCAGGAGGCCCCTCCCTCAACACAGACTCCCACAGACAGGGCTACATCGTCGTGGAAACCAACTACAGGGTGTATGCATACACAGGTCAGTCTACATGTATTTAATATTTTTTCGTGTGTTACAGGAAAATATTAAAGCTTAAATATAGTTACGGCGTTAAACAATTTTGTTAAAACTTTAATATGCCATGCGATTGACTTTGACTTTTCTCCAATTCACACTTCAACAAAAAATTGATATTCCTTTTACCTTATCACCTGTCAAATATAACATCGTTTTGATTGACTAATATATACCATGCCTCCTTTGCAAGAGGAGTTTCAAGTTCTATTTTAAAACTTGCGGAACTATGAATTGACTGTTTGTACATGTCACGTTGTGTAATTTTTTTACATGCTAATTGATATGTTTCACCATGTCACAGGGAAAGAAATCAAGCGATGAACTTTAACTAGGTGGAAACGAAATAGATGGCACTTTACCTCGGAGTGTTTCAGTAAGAGTGAGTTTGTGCCTTGAAATTAATAAAAACACAGCAAAATCAGTGTGGCATAGTTACTGTCAAACAGGGAGCGTGAGTCGTCCATGTTATCATGGTCTAGGAAAGTGTAGCTTTTAACCACATCTAGCCTTTTTAACTGTGGCACTTATTCATGTAGGAATTGTGTGAAATCCCCAAATGTCATTCTATAGACTTTCCCATACAAACAATCAATTGACACGCACCACTGACACCTTTTATAGCGATAATGAATTTTTAAGTCAATCGCGTCTGACATAACCATCAAGAAAGTTAACTGAGAACTGCACAAAAATTAATGAATGGTTCCGCAATTTATATGTAACTCCTCCCCCTATTGTAATTTTGACAATTTCTGTCCAAACCTAGGTCAAGTGTTCACAAACAGTATCACAAACAAAAGGCACATGTTCTTTTGAGTAAAGTAGGTCAACCATTCACCACGTGCTTCACATTTACACAGGTTGGATAAGCTTGTTAATGTAAACATACTTGATTGACAGTTTAGGAACCGACCATAACCAGGTGAAAGGGAGGAGCGATTGTGTGATTGGTCTACACAATGTCTTTTTTTCTACTGTGAGTGAGAGCGACCGCAGTTTTATGGATGTAAAATTATTGAAAAAGTCAAAGTCAATTGCACAGCGTAGTATACAATGATTGTGAACAGTAATGGTGTGCATTTTATGTTAGGACATACGTATTTAATAGGATATATGATGTCAGTTACTGATATCGGGGGATTTCTATATAGGTCCATAGTTGGACTTCAGTGGTTTCATACTGCAAAATTATGAAATTATCAAGCTTGTGGTCAAAAGAAATTGTTACAAGTGATCAAAGTTAGCATACACAGTAAAAGATGTTATAAATGATAAAAGATATCATACACAGTAAAAGATATGGAGTTATCATTTTCACGATATTGACAGTTTCCTGTATGCCTATTTTAAATTAGAGGTGAATTGGCTAATAAGGGTTAAAAAGAAAATGTCAAATTTTATAATGGAGGCCTCCCATGAAATGCAAGAATGAAATGTAATCAAATGGCATGAATTAAAAAATTGTAAAAGGTCTTGTTAACCCTTTCCCTCAGAGGAAACCGTGAAAAGATCTCTGCGAACAACATAAAACCAGATCAGCCTGCGAGGGGAATGAGGACTTTATAATTAAATTTGGTAAGGTTTAACTGTGGTTTTCTGCAGATCAGGCTTTATGTGGTACCTATTGAATGCGTCAAAATAAGTCTATATGAGGGAAAGGGTTAACTACCATTTTAAATCACCTGCCCTGCTGTGTGTACCTATGCATCAATGTTCAAATCTGTATGTAGATTCCCCACTCAATATTGCCCTGCTGGCCCTGTTTTGTGAGATGCTGTACCGGTTTCCCAACATGGCCGTAGCTAACTTGAGTCGTGACAGTGTGAGGGCTGCTATGATACGTGGGATCACTGCTGAACAGGTAAGAGGCTACACATGCACAGATCCAGATGGGGGTACCGGGGGTATTATGCTTAAAATATGCATAAAAGAAGGGGGAGGGGGCATGACCCCCCTGGGATTTGGTTATGCTTAAAATATGTATGAAAGGGGGATGTCCCCTCCCCCCCGGGATTTGTTTAACATTCAGTAATCTAGTGTTTTGGCATCAAATCACTGATCACGCCACCCACCCAAACAGTGAATTTCATAGTTGGAACTGGGCATGGTAATCATCCCTGTAATATTGAAACTTATTTTTGCCTTTTGTATGCCTACTATACCTTTATAAAATAGCTTCTTTTATATACAAAGCACATTGGCAGACATTCGGTTATACCAGAAGTATGAATTGCTTTCACCAGACTGACTGGTCCTATGGCTTGTGACTTTTGGGAATGTTTGTATTTGAGGTCCAGTTTTGTTTCCTATATATTTATCAATAAAAGAATGTATTTCAAGAAGTTTTGATTTATTTCCAGATTATAAATTTCCTGAGGTCCCATGCCCACCCAGAAATGATGAAATCTGTAAGTAGGCCACTGAATATTGAGAATTACTTCATCCCTCACTAAAACAGACCAATTGCTAAACCTTCTTTAACCCTTTCCCTCATAGAAGACACCATGAAAAGACCTAACTCGCAGTCTGATCAGGTTTTATGTTGTTCGCTGCTCCTCAGTGGTCTGGAAATGAGGACTTTGTAATTAAATTTGGTAAGGTTTAACTGTGGTTTTCTGCAGATCAGGCTTTATGTGGTACCTATTGAGTGCATCAAAATGAGTCTATATGAGGGAAAGGGTTAACCATTACTCTAGGATTTGTTAGACACGTTTGCATAGATAAATTTGCATGGCTCAACCCATGTGTAACCAGTCTCAGTTGTGGAGTGGTCAGAGTGTCAGTCATGTAACCAGGAGGTTATGGGTTTGGTTCACAGGTAGTTACATACCAAAGTTGGGAAAAATTAATATTGTTTAAAAAAAAAATATTCTGGCTGTATCTCATTGAACATTAAAACATTTTTTCTAGTTGAACAAACTTTTCAATGGCATTAAATTTCTTTGAGTTTATTTTGTGGGTACATTCATTTCATGGTTTCGTGTTCATTGAGGTCAATAAAGATTACTTGGTAATTATTTTACAAATGTTGATGAGGATGTTCATCTTTCCCTGTTGATGTATTATGACATTCTAACACAGCTTCCAGCCCTGCCCCCGACTATAGTAGATCAGGTACGCCTCTGGGAGCTGGAGAGAGACAGGTTCAAGTTTAACGATGGCGTCCTCTACAGTCAGTTCCTCTCACAGAGTGACTTTGAGATCCTCAGGGATTATGCTAAGGTAGGTGGAAGCAAGCGTTTATCCAACTGTGAATACTATCCTGTTACATTTTTGTTAAAAAAAATAGCACTGATAATGTATTACTCCCGTTTGATACACAGCAGTGAAGGGTGGGTCTGGTGTCAGAATGATGCAACTGGGTACAGTATATTGCAAATTGTATATACCGTAATCGTTTGAATATTAGCCGCAGTTTCATACTAAATTTCATCAATTTAAACTGTGCATGCGGCTTATATATGGTATTACAACATAGTTTACTTTTTTCTAAACATAAATCTACCGAGAATCGGTCTTTTACAAGCGCCGCCATTTTGTGTACTATTCTGCGGATTCGTATTAATTCAAGGTTACAGCGCATCATGTAAAATAAGGAACAATTTAATGACATATATTACTTTTATAATTAAACGATTTATATGAAATCATAATAATAAATATTTTTTATTTGAAATTTGGTGTTTTTGTGTTCTTTTCTTGATTTTTTAGTGTAGTATTTTTAGGTAAAATGTGTGAAAAAATCCAGCCAATCACAGGCCGATATTCAATGAGGGAGGTCGAACAGGGATGGCGTCGGGTGGGATGGGGTGTCACTTTGACACTGTGTACTACAGGTTAATTAATACTAACCTGGCACTTACCTGACATATTTGAGAATGTATTGAGATGACACGTTCAGCTACGATTCGCTTTATAAGCAGAATCATTTCGACCAAATTTCATTCTTGCTTTCGAGCTTTTTTTACAATCGGATACGGGTACGGGTTATGACTACTTTAAGTTACACAGCGTGTAAAAAATTATGGGATACCAAAATGGCCAATCCCGACGATTTGTCCGCGGCTTATATACTGTATTAGGCGTTTTTTAACCAATTTGGGGACAATTTTCGGGATGCGGCTTATCCACAAATGCGGCTAATATTCTAACGATGACGGTAGTGTATATATGAGTGATGTAGCACTGTATATTTTTGTATAGGAAAATTCTCCAAAATGTCTAAAACACTGTTGGTGGAGTGTAAAACACAAGCAGTTATCCCTATATGACTCGACTATTTGAGTTTAGCGTCGCTTCGACAGCATTTCAGTCATATAGCGACGTCAAGGTAATTACAGGTGGAGGAAGACCCCGAATGCACTGAGGCATAGTTATTCCTATATATATATATATATATATACAGTCAACTCCCGTTATACCGGCAGTGTTCGTAAATCTCAATTTTGCCGGTATATCGAATTTGCCGATGTAATGAGCAAACCCAAATTTCCCATTTTACTTATCCCACCCACTCAACCTTATCGTTACTTTCGGTAAAAGGATATTTTATAAACTATAAAAGATAAGGTTTTAATTCGTTTTTTGATGCATATGAATAAATAGTATTCGTATTTTATGTAACCTGTGTGAGTATGTGTGTGATTGGTAAATAAACGGGGTTTTTACCTGTAAAACTAAATGCGTATTCTTTGTTTATCCTACTCTGTAAATGTGTAAACGCTACATGTATATACAACTTCCGGTTAGGTATAATAGCTTTACGAAGATAATTATATCGTAAAGGGATTAGACAGAATGAACAACAACAAACACAATTGAGATAAATAATTTTTTTAATTATTTTTAAGTAGATTTTTTTCATCTTTATTTCACTTTTTTTTCGAATCTAATTTATGTTATCAATAATTCACACATTGACATCATCAAGCAGAAACATAAGCAATTGGATTTCCCACATTACACTCTTTTTGACGTACGTGTTTTCATAATAAAATAATGATTCAATTCACACAAACTGTTACATTAAATCTTAGGCTTCGCTGAAAATAAGGATACAAGTAAGAATATAAAACCGAACCAAAATTATCAGCAATTATAAAAAGCGTTTAATGATTGGATATCTTTATCTATCGCGCTTCAAGAAATTCTCCCTTCATTTTCTGATTGGTAGGTACAGTTAACTTTTGTTGAAAATCATTACAAACTGACAACTCGCTGATTGAAACTCGACTTATTTGGTAAAGAACGGCATGTTGAAATCCGTGTCATAAACAAACCAACTTATTACCTCATTAGTTAATACCACTTATCGATATCATCTGCAAACAATGCAGCTATAGGTTTGATCAAAAGCATGTTTTTACGCGTATAAAAGAAACAAAAACAGACGACAACACCTATTTAAATCTCTAACAACGGTTTTCAGTCTAATTAAAGGCCCGTTGTTCACAAGTACACTGGAGTGGCTTCCCATTTTATTACTCTCTCAAACAATGAAAATCTCCACTAAGAAATGCG
>CM037787.1:36676546-36726546 GCA_021229015.1 Solen grandis
GTAAAGTTGATGGAAAGGTCTTGCCACAAGGAATTTACATCTGAAAAATCGGATCCCTGTTGGTAACGGTTCTAAAATTACATGCATTTTAAAGTTTTCAAAAGTTACAGCAAAAATAAGTCAAAGGTCAAGGTCAAAGTCAATAGGTGAAATATTTGCATTGCCATGCATACAACATATAAAGGTTGTATGTCAAATAGTAAAGAAAGTATTGCCAACATTAAAGTGTATTTGTTTAACATTTCAAAAATAGGTCAAAAATCAAAGTTAAAAGTCCAAAAGTGTTATATTGATGGAAAGGTCTTGTCACAATTAACTCACATTACACGCCTCAATGGTTTACTTCTTGAATGTGTATGGAATGGTGTTCACAAAATTTAAACTAATATTGTGGTTAAAGAATACTCTGAAGGTGGTCTTAAAATGGTAAGTTTGAAGTCATTTATATCAGCTCTAAAACTTACGTGGTTGAAAAGACTTTTCACAGTAGATGGTATATGGCGAAATGTAACTATTACGGATTTCTATAAACTCATAACATTGGGCAAAGATTATGCTATCACATTATATTCAAGTTGGAAAAACAAATTTTGGAAAAACACTATTGCAGCATATATTAATGTGTGTGCAAATCATGAGTTTATTCAATCTGAAATTTTAAACAAGCCTGTCTTTTACAACAAGCGTATCATAATTGATTCAATAAGTGTATTTTTAAAACAGAGGTTCAATGCAGGAATTTTGAATATAGGTGATTTCGGTCTGCCTACCAAGATGGCTGCCAGTGTTAAAAATAGAATAATCTTTAAACGACGTCTCCTCCTAAACCGCTGAGCAGATTTTGATGAAATTTTACTGAAATGAGCCTTAGGTGTTACTTAGCAAAAATAGTTCTGGCCAAGATGGCCACCAGAGCTAAAAATAAAAGAAATATAATGTTTATTTTTTCCTATCTACAGCTTTTTGTCGCTAGAAGTTGATTTCAGGTGAGCGATTTAGGTGGTACTGAGCAAAAATAGCTAAAATCGTTTCGGCCCGCCAACCAAGATGGCCACCAGAGCTATAAATAAGAAATATTTCACCAACATCTCCTCCTAAAGTGCTGAGCAAATTTTGATGAAATTTTACAAAAATTATCCTTAAGTGGTACAAGGGAAAAATAGTTTAAACCGTTCCGGTCTTCCAACCAAGATGGCCGCCAGAGCTTGAAATAGGAAAAAAAACAAGAGGCCCATAGGGCCTAAAATCGCTCACCTGAGTACCACTGCTCTATATGCAACCTAGTATACATGTATCATACTGATATACATGTTTCTCAGGAACTTGACAGTTTTTCTTACCCATTTTAGCAATAGTATGGAAAAAAAACAGTGATCATGAGATTTCAGTGTGGTACTGCTGATTGAAAATGGACAAAAAGAGAGATGGTCCTTAACCTTTTTCCCTCATAAAAACTCATTTTGACATAAATCCTGATCTGCAGAAAGCCCCACTTAAACCTTTCCAAATTTAATTGTAAAATCCTCATCCCCAGACCACTAAGGAGCAGCAAACAGCATAAACCTGATCAGCCTGCAAGTAACAGTTGGACTTGCAGGCTGATTAGGTTTTATCCTACTCACATAGGTACATGTATTTTCTAGATCTCTATGAGGAAAAGGGTTAATTATTAAGAAATAAGTTGCAATTTATTACAAAGTGTTTTTAATCATTCGTTTGTGGTTTTTAAGAGGTGTTTGGTAATCCCTGTGTACTGGAACACTGACATGAACCAAAGTAAAGGCAGACAATCTGCATATTCACCCCCCCCCCCCCTTTCCCACAATCACTTTAATGATGATGTTGATGCTGCTGCTGATTTAGAATAGTATCAATAATCCTTATATCTCTATCAGGTGGCTTTGTGTAAAACTAGCCTAGTATCTCATATACATAGTAGCAGGTAATGTAGTTTTTGCACTAACTCAGTGGGGCAACACAGTCCAGAAAATGTGACCTCTGCCAGTAGGTCAGACTAAGCAATAGGAATGGTATTTGTGGTAATGTTATCTTCTCCACCTCTGCATATGTAGTGGAATCACCCAAATGCCCTATCAGACTAGTGGACAATCTCATCTAAGGGTACAATTTATTTTTTTGTTTCTAGCTGGTTTTCTCTCTCTCTCTCTCTCTGTTAGACTTCTCTCTCTTTAATAAGTGGCCTTGTAATTTAATGTAACTTTTTGCATTTTATTAAGCTACCAAGACATATTTCTTGTTTTGTTTATAAGCTGATGCATTCTTTTTATGCATAAATGTAACAAAATATCACACTTAAAAATATTCAACTTCTGTAAATCTGATCTGTAAAGGATCAACTTTTGGAGAGGTAGCCTGAACTGCAGAAAAGAGGCCCATGATGGCCCTAAATCGCTCATCTGAGATAAATAGGTTGACCCAAGGAACATCTGTACCAATTTATTTTAAAATCTGGCCAGTAGTTTTGAAGCAGATGATTTTTAAAGTTTTCATATTTTTTTTGTTGCCATGGCAACCAGAGTTCTATATGGATCAAGTTTATTTTAGGAACTTTTTTGAAGGTTGACCCAAGGATCATTCCTGCCAAGTTTAATCAAATTCTGTCCAGTGGTTTCAGAGGAAATGTTGATTAAAGTTTTCCCTATATACATATAAGGCAAATAAGCCCCGCCCCTGGTGGCCATGTTTTTTACAGATCGGTATTATTTAAGCAACTTTGGTAGAGGTTGACCCAAGGAACATCTGTACCAATTTATTTTAAAATCTGGCCAGTAGTTTTGAAGAAGATGATTTTTAAAGTTTTCATATTTTTTTTCTTTTTGTTGCCATGGCAACCAGAGTTCAACATGGATCAAGTTTATTTTAGCAACTTTTGTGAAGGTTGGCCCAAGGATCATCCCTGCCAAGTTTAATCAAATTCTGTCCAGTGGTTTCAGAGGAGATGTTGTTTAAAGGTTTCTCTATATACATATAAGGCAAATAAGCCCCGCCCCTGGCGGCCATGTTTTTTTACGGATCGGAATAATTTTAGCAACTTTGGTAGAGGTTGACCTAAGGAACATCTGTACCAATTTATTTTAAAATCTGGCCAGTAGTTTTGAAGAAGATGATTTTTAAAGTTTTCATTTTTTTTTCTTTTTGTTGCCATGGCAACCAGAGTTCTACATGGATCAAGTTTATTTTAGCAACTTTTGTGAAGGTTGGCCCAAGGATCATCCCTGCCAAGTTTCATTAAATTCTGTCCAGCGGTTTCAGAGGAGATGTCGTTTAAAGCAAATTGTTGACGACGGACGACGGACGACGCACGACGCACGACGACGGACGCCGGACGAAGGGCGATCACAAAAGCTCACCTTGAGCACTTTGTGCTCAGGTGAGCTAAAAAACTTTCAATGCCATCTCCTCCTAACACGCTGAGCAGATTTTGATGAAACACTTTACAGGAATGAGCCTTAGGTGTTTCTGAGCAAAAATAGCTAACCTAGTTCTGGTCAGCATACCAAGATGGCCACCAGAGCGAAAAATAAAAGAAATATAATGTGTATATGTTTTCCTTAAATAAGCTTTTGGTCTCGAGCAGTTGATTTCAGGTGAGTCATCATGGTCCTCTTGTTACAATGTTTGGGGGGATAGGTAGAAGAGGTGCAAGAAATGTAGGGGAAGATATATGCAGACCTTTAGAGCTTGTGTAAAAAATGTGGAATATGTAGAATGTGAGTTGTTAAACTGAAAATCATTACTGTAGTTATATCAAGTAGAACAAGAGGGCCATGATGGCCCTGAATCGCTCACCTGATTATAAATTAGCAACATATGTTGGATTTTTCATATTGACCTACTTTTTGACCCCACATGACCCACTTTTGAACTTGTCCAAGATTTTATGGAAACAGACATTCTGACCAAGTTTCATAAAGATTGGGCAAAAAATGTGGCCTATGGAGTGTTAACAAGGTTTTTCTAAGATTTGACCTCATGACCTACTTTTTTACCCCACATGACCCAAATTCGAACTAATCTAAGATTTTATGGAAACAAACATTCTGACCAAGTTTCATAAAGATTGGGCAAAAAATGTGGCCTCTAGAGTGTTAACAAGGTTTTTCTAAGATTTGACCTAATGACCTACTTTTTGACCCCACATGGCCAAAATTCGAACTTATCCAAGATTTTATGGAACAAACATTCTGACCAAGTTTCATGAAGATTTGGCCAAAAATGTGGCCTCTAGAGTGTTAACAAGGTTTTTATAAGACTTGACCTCGTGACCTACTTTTTGACCCCACATGACCCAATTTCGAACTTGTCCAAGATTTTATGGAGACAAACATTCTGACCAAGTTTCATGAAGATTTGGCCAAAAATGTGGCCTCTAGAGTGTTAACAAGGTTTTTCTAAGACTTGACCTCGTGACCTACTTTTTGACGCCATATGACCCAATTTCGAACTTGTCCAAGATTTTATGGAGACAAACATTCTAACCAAGTTTCATGAAGATTGGCCTAAAAATATGGCCTCTAGAGTGTTAACAAGCCAAATTGTTGACGACGCACGACGGACGCCGAACGAAGGGCCATCACAAAATATCAGAATAAACGTAATAAAGTTTCTTTGTGTAACTGTTTTGTATTGTTATTGGGTGTTTTCCCAGGGAATTTTGTGCTGGATCCTTCTTTTATGATAATTACTGCTTTTGAAATAATAGCAGTCCTTCAATTTTTCATCTGAAAAACTTCTATTTTCAAACATCAAATAAGGACTTTAAAAATTTAGACTTTAAAAAGTCATAAGAAACAACCATACCAAGTCTGAAATATTTGTGTCAAATAGAACTAAACTTGGACAAGTCTAGCATATAACAAGTGGGTCATAATAGCCCTGAATAGCTCACCTGATTAATATTGCTTCCATTGCCTTTTATAAAACAGTCTATGTAAAATAAAGTGATCCCAAGGCCATGATGTGAACAAAGTTGGTAGATCATCATTTCCACTAGGCCATATTACATTCTAAATATCTTAACGCCATGCCTTTAAGTTTCTGACAAAAAAGTTTTTCTATTTTCCTATTTAGGTCTGTGTAAAATCAAGTGACCCCTGGGGCGTGGTCAAATTTGACCCCAGAGCCATGATTTGAACAAACTTAATACATGTCTATAAGGTCATATTACGCACCAAATATCTAAACTCTAGGCCAAATGGTTTCTTACAAGATTTTTTTTCTAGATTTTACTGTACATGCCCATTTAAAATAAGGTGACCGCTTGGGCAGTGCAAAGTTTGACCTAGGTCATAATTTGAACAATCTTGGTAGAGGTTTATGAGACAATGCCACACACAAAGTATCTAAGCTCTACGACATGCTGCGGGTTTAAGAGAAGAAGATTTTTAAAGATTTAATTAAAAAAAAAATATTTTTAGCTCCTGTGACCCAGATATGCAACGGACCGGAAATATTTGAATAACTTTGTTAGAGCTTCATGCAAGGAACATCATAGACAAATTTCATAAAATTTGGCTCAGTGGTTTCAAAGGAGAATTCGCTTAAAGAAAATTTTATACACAGGACTCACGCACGCAAGGACGGACGTCGGACAAAAGGCGATCACAAAAGCTCACCATAGGCTAAATATATGTTAACATATGACCTTGATCTTTATCTTTATCAAAACCAAATCAATAAGGTCTTTTACTTGTCATAAGAAACAACCATATTAAGTTTGAGGCTTAAGGGTCAAATAGAACTTGAGTTATCACTCGGACAAGATCTGTCTACCAACCGATGGGCCGACCGACATGTGCAAAGTAATATGTTCCCTCTTCTTCAAAGGGGGCATAAAAGTGTATTAGCAAATCTATAAATTACAATTAAAGTCAAGTAATATAGTGACTCATTTCTTTTAATAACTTACTTATACCCTAAGCAGCGGTTCAATTGTGTCTTTGTATAGTATGGAAGGTCAAGTGTATGAGATGTAACACTGAGTTATCTCCCTTAGTGTAATTACTTTGAGAATTACTTTGAATTAGAGCTTTTAGCAGTTATGCTTTAGCAAGATAAGCAAGAAAAATAATAAAAACTTACCCATTTTTTATGGCGTAATCATAAAATATAACACCGCAGTAACTAGACCTATCACCGAAGTAATTAATATACCAGCTACCCTGCTATTGTTCAGTCAACAACATATCAATGTTATTTACCAGCTGACATACCCATCAAAGTCTGTTGCAAAAATATGGTCCTGGCATGCCGAAAGAATGTAGCCTGTAACCTTTGTCATATAAGTTTGATCATTTATAATTTTTCTATGAAATGAACATTATGAGGGTCTTAAATATATTTTATATTTATTATATGAAGATGATGGGAAGAAAACAAGCAACTATAAATACATAATGAATAATCATCCATAAACAAGCGTACTGATTTTCTATTGTTGACCTTTTAGTATAACCTTGACCTTTAAGCTAGAAAATTGGTTCTTTTTATGGGACACTCAGTCTTAATATTGTTAACATTTGTACCAAACTATTTGGAAATCCAGCGATCCTTACAGCCCAGACAAGCATATCGACATTGATTGTTGACCCCTAAGTATGACCTTGACCTTTCAGCTAGCAATCCAGTTATTTAGCGCGACAGTCAGTTTTAATAAGGTTAATATTTGTTCCAAATCATTTGGAAACCAAGCAAGGCATTGTTAAGTTACAGACCAGACAAGCATATTTTTGATTAACCTTGACAATTGAGCTAGCATTCTCTTTCTTTCGCACGACACTCCGTCTACATATGGTAAATATTTGTGCCAAATGGAAATCCAATGGTATTGAGCCCGGAAAAAAAATTGGGACAGACGGACGGATGGATTGATGGTTGGATGGACAGACAAAGTGATTCCTATATAGCCTCCCCCCTACCCTAGGGTAGTGAGGAGTATATTAACCCACTATACTGTATATGTCAGACAACCCATAAAATATATAATAACTATTGGGACTGATGGATTGATGGACGGACACGTCGGACAGACAAAGTGATTCCTATATAGCCTTCCCCCTACCCTAGGGAAGTGAGGAGTATATTAACCCACTATACTGTATATAGCAGACAACCCGTAAAATATATCATAAGTCTAATATTCCTATCAAAGTATCATAATTTTCCTCAATTAAAGCAAAAATTAAGAAACATCTCTAGCATTAATAGTAAGTCAAAGAGTACACAGCAACCAAGTGGCCAAAGTATCCATTTTTTTCTGCAATCTGACTAAAGCACACCTCCTCTATACACTACGCTACGTTGGAAGATTGTGTACTTCAGTCAGACTGCTTTTTCTGTGACTTTACAGAGTTAAGACTTCTCACCAAATGATAATAAATATTACTTTGTTAAAAAGGTATATATCATAATGAGTACCCAGAAATTAGGCCCAACTATTCAAGACTGAAGAGATAATATGTATGAAGTAATAAAATGTGTTTTACTCTATCACAAGATACATAGATAGGTGTTATGACTATTTGACCAACAAAATATCAAGATCAGCCTGTGATTACGCTTTATACAGTGTTGGACAACTGAAAGTAGGCAGTCTAAATATGGGATCTAGAGGGTAATCAAATGTTCATTACGGTTTCTCTCCTCCTGGTATCTGGCATCTGCTGTGGTTATTGCAGCCTGCTGTATCTTCCGTATCTGTTGGTCCCCCTCACCCTTCACTGCATCAACCTGCTGGTTGCCTTCACTTTGTACGGCCTCAGCAGCATCTCTCCTGTACACCTCAACTTTATTGTGTATGGCCTCAACAGCTTTATCATCCTCAGTTTTCATCATTTTCCTTTGTCTATCACTCTCCAAACCAATACTGTCAAAAGCACTCATCATTACTTGTACACCACTGCTGGCTAAAGACCGTTTCAGTTTATCCCCCTCTTTTCTTACTACATCAACCTGACCACAGCCTTCATTTTGTACTTCATTTCTCAGCCTTTCTCCCTCATCCCTCACAGCCTCTACTTGCGTTCTCCCTTCATTCCTTATGGCCAGTTCAGCCATCTGCCTGACTTCTTTGATATTCTCATCAGTAATCTCAAATGCTGATGTCTCCAACTGAAAACAAATTATATCTTGGTAGCAGAATAAATATGAGTTTGGCACGGAAGAAGTCGTATATCACTATATATAATCATATAAAGTGATATGAGATTTGTCTTTCATGCCACTTTAACTCCTGTGCTCAACATATACATGTAAAAAAGCAATTCCAATCTTCCTCTTTAGGCAAGCTGTATACATAAATGTACCTGATTTGTTAACAATATCTCATTTCAAATTTACTTAGTGAAAACATATTCTTTTAATTTTCAAATCAGGTTGTTTGCTGAAATGTCCATAAAGCATTTCCAACTTTTCTGTCAATGCAAGATGCATATGTATCAGATTGTCATAGTATCTCATTCCTTACCCAAATTACTGAGTACAAATCAAACACGTGCCACTTGAATACCTAAAATAACAAAACAAATGTTGCATTTTTTGAAATCATGGTTAATGATATTAGTCATGACCTAGCCAGATGCATGCTTTACCAACATCTCATGACCTGATCAACGAGGCTGAGAGAAAGGCTTAGGTAGATTCAGTAACTGGAAGGCCACCAAAATAAACTTGTTTGAATGTTGCTCAGGTTTAATATCCTACCAACACTGTTTTAACCATTACGTCTCACTAAAAGTATGTCAATACTCAGTTAAGTTCTCTTGAGAATTTGAAGCCAGTCCTCAACTAGACCTTATATGCCCAGCACCATGTAAGGCAAATAAAACAGCAAAAATAAGAACTATCATTGAAAATGATGAATACCCCCAAGATACCGCTTTGTCACAGTTCTTGTTCCCATGTCAGACATTTTTTATAAAGTTGAAGGATTAAAATAATCAAAGCACTGAAGTTGTATGTCTCAAGTGGAAGAGGGTTTGACAAGCTGCAAATATGCAGGGAAACTTAGTTTTTCCAAATATTTAACTTATATTAAAACAATAAATGATTGTTCATTGAAGGCTATAGAAATATAGGAGGAGTAAGAGTGGCAATGTGCTAATTGTTATCAGTCTGTTGAAACAAATGGTGTGTTCATCTAATGACCATAATGTTAAAGCGGGATTATTGTCATTGTGCAAAAATTTGACCTCTGTTTATTATATTTACTGTGATAAACAAAAGAAATGAGACAATACGGTTCTCTTAGCACTATCAGCGCTTTGATTTGTACTACCGAGCAATGGCACAGTTTCTATTTATAGATGCTGTGGTTCCCTATTGTGTCTTTAGTAACTTCGGATAGCAGATATACACCTGTATCAGTCTGTTTTGATCAGCTATTCTATAGAGCAACAAATAACACCTGGAGATGTCTCTGATGTATCAGAGATAGTAGATGTGATTATAAGGAGGTTACACGGGTTTTTATCGTAATTCAAGCTTTCTATATGAACCATTGAAACACCAATGAATAACTGAAACCTGTACATCCACCATCGAAAATCAGGCATGAGCCACCTTTGCATTCGATAGAAACTGTACTCCTCCGTGTGGTAAAGAGTTACGCAACATCCTAGGGAAAATAGTTTTTCTGTGCTTTTATACTACATGCAATGATTGTGTCCCGTTACTCAAAATTGAGTTATCACTACTTTGGCTAAATCTCAGCATATCTGTATTGTAGAATTCTGTTCAATCATTCGGTTATTCATACAAAATTGAGAGGTTTTTCGGTTTTAAATGTAGAGAAACGGACTCTCAGAATGTAGGTACAGTGGCGCTATCGTATCAGTTGTAAAAAAATACAATTGATATACGATTGAAATACGAACGATATGCGATCTGCGATATGCGATGTACGATAGCAAGTTTGATTTACCTTTACAATTCGATACGATACGATGCGATGCGTTTATAATCTGATACCATACGATATACGATCCACGATCTGCGATTTACGTAATGCGATATACGATACACGGTAAGCACGGTTTACATGACATTTTTATACATGATGTACCTGCAAGCTTGATTTGACTACAAGTCCAGAAATATGCAAAAACTTCATGTTGTTAATAATATTTATCGTTACATATAACTGGTAATCCGTGTGTTCCTCTGAAATAAACATAGCGAGCGACAAGAAATGGGGACATACTAAATTGCGGACCCCCTGAAAAAGCGACGGACTCTGCGATTTTCATCGTGACCACTGTTACCGGCACATGTAATGAGAGAAAGTTATTTTTTTCTTAATAAAGTTTATTTATAAATATGTTTTTGATTACGTGTAATAATAATAATCACAATAAGAAAAATTATAACAGTACTTTGCTGATATTTAGTACTCTGCTACTTGTGTTAATTAACACAATATCTTTTCTTAAAAAAAAACATGAATATAATTGGTCCATGCCCTTTTATATAATATCACGACCGCTCAATGAGCGCTTGTGAACCAACACATAGAAGTATAGCACGTGCTAGAGAACTTCTGGTTAACTGTCAAATAGCCGAAATAAAAAATGTAATGATGCATGAGCAACTGCATGTAACCTGCACCTTATATACCCGTATTGCTGCTTCTTTAAACAATTATTTAATTAAAAATATGAAGACCGGAAGGCCATCTAGTTCGGAGAGAAGTAATTAGTGAAGAGGTCGCCGATTCTATCGCAGCTTAAATAGATGATGATAGCAGAAAATCTAATTTACAACAACTTCTCAATTGGTCCCATGCTTCAACCATAAGCACATATTATTTATTCCTATAAAAGAACTGTTGCTATGTTTTACTCGCTGTTTTAACTTTAAAAAATATTTTTATTTGTTTTATCAAACATAATAATACTCTAAGACTTACTCGTATGTGATTTCTATATTTTTAAAAGTCCATTAGTCTTTAATTTGTAAAGAACCCCACCCCCTCGAAAGAGAGAAAGAGAGAGAGAGAGATTTTTTTTATTATTAATATCATCATCAACAAGATTCGCTATGGAAATATACTGATATATAGAATGTCTTCCTCTTCGGAATATAATATTTCTATGATGACAATTTAATTTTAGAATAATAATGTAATAATGATATACATTAAAAGGAATAAACACTATGAATCAAATTAATTAATGGAAGAAACTTGTAGTGATGTTGTTGTTGTCTAGTAGATTCCTCCGTTGTCTTCGGGACACTCCTTGGTAGAATGAAAAATTTTGAGTTTTCTGTATTAAGGGTCACACTTCATTATGTACGATCGCAATATTGTGAATATATACTCTATAACGCATAGGCGGCAGAACTTTTAGTCAGACGGTCAAAATTAACACATGCTGTGCTCGCTGATTAGAAAGTATGACACGCTATTTTATGACAGGTTATTTTACGTGTCAGGGGAATAGCACCGACTGATACACAGGAGAGAAGTTCCTGCTTAGAACCAGTACTGAGTTCTCCGAGTTCCCATCGCAACCCCAATGTGCCGAGTGCAAGACAAGGGCAAATCTAGTACAAATTTTATACGTCTTGACGCTGTCACCAGAGAAATGTACCCCGGTTGGGTTTCGAATCCAAGACCTCCTGATATTATATTGCTTATTCAAACTGAAAGAGAGGGAGAGAAGAAAACGAAATATGTTCTGTGCGAATTATGACGTTTGCATATGTGGAAAGTGAGAGAGAGAGAGAGAGAGAAGGGGGGGGGGGGAAATAAAGTAGGAAATAAAAACAAGAGGGCCATGATGGCCCTAAATCGCTCACCTGAGATAAATAGTCTTTAAAGGAAACAATGTGAACATCAAACCCTTGTAAATAAATGATACTTGATGACAATTACCACAATAGTTCAAAAGTTGTTGATTATAGAAATAATACTGAAATAACTTACATCTATGACAACTCTTGGTAAAACAAGTATTAATAGATAAAATTTCACACTATCATGAACACAACGAAGGCATGAGTGGAGAATCAAAACGAGGCTTGAATGGGACATGTGCAAATCACGGCTCCAAACAAGAACTGCGGTTCCATGCTCCACAAAAGAAAAATAATTGAAGTAGATGTGTACGAAATGGAACGTTCCTGGAGTATGCATACAATGCATGATTGTTAATCTATATGTAATTATAATGATTTATATAAGAGATAAATGAATATATCTCAAAAACCTTGGCATTTTGCAAAACCCAGTATTGGGATCTTCATTTTATATTCAGATCAGACAATTATATCTGATATAAACCAAAAGCAAGCAAGGTTTAGATATTCTGATCAAAATCAATAAGCATACGTTTCCTGAAAATTGTTTCGTACATTAATAAATAAATGTGATAATAGGTTTTAATATTAGAAAAAAAAAATAATATCTTACTAATTTTTTCCCTTTTTTCAACTGACAATGAGTGCTAAAAAATGAAAATATTAAAGTTCAAACAGAGTGAAACCTTGCAATTTCAAACTTTAAAGGGGCATAACTCCTGACATAATAAATTGATTAAAGCCATCATCAAATTTGGCCAAGATATTCTGGTCATAAATAATGTCTTAATGTTTGAAGGCAATTGCTTAAGAAATAAAGATGCTAGAGTGCAAAGAGCAATCTGGATTCTTTCAAATATAAAAGGGACATAACTCCTGACCTTATGTGTTGATTCCAGTCATAATTGAACTTGGCCAAGGTATTATGGTTTTAAACAATGACAAAAAGTTTAAGGAATTAAAAAAAAGATGCCAAGGGTCCAATTTCAGCCATAATCCAACTTAGCCAAAATTTGATGGTTATAAACATTGTTATAAAATTTAAAGACAATGACCTAAAAAATAAAGATGCTAGAGTGCAAACAAAGTGCAATCTGACTTTTTTAAATAATATAAGGAATGTAACTCCTGACCTACTGGTCCGATATCAGCCATAATCGAACTTGGCCGAGATTTTATGGTTATAAACATTGTTATCAAATTTGAAGATAATTGCTCATGAAATGAAGATGCTAGAGTGCAAACAATGTGAAATCTGGCTTTTTTGAATTTTAAAAGGGGCATTACTCCTGACCTAATGGTACGATATCAGATATTCAATGCCGATTTAATCCTTTCGAATACATATTTTTCACACGTGCATTAAATTGCCTAACGACGCACGGCGTCTGCTGCAGAAAGTCGCGTAGGCCACTACACATGTATATACCGGTACAAAAAAGTAAACAAGAAAGTCAGTAGAACTGACAGATGCTCCCCGAAGAACGTCATTGTTACAAATAAGGCCATGGTCAATGGGTGGGAGGATATGTTAAGGACTGGAATGGGATCAGCACATGCTTATCATGTATAGAATCCAGGTAATGTCCTCAAATTCGAAAAAAAAAAAGGTAAATACTTTGGTGTCCCCCAAGATCACACAGGGGTCAGGCCCCACCCCCAAAATTTTACTTAGGACCTTTCAGCTCAAAGCTGTTGAATCCCCATTCCTAAATCATATCTATTCTCCTCATCAGTTAAGATGTTTTACCAACTCTAATTTGGAGACTTAGTAACAGTTTACTATTTAATGTGATAATACGTGTTACTCATCAGATCTTTCATTGATTTTTTTTAAGTTTTTATACTACTGAAAATTAAGTCATACATGTGTGCTCATATCAAAGAGGTTAACTAACACTCTTGACACATGACTGGATATTTGAAATAGTGTATAATGGCCTAAACAACAATTAGCTGACATGATAATGATTGACATTACTAGCATATTGAATTTTGTGGGGTTTTGTTTAAATGATATCTCCTGTTAAATTAGGCAAATGACATGAATATCAGTCAACAACATGGTAGTAGGGGCCATAACTCTCTTAAAAATTGAGGAACCAGGTCACGTCGACGATATGCGTATCTACTCTTGGTAATAAAGCTTCCCATAAAGTTTCATTGAATTCAAGCCATTAGTTCCTGAGAAATAGCCCGGACAAGAATCATGCAACATGAACTATAGGCCAAAAAGTCAAGGGGCCATAACTCTGTGAAAAATTGAGGAACCAGTTCACGTTAACGATATGCGTATCTACTCTTGGTGATAAAGCTTCCCATAAAGTTTTGTTGAATTCAAGCCATTAGTTCCTGAGAAATAGCCCGGACAAGAATCATGCAATATGTACTATAGGCCGAAAAGTCAAGGGGCCTTAACTCTTTGAAAAAAATAGGAATCGGGTCATGCTGACGATATGCGCATCTCCTCTTGGTAATAAAGCTTCCCATAAAGTTTCGTTGAATTCAAGCCATTAGTTCCTGAGAAATAGCCCGGACAAGAATCATGCAATATGTACTATAGGCCGAAAAGTCAATGGGCCATAACTCTTTGAAAAATTTAGGAACCGAGTCATGCTGAGGATATGAGCATCTCCTCTTGGTAATAAAGTTTCCTATAAAGTTTCGTTGAATTCAAGCCGTTAGTTCCTGAGAAATAGTCCGGACAAGGAAAGTGTGACGGACGAACGGACGGACGGACGGATGAAGCGGCGACTATATGCGTTACCTTCGGTGAGCATAAAAATGTTATTTTAACTAAACATATTATAAGATTGTACTGCATAATATAATGTATGATAAAAATAATACATGTATACAAATGTACTGCCAAAAATCTTAGAGTGATTCGATACGATATACGTTATGCGATTTACGATATACGATTTACGATATACCATTGTTTTACGATACGATGCGATAAGATCCTGTTCATTATGTGTAATACGATTGAATGCGATTCGATACGTTACGATGCGATTGAGCATACTATACAATACGATATGATGCATACAAGACAACCCTATAGTTGTGAGTGAAATGGCATGGAGGGAATAAGTAAAACTCTAAAATCTTAATTACCAAAATATAGTGTTGACAAAATATATTCAATAAATATAATAAAGGGACATAACTCTGACAGCTGATGAATACCTGGCAACAATATACACAACTTAGCTTAATATTTATAAATGCTGTGAAACAAAATCAAAATCTGACTAAAGAGATCCAATAAATAGCGCAGACTAAAAATTTAAAAAAATTTAAAATCAAATCAAGATGTACCAAAGATATGCGCAATTAAGGTTGGTAATTAATGTTACTTTGAAGTTAAATCAAAATGCTACATAAGGTAGCTGAGAAATAGTGCAAACAAAATCTATTTGAGAAATATAATAAAGTTCCATTACTCTTTTAAAATCAAGTGAATCAAGATATGCCAATGACATGCACAACTACGCTTGGTACTTATCAATATTAACAAGAGCTGTCAGAGGACAGCACGCTCGACTATTCAAAATGCTTGTTGGTAAATCAAATGAAATCTATTTCAGTTCTTGCCCTTCACATACCCTGTACATAATAATTCATAAAGTCTGATACCCCTTAATATTTTTATGATGTCTAAAATCAATCCCATGCCTAGTTACTGAGACATAAGCACAATAACACTGTGCATGCAAAACTTTAACCAAGAATCCAAGTTAGAAAAAGGGCCGTAATTTGTATAAAATTCAGTCCAAAAGCTATCCTCCTTAGTTTTCTGATGCCCCTGAAGACACTCCTTAACTTTCTAGTCAATTCCACAAGCAATTTTGAGATATAAGCTGGATAGTAGCTTGAATGCAAAAATGTAACCAAAATTCTAAGTTTAAAGGGGGTCATTATTTTTAATATATTCCATCAAGTGTTATCTTCCTTTATAGTCTGATACCCCTAAACATATAAAAGATGTTTCAAATCAATCCCATGCCTGGAATCTGATATATAAGCATGAAAGTACCTTGCATACAAAACTTTAACCAAAATTTCTAAGTTAAAAAAGGGGACCATAATTTGTAACATATTCTATCAAGAGTTATCTACCATGAAAGTATGATACCCATAAACATATTAAAGATGTTTCAAATCAATCCCATGCCTGGATACTGAGATATTAGCATGAAAGTACCTTGCATGCAAAACTTTAACCAAAATTTTAATTAAAGGGGAATTTGTAACATATTCCATCAAGAGTTATCTACCATGAAAGTATGATACCCCTAAACATATTAAAGATGTTTAAAATCAATTGCATGCCTGGATACTGAGAAATAAGCATTTGAGTATCTTGCATGCAAAACTTTAACCAAAATTTCTAAGTTAAAAAGGGGCCATAATTTGTAATATATTCCATCAAGAGTTATCTACTTTGGTTGTCTGATGCTCCCAAACATATTCATAAACCATTCAAGTCAATACCATGAATGGTTATTGAGATACAAACTAGATGGTAGCTTGCACGCAAAACTTTAACCAAATATTCTATTGCATGCAAAACTTTAACCAAAATTTCTAAGTTAAAAAGGGGCCATAATTCATATTAAATTCAGTCAAGAGTTATCTGCCTTGGTTGTCTGATGCCCCTGAACATATTTATAAACTTTCAAGTCAATACCATAAACGGTTATTGAGATATAAGGTTGATAGTTACTTGCACGCAAAACTTTAACCCAAATTTCTATGTTAAAAAGGGGCCATAATTCATATTAAATTCAGTCAAGAGTTATCTACCTTGGTTGTCTGATGCCCCTGAACATATTTATAAACTTTCAAGTCAATACCATAAACGGTTATTGAAATATAAGGTTGATAGTTACTTGCACGCAAAACTTTAACCAAAAGCTGCAACGCCAACGCCGACGCCGACGCCAGGGCGACTACAATAGCTCTTATATTCTTCGAATAGTCGAGCTAAAAAATACGATCAAATCTGAGCAAAGGTAGCTGAGAAATAGGACATACAAATCTCATCTACAGACGGACCAACCGACAGACCGATCGACCAACTGATGGACGTGACTCCAATATAGCCTCCAGATACTTTGCATCTGGGGGTATAATGAATGACTTTGGTGTGCTGTAGCTGGATACTGAACTGATATCCTCCAGCTCATGGGGGCGGATACTTTATCCACTCAACCACTTGAACTTTTTTTAAAATCTAACAGTTGGGTTGATATAAAATATCACAGTTCTTTTGTAATTTACAAACAATATGCAAATGATCCAGCAGCTGAATACTTCAATTATCTCCAAACAGAGCAGCCAGTCCTGAACTGCCCAAAATATGCTGAGCGCAAAGTAAGGCTGATATACCAGTACATTTGTGATGACTTTGGTGTGTTCAGTAGGGTATCAAACCAACAACCTCCGGTGCAGGCTCTAACTGCTCAACCACTACAGCTGCTTTTATGTAGATAAGAAAAACATAACCAATAAACTTGTTGGTGATAAGAAAAGAACTAAGTAAATCATAGAACGGGTGAGAAGTCAGATTGTTGTAAATGTATTTAGCAATTAATAACTTAATAATGAAGAAGAAAGTATTAACCTGACTTAGTGTCACCTACCTACATAAGGAACTTGGACAGTTATGAATTTTGACAGGACTGGATTACCCATTAAATATAACAGTTTGTCCCCCAAAAAGCCCAGTGTAAATCCTTATTTTTCCAGACTTTTCACTCACAACACCCCACAATGTCAATAGCAAACTTCCCAAGACAGCTGGTGTCCAACGACTGGGCCAAAGTGAAGAAAATTACCAATAAATCTGCTATGACCAGTGGTACTACAACTGATAAGCCTCATCTACTGGCATGGCCAGCATTAAGGCATGGAGTTCTAGCAGACTAGACAGTGTTAGATCTTAGAAGTTATAATGTAAGTATAGGTCTGAATCACTATGCTGTGTATATAGTGTATAATCAATGTACAACAAACCTCCTGTCTTTGGGTCAAGACTCATTCTTTTATACAATGATCTCAGTATATATCAACAAAGTGCATAACGCAAGAGAAGAACATTACAACATCTTACCAGTGACAGTTTGATGAGAGACCGCTGTGCTGAAGGGTCACTACGCAGGGCAGCTGTACACTGGAGTGTCGCCCTCATAATGGTGAGATAGTCCCTCAGCTCATCATCTGTCAGGGACTGGCTTGCACTGTGCTGGATTTCATTTCTTGCATTTCTGCACTGTAACCAGATAGGAAGACTAATAATGGCTACTTCATATGAACAAGTTTACACTCTGTAAAATCATGACAGTTATCTTCAGTTACTTAATTTAAACCTAAAACAACAGAATGTGCTCTGTCAACCATCTTTTGAATGTCTTGATTTAAGAGTAAACCTATAGGCAGGTGACTGTCTTAATCATGGTGTACTCAATCAGCCTCGTAACTAATGAATGGTGAGTCTATTGAATTTAATCAAGTGGACTGAAATATAATATATTTTATACTTTCATGTTTTCATCTGTATTTGTTTTCAAACATTTTGACCATCATTCATTGTAATTTTTATCCATCCAACTAGGTTTTTTTACAAGGTTTTCGAAATACCTCAGTTTTACTATTGGGATCATATAACCTCCGGCTGACAAATGGATAATTCAAAGCCTTTATTTTCATTGAAATACGCTTTAAACAACTAAGAAATGGATGAAGGAATAATTGATAGTTTGACGAATGTTGGCCCAAGCTTTCTCAAGAAACTAAACTAGAAATGTGTCCAGAGGACACAGAATCTGATGCTCCCACCCATAGCATTTTCCAAAACAAAGGCAAACACCCAGGAGCGCAAGTCATGTCCTGAGTAATACATCCAAGAAGTTTAATATCTGTAGCACAAATACCTTCAGAGTTACCCGTGTCACAGTTTTGGGATGGACGAACAGATATAGGCAAATCTATATGCTTCACTTTTTGGTAAGGGGCATAAAAAAATGCACAAGTTCATGACTTCATTATATATTCATGAAGTTTCAGAATTACGTGCGTCAAAAGCATAAATGTCCATATTTTTCAAAAACAAAGGCCCAAAACTCTGTCAACTTTAACGAAGGTTCAATAAAAAATATTTAAGTGCACAAGTTCATGCCCTGATTAATATATCCATGAGGTTTCAAATCTGTAGTACAAATACTTTAAGAGTTACGTACGTCACAAGCATAAAATTCCATATTTTTCAAAAACAAAGGCCCATAACACTGTCAACTTCAATGGTGGTTCCATGAAAATACCCAGGTGAACAAGTTCTTGTCCTAAATAATAATATCCATAAAGTATCAAGTCATATGTAGTACAAACACTTTCGGACAGACTTTCGTATGTACGGACAAAGGCAAATCTATACTTCCCCCACCCATCCCCTCCCCATTTTTGGTGGTGGCATAAAAACCTACCAATATTTGCATTATAATATGCCCCTTTTCTTTGAAATGGGTCATAATTCAGGATTTCTTTTCGGGGGGGGGGGACATAAAACTGGTCAAACACTGAAAATTTTATCAAATAAGCTTATAATTTTCCAGAAAATACAGTTCAGATTACCTCAAAAAAATCATCTGGTGAGCCATCTATTTTGGTCCATGTAAAGTTGTGTCGATTGGTTATATTCATCAGGTTTACCCCGATGGTGACAAGTCCACTCAAGTCTGTGTCCTTGGCTGATGTTATATCTATGTACCCTCCTGTATTTGGAAGATAGTTTTTCCCGAGTTCCCAGTATTCTGTGACCCACTGGGACATGTGAGAATTCTTCCATGCAGGTCCCTTAAACCTGTGTGCTGATAATATAGCAGTGAAAAGTGTCCCACATATATTATTTGGACATTCACGGCGGTTGTTAACATGTTTTGAACAAATACACGTATTTCTCTGTCCTGGACATGCAGATGACTTGTGAGGCAGCAAGTTGTCTATGGTACACTGGCCACAGTTCTGTGACTGTTGACCAAGTTGCTTCAGCAGGAATGAGTGGAACTCTTTTGTCTCATCATCAATGAAGGACTCTATTCCTTCCTTAGTGTACTTCAGTGCTAGCCCTGCCTTGACCCAGTTAGGGTAGTTTTTGTCTCTTATTTGAGCCTGGTGAGGCACAGCCATCTCTGTCTGGTGGGAGGTCTTAACTGACAGAATCCCCTGATGTGAGTGGGGTATTCACTTGACCTGGAAAATATACAAGAACAGCATGCATGACCTCTGTACATGTATTTGTAAGAAATATTTCAATATACGTATGATTCTTTTTTTTTTCAATTTAGTGTATCCAAATATTAGGTAAAAATATTTTTCCTTTTTTTTTTTTTTTAAAGAATCCAATTTATCTGACTCAAAAATATGGCAGAAAAAAATTGTGGTAAGAATGAATCGATGAGGTTTGTTTGTTATTTAATTATTTATCATTAACAATAAAAGACAATTGGAACTGTTAAAATATTTTCTAAAACTTGTTACGAAATTATGATTGTACACTATAAACTAATCACTGTGTTTAATCATTTATAACAAACTATGCCATTGTATGTTTAACTGTTTGTTGCAATCTGCTTAATAAGCAAATAATATGTCACTATAGTTAATATTTTTCTAAGGATATTTGTTAAATCTTAAACTAGTATTTTTATTGATTCCCAGCTATCATCATATGTCATTATGTTACCAGTAATTTTGTTACAGCAAGAATGTTGTCAGTGTAATACTATCTAAATTTACAAAAATGACTTTTTATGTAATGTCAGTGTGTTGTCAGCTGGCATAACAATTAATGCCAGTCAACTATCTCATCTAAGGTTTAAATAAGTCTAAGGCTAAAATCTCTGCTACTATTACATGTAGTGTAAATAAGTCAGTTCTTTTGGTTAGTACCAATCTTACACATGGGTCACATAAAAGAAACAATAAAATATATACAACATACAGTTACAACAAAATAATTACATAAACAATGATAAAACAACATCCAAATATTATGTGCCGCTAACATGACCTTTTACTGGAAAATAGATCTACATCTAAGAATAGCTAGCGATTTGTTTTCATAGAAAACTGATGTCTCCCCCATCCCCTTCCCCTCACACACATATACACTAAGGCGCACAGTGACATTTTCAAATAGTTAAAGGGCTGACTTTATTGATACAGCTCTGTACAGAGTTATGGACCTTGTGTTTGAGACTTCCTCTCATCAATTTCTTTCCATGACTGAAATTTTGCTTTTAAAGCATAAGTAAAACAAGAGTTATCTTGCAGTCAAGAAATTGTTAAAAAGGGGAATAAATTCAAAAATACTGAGGCCAGAGTTATGAACCTTGTGAATGACACTTTCAGTCATTAATGTCTTACCATAAATGTAATTTAATTTCAATAGCATGAGATGAATGTAGTTATCTTAAGGAAACAAATTGTATAAAAGTGCAAAACAATGGAAATGGATTATGCTCTAGTGTACTGCGATTCTTGTCCATAATGTCTACCCACGTATGAAGTTTCACGGTTATATGTCTCTTAGTGCATGAGTTATGCTCCTGACAAAACTTAATTGAATATGAAATTAAACATTTGAAATGCTCTTGACAAAAAATAAGAATGAAATTTAACAATGGGCAATAACTGAAAAAATATGATTATAGAGTTGGGTTCTTGTGTATGACACTTTTTCATCATGAGGTCTATCCACCTGTGAAGTTTCAAGTAACATGGCTTTATACTTTTTGAGTTATGTTCCAGACAAAAAATAATACTGAAATTTATCAAAGGGCAGGAACTAAAAAACAATATGATGCCAATATGATGCACAGAGTTACAGTTCTCATGCATGAAATTTCTTCTCAAAAAGATCTAAACACCTGTGAAGTTTCAAGTTAATATCTATGATACTTTTTAAGTTATGCTCTGGTCAAAAATTAAGAATAAAATTAACAAAGGGTAATAACTCAAACATTTGATGTGCAGAGTAACGGTTCTTTAATCTTGCCCATAACACTTCTCCTCCTTGAGATCTATCTAAATATGAAGTTTCAAGTTAACATCTTTGATATTTTTTGAGTTATGCTCCAGACAAAAAATAAGTTTGAATTTAACAAATCTAAAAATTCATATGCGGAGTTACAGTTCTTGTGCAAAGGGCAACAACTCAAATATATGTTACTGTTCTTGTGTACTGTACTTCTCCTCCAGAACATCTATCCACCTCTGAAGGTTCAAGTTAATAACTTTGATACTTTTTGAGTTATGCTCCGGAAAAAACTTAAGTACGTAATTTAACAAAGGGCAGTAACTAAACGAATATTATGCACAGAGTTACGGTTCTTGTGCATGACACTTCTCCTCCTTGAGATCTATCCACCTGTGAAGTTTCAAGTTAATAGCTTTGTTACTTTTCAATTATGCTCCGCACAAATAATAATTCTGAAATTTAGTAAATGGCAATGACTCCAAAAATTAAAAGTGCAGAGTCACAGATCTTGTGCATGACACTTCTCATGAAAGAGATCTATCCACCTGTGAAATTTCAAGTTAATAGCTTTGATTGCTTTGATACTTTCTTAGTTATGGACAGACACACGGACAGACAACACCGAAAAAAAAAGTCTCCACCATATAAATATGAGGGAGACATAATTAATAAACAAAAGTGTTCTCTGGAATACGTGTGTCACCTACTGAAGCATAACAAACCAAAATTATCATTGAAAATGATGTATATCCCCAGATACCGCTTTGTCTTAATAAAGTTGGAGGACAAAAATAACAAGAGGGCCATGACGGCCCTGAATTGCTCACCTGATTAATATTGCCTTCATTGCATTTTATTAAACAAAAACTGTACCTATGGTCCAAATATTGATGGTCATAGCCATAAAATCAAGTGACTCCTAGGGCTGGACCAATCTACACCAAAAAACCATGTTTTGAAAACTTGATTCACGTCCACAAGGCCATGTTACACACCGACTATCTAAGCTCTAGACCTTGTGGTTTCTGAAAAGAATTTTTTTCCAGACTTGCCTATGTAAAATAAAGTGACCCCTGGGGCGGGGCCAATTTCGACCCCAGGGCCATGATGTGAACAAAGTTGGTAGATGTCCACTAGGCCATATTACATACCAAATTTATAAACTCTAGGCCTTTTAGATTCTGACAATAAGTTTTTTTTTCTAGTTTTCCTATTTTAAGTCTATGTAAAATCAAGTGACCCCTGAGACAGGGCCAATTTTGACCCCAGGGCCAGGATTTGAACACCCTTGTTACACGTCTATAAGGCCATGTTACACACCAAATATCTAAACTCAAGGCCTTGTGGTTTCTGACAAGATTTTTTTCTAGATTTTCCCATATATGCCTATGTAAAATAAAGAGACCCTGGGGGTGGGCCAATTTTGACCCGGGGTCATGATTTTAGCAATCTTTGTAGATGTCTATCAGGCCATGTTTCACACCAAATATCTAAACTCTAGGCCTTGTGGTTTCTGACAAGAAGACTTCTAGATTTTCCTCTATAAGCCTTATATGTAAAATAAGATGACCCCGGGGCGGGGCCAATTTTGACCCAAGGTCTAGGAATTAAGCAAACTTGGTAGAGGTCGACTAGACAATGCTACACATCAAACATCTAAAGTCTAGGCCTTGTGGTTGTCTAGGCCTTGTGGTTTTTGACAAGAATATTTTTCTAGATTTTCCAATTAAGTCTTTGTAAAATCAAATGACTCCTGGGGCGGGGTCAATTTTGACCCCAGGGTCATGGTATGGCAAACTTCATAAAAGTTCATAAGACAATGCCACATTCCAAATATCTAAGCTCTTGGCCTCGCGGTTTCGGAGAAGAGGAGTTTTAAAGATTTAATTTTAAAAAACTATTTTTAGCTCCTGTGACCCAGATATGAAACGGACTGGAAACATTTGAACAACTTTGGTAGAGCTTCATGCAAGGAATATCACAACCAATTTCCATCAAGCCCAGTAGTTAAGGAGGAGTTGTTGTTTAAAGAAAACTTGGCGCTGGACACACGAGACGCAGGGACAAAGGGCGATCACAATAGCTCTCCATGAGCACGTTGTGCTCAGGTGAGCTAAAACACATCAAAACTAGAAAGAGAAATATACATAGGATATGTACAACTTGGCTTGGTACTTATTAGTGCTGTGAAGTTATATCAAAATCAGATCATTGGTAGCCAAGATATAGTGAAGAAAAATATATTCAATAAATATAACAAAGGGCTGCAACTCATTTCAAATCCAACTGATGAGGACATACAAATGATAAGTACAACTTGGCTTGGTACCTATTTATACGGTGAAGTTAAGTCAAAACCTGACCAAAGGTAGCAGAGAAATAGTGTGGACAAAATACATTTGAGAAATATAGTAAAGGGCAATAACTCTTTTAAAACCAAGTGAATCATGATGTGCCACAGATATGTTGGTAAGTATTATTACTGTGAAGTTAAATTAAAATCAGACCTAATGTAGCTGCGAAAATGCGAGGACAATCTATTTGAAAAATATAACTCATATAACTCATTTAAAAACAAGCAAATCATACTGTGCCAACAGTATGCACAGCTAGTCTTGGTACTTTGCAGTCTTGTAAAGTGTAATCAAAATCCGAGCAAAGGTAGCCGAGGAATAGGGCTGACAAATCACATCTACAGACGCACTGACCAACCAACGGACAAACCGATCGATGGACGTGATTCCAATATAGCCCCCATATACTTCGTATCTGGTGGTATAAAAAAAGTGTGACGGACAGACAGACAACGGAAAGGTGATCCTTATGGGTCACCTCTGCTTACAGGAGGCTACACAACAAGGAAGTGTGTGTCTCTGCGACACTAATGCCTCGCGGGCATATACATGGACAGAACCAAATTGTTGCATGTGTTTTTAAATTTATATCATGTACATTTGTATCAAGTTTCATGATTATATGACCCATTCAGAAGCTTCATATTTATAGCAATCTTTAGTTCTACACTTAGAATGGCAGTAACATACTATATTGAAGAATCTAAGTGAAAACTGAAATCTGTCATTGTTTTATATTAAAAAGGGCATTACTCCTGACCTACTTGGCCAACCTCAGCCATAATCAATCTCAGTTGAGATATAGCATGGTCACACACAGTGTCATAAATTTTGAAGATGATTGCTTAAGAAATGAAGATGCTAGAGTGTAAACACTAAAAAAAAATGACGCACGACACACATACGCACGACGGATAACGGGCAATCAAGTATCACAAAAGCTCATCATGAGCTTGGCTCAGGTGAGCTAAAAAATTGGAGAGTTGTCGGAATGACACATATGCCCCCGCCCCCTCCTACGCTCCCTCACTCCCAAACTGTAGACGAGGAAGATGAATTGAAAAATCAAAATTCCCTGACTTTTCCCTGACCAAACTCAAAATTCCCTGACCAAGATAAGTGCAAATCCAGCGGCAAAAACGGATCATCTATCAGCACAAAATGTACTTTGTTGGATGCTAACTTATTTAATATTATGCCAATCTGACAATTCAAACTGACTGAAAAAAAACAAATGGAAGAAACTGCCTTTGCCTTTCCTTATTATAATCCTCCTGCTGTTTGGTCGACTTTACTTAATTGTTTCCAAATTTCCCTGACCAATATCCAATTTTCCCGACTTTTCCCTTACCTTAAAAAAAATTGTTTCCCTGACTTATCCCTGACCGTGGGAACCCTGTATTATTGTACACTGAAGATATAAGCTAGAATCAAATGATACTATTTGAACTAATCTGGGTTCAACCTTGATTGATTGATTGATTGATTATTTGAGTTTACCGTTGCTGCGACAGAATTTCAGTCATGTAGCGACCTCCAGCTATTTTCAGGTGGAAGAAGACCCCGAATGCACCGAGGCATCCGGGTAGAACCACCGACCTACCTACTTAAATTTTTTAAGATTCAAGGTCACTGTGACCATGAGCATTTACTTAGTGCCCCCAAAATCGTATGTGTCATTCCGACAACTCTTTTTTTACTAGACCTGACCAATCACCACATGAAGTTTCAGGAATATTGGCTTAAACGTTCTACAGTTATTGATCGGAAAAAAAATCACATTTGAGGTCACTGTTACCTTGACTTTGACCTAGTGACACCCAAATCAATAGCGGTAATCTACAAGTCATGACCTATCACCCTATATTTGGAGAAATGTGGGTCCATGCGTTCTCCGGTTAATGATCGGAAACGATTTTCACATTTGAGGTTACTGTGACCTTGATATTTGACGAAGTGACCCAAAAATCAATAGGAGTCATCTACTAGTCATGGCCAGTCACTCTATGAAGTTTTAGGAATTCGGGCCAATGCGTTCTTCAGTTATTGATCATAAAAAAATCACATTCTAGGTCACTTTGACCTTGACCTTTGACCAAGTGACAATCAAATCAATAGGGGTAATCTGCTAATCATGACAAATCACCCCATGAAGTTTGAGGAATGTGGGCCCATGTGTTCTCCAGTTATTGTTTGGAAATTATTTTCACATTCGAGGTCACTGTAACCTTGATCTTTGACCAAGTGATCCCAAAATCAATAGGGGCCATCTACTATTCATGGCTAATCAACCTATGATGTATGAGGAATGTGGGCTTAAGCGTTCTAATAGTCATCACCAATTACCCTATGAAGTTTGAGGAATGTGGACCCAGCCTTTTCGATCCGATTACTGACTAGAAACGATTTTCACATTTGTGGTCAGTATAACCTTGACTTTTGACCAAGAGACACCCAAATCAATAGGGGTCATCAGCTAGTCATGACCAATTCCCCTATGAGGTTTTACGACTGTGGGCTTTATTGTTCTCAAGTTATTGATCGGAAACAATTTTCACATTCAAGGTCACTGTGACCTTGACTTTTGACCTAGTGACCCAAAAAACAATAGGGGTCATCTACTAGTCATGACCAATTACATATATGAAGTTTGAGGAATGTGGGTCAAAACGTTCTTGAGTTATTGATCGGAACGAAGTGACTAACACACCAACGACATTTGCAAAACAATATGCCCCCTCTTCTTCTAATTGGGGGCATAAAAGACAACATATTTATGTGCTTTTGAATCAGCTCATTCACATATGGTCATTGAATAAGAAGTTGATATTTTAAGTATATGTGCCTATAACGTCTATTAATACCCATATACAGACACATGGTCATCAAATAAGGTCCTAATGTTCCTCTTCCTATAAGATATCCACCTACCAAGTATGAAAACTTTATCTCAATTCTAACAGGAGATATTTGACGGAAACAACCTTTTAATGCAAAATTATTTTTAGTAACAGCGACCTTGACATTAATCCTTTTGACCTGAAATTTAATCCAAATAAGGTATCTATCCTCTTCCTCTAAAAATGATCATCATTTTTTTAGTAACAGTGACCTTGACATTGATCCTTTTAACCTGAAAATCAATCCCAAACTTCCTCTTCCAATAAGGTTTCTATTATATCCTAAATATTATCATCATACCTCACTCTTTAAAAAAAAGTTATTTGACGGAAACGAAATATCTATTTTTAGCAATATGACCTTGACCTTAGTGGCCTGAAAATCAATCCCAACCTTCCTCTTCTCATAAGGTGTTTACCTTCCAAATATGATTTTTTACCTCAGTTGTAAAAGGAGATATTCGATGAAAACCACATGTTTGGCGCCCATACGCCCGCCCACACAACGATGTACCCCATTCTAATTACCGGGTTTCAACTTTCAACAGCGTTTTTCCATGTATTGTGACCTACACTTGCCAAATTTATTTATCGGGGAAGAAAGAATTCATCAACATTAACGTGGGAGAGTAGAAGAGATTTTTCTCTATTTCTATCAATTATCAATTACAACGCATCAGTCTGTAAAAGAGTTGCTTTGATAGAGCCAACATTACTTGAACATTCAATTTGACTGGCAGAGTTGTCTGTATTCACAATAGGCATATTCCCAAATATAAAACTGGTTTGATTTTTATATCAACAGATGGACATATGCAAACCAGTAACAGATATTTCATATATATAACTACCAACATGGCAGGTCTAATAACAACTTCTGCCTGCATTACTTTTTACCAGCAGTGATTTATTATGAAATTTCTATCTAACCCTTTACTTCAAATATACCCCTTTTGACGCATAGGCAAACAGAGTAAACCAAGATTAGACAGCTCCTACGGGAGTTGTCTGATCAGGGTTTCCTCTGTTTGCTCATACATAAGTTTATATACAGTCATTTATGGCAAAGGCAAATCCATCATTTCGTAAGCCAATTATAGATCAATCAATTAATATTAATCAAGTCATAAATTTGTACATGAATATTTATGAGGTAAAGGGTAGAGGTGAACAGTACTGGTATATATGGTTAACTGCGGTCTGAAGCAGCTTGTGAAACGAAGCGGTACAAGGACAAATAATACTGGTACATCAGTGTTTTCCGTAAAAACAGATACAAACAAATACATTTTTAAATAATTCTGTCGTTACTGATAATTTCATCGTTAAACATCAACAAAAACGTGTGTATATACGATATAAATGTATCAATTTCCATTTAAATACATATTAGAAAATACAGTTTTATTTTAAAATATTCACTCGTAACCAATATTCCATACTTTTCCTTTGCAAAATTTAAATATATGAATAGTCTTTAACACTAGTCCCAGAAAATTTTGTGCGGTATTGTGGTATTTTCCTAAAAACTACAGTATACCATGGTACAATTCCAACCTTTGGTTCTAAGTTCTAGTAAAGGGTTAATCAGCGATTCTCATGAGGCTAAAATCAAACAAGACAGTTCTATTTCCGGCTATTTTGGGAAAAGGGCCTGAGCCAAACAAAGTAAAATGAGTTTTTTTTTCAAAACTGGGGAAAAGTTACTGTCATTTATGTTTTTTTATTTTAATTGGACTTTAACTGATAATATCACTTATTTTTGCATGTGTTTCCTTAATAATCATTAACAACCAGTAAGTTCATGGAATGCTCCCCGCATATTGCTTTGTCACAGAAAAGAAAGTAAAGGCCATAACACCAAAGAGTCCCTGCATGCATGCACAAAACAAAGAAAGTTAATTAATAAAGCAAGAGGGCCATGATGGCCCTAAATTGCTCGCCTGAATTCAACTGCTTCAGACAAAATTCTTAAGTAAGGATAAAACTGCACATTTCATATAGTAGTTAAGAAGCAAAGGGTCAAAACTCTGTAATAAATAACCCCAATTTAAATGTGTTGGTATGGACAACTGGATGTCATACTGATTTATTATATTTTATTGAGTTTCTTGAAAATCCTTCTAGTGGTTAAGGTGGGTATGTCATTTAAAATTAGTTTTGCTTTTATATCTGGCGTCCATCTTGTTCAGCAGACCGGAATGATTTCAGCGATTACGGCCATACACACTATAACCAGGTTAATAGAGGACTGCTTATGAAATGAAGGTAAAAGGTGGAAACAAACTGTAGTCAACAACTTTCTATTTTTAGCTTTGGCGGTCATCTTGTTCTGCAAACCGGAATGATTTTAGATGCCATTTAAAGCCAAAGTTGACGATACACAAGGTACAATGGGTACCGGACAAAGGCTGATCATGTGAAGTTATGGTTCTTGGACAAAGTACTCCAACTACTCACTGTTTATCTATGCTTAAATTTTCAAGTAAATCCCTTGATAGTTTTCCAGGCTATGCTCCAGACAAACAAGACCTGTCCCATGATCGACCACTTTTCTGCGTGCTGGACAGTATAATGTTAGTTGTTACTACTTTCAATATTAACATAAACAAGAGGGTTATATGTCCCTAGATCGCTCATCAGAGTACACCATCTTATTTAAAACGATTAAAGTCACTTGTTTTACCTTGTTTCTTCCAGCAGTAATCAGATTCAAGTTTCAGATACAAAGAATTCTTCACTTAATCAATCATATAGAGGCCTCAATTTTCAAGGGATCAAAATGTCACCAGCCTCATTATCATGACACCAACACTGCGTTCAGTTTATCAGATCGCTCGCAACTATTACGGATTCCCAGCTTGCGCTCTACAATCTGTTATACAACTGGGATACAAGCGCTATAACGTTAGGGACTTTTAATTGCAACTGAATGCAGAGCAGGCCAACCAGTCCTGGAACTACCCCTATATGCTGAGCACCAGGCAAGGAAGCTATATCAGTTAGTACCAATTTCATCTACTTTGTCACAGTCAGTTATCAAACCCATGACCTCCGGCATGAGGTAGTTGCTCTAAACACTTGAAAATAAAGATGGTTTTTAAGTCTTGACATTTTTGGGGGAGATTATCCATATTTAAGTAAATATTTTAGCCTACGGGAAGTAAACAATTTCTTTAAATGTTAAAAAGAAAATGAAATTGAATCTTGAGGAAAATTATAGCAAAAAGCTACATTTTATGATTTTGTTTCAAATTCCATAAAGAAAATGAAATTAATAACAGTTTTAAGTTTTCAAGGTAGATAATTCAAAGATTTTTTAAACTAGATAACTAATAAAAAAATTCATTGGGAGGTAATCAAAAGATCTTCAGTCACTAATATATCTTGTCAATATGTCCTTAAATTGGGTTTACATATATACTCGACGGATAAAGAAACGCAGGGTGACATTATTTGCAATATCTTGCGAATGCACTGATCAAAAACAAATCACTATAAAATCACTTGCAAAATAAAATAGATTTTTTTTGGTTAATTTTAATTTAAAACAATTTAATTTAATATTAAAATCACCATTTTCGAGAATCATTCAGATGTCAAAATTTAATGTTAACATTTGTTGATATCTAAATATGTTGTTTTAATAAATTATTTTGTTATGATAAGCGTTTAATAATAATATTTTGAAACATAAATTATGTTTTGAAATCAGAAAAAATACCACAAGAATATTAATAAACCATTTGTATGAAAATAAGGTGTAAAAAGGTTTTCGCACAAACAAACAAAATTGGTTCCTTTAATGGCAGTTGATTCATCAGTGGGAACCGTCACAATTTGCTACATGATCAGTAGGTGCAAATATACATGTTGATATTATGAATTTCCTACTTACTTTCTAGAGTTTTTGATGATGTATGAAAACAAATACAAAGCCATATCGGTCAAGGTGTTAATCACAGCGACAAGTGGTCATTGGGCCTGGTTGCCAAGGACATACAGGTAGTTTTGATAACGACTTTGAAGAATCGCACAGAAATTATATAGAATATACTATCCAGGGACCAAGCACGGAGCTCAAGGAATCAAAATTCGCATGTTTGAAGTATTGCCCTAATACTTATGTAGAATAAGAAGGGATAAATCAAGGGGCCGAGCTTGTAACTTGAGTCATCGCCGGTATTCAATGAATCGCCACATTGAGGAATCGCGAGACCACTGTAGTTCCAATGCAATTGCAAATCATTTTTACCAAATTTTGAATGCTAAGTTTTAAATTTGTGAACACAACTTTGTGTGCACCACTCATATAAAATAGTAGCCATGATAAAAAATTATAGCCTTTGTGTTTTGAAATACTGACCAATATAGAAGGACTCGCACTAACTGAAGGGAGATAATTTATAAAAAAAAAATGTTTGTTGCGTCCTCTTTGATGTAATAAGTGAAATTATACTTATTTAACTTTTGGTGTGGCCATTGACTATCACAGAGATTTATTGGTAATTTAAGGCCGTTTACATATCCATGTCAGTTAAAGATGAAAATGCTTAAAGTTTCATTGTGGTACAGCCGTACCAACGGAGTTGCTTAATTTGGCACTGATTACAATGATACTGAGATTCAATGTTACTTGGAGTCACATATTCTTATTTCTTTATGCATCTTTTAAGTTCTTACCAAACCAAGAGCTCACAACTATATATGGCAACTCCGGTCCCATGGCATTATAACAAAATAATGTATAATGTATATGCTATGCTCTTGATCTTTAATTGCATTATGTTTAATATTATTAGGAATTAAAATACAAATTCACTAACCCCTACTTATCGTTTTTGTTAGAAAATCAACTCTTAATATTTCTTAAAACAAAAGGGAAAAAATTTGGAAAATGTCCAAACATAACAAAAACATTATAAAAGTTAAGGAGAAAGGTAAAATATTAAAAGGTCATCTTGCATAATTACAAAATATCACTAATAAAGGAAATCAAATGGCTTTAACAGTTACTGTCCTTTTATTGAAATAAACAAGGAAATGTGTCTGTGAGACACTAATGCCCCGCAGGGATATGGTCAGAACCAAATATTTGCTTGTATTTTTACAAGTTTATATGTGATGTACCTATTTCGTGATCATGTGAAGTTACCTTTAAAGAAAAAGAAGCTCAATCACAGAGGTAAATCTGGGGCAGAATAACCAATTTTACCAAGTGACAGCTATAAATTAAATATATACTACCAGTAAATAATCCATATCATGATGTACATGTATGTCAAGTTTCAGGAAGATGTAATATTATCTTCATAGAAAAAAAGTTAAAACACAAACGCAGAACAATCAATTTTACCATGTTCACCCAACCGTGAAATATATGTCACAGCCATAAATTTTTGCATAAATATTAAATAGATCCTATCATGATGTACATGGGTACCTAGTTTCATAATGATGTTAAATCATCTTCACACAGAGAAAAAAACGATTAAACGCAAAGGTAAACCTAGGGCACAATAATCAATTTTACCATGTTCATCCAACCATGAAATATGAGTCATGGTTATAAATCTGCATAAATATTTAATTGGTCATATCATGATGTACATGTGTATCTAGTGTCATCAAGATGTGAAGAATCATCTTCAAAGAAAAAAGGTTTAAACGCAAAAGTAAACCTGATGCAAAACAAAACCAACCATGAAAGGGTAAAGCCTAAAATTTAAAAAAATATGATGAATACCTAGTTTCATAAAGATATGAAATCATCCTAATAGAAAAAGCTTTAAAAAAAGCAGTCAGATTTTATACATACTCCTGTCATCATATTGAGAAGCCAGTCAAATTTTATACATACTTCAATCATCATATTGAGAAGCCAGTCAGATTTTATACATACTTCAATCATCATATTGAGAAGACAGTCAGATTTTATACATACTTCAATCATCATATTGAGAAGACAGTCAGATTTTATACATACTTCAATCATCATATTGAGAAGCCAGTCAGATTTTATACATACTTCAATCATCATATTGAGAAGACAGTCAGATTTTATACATACTTCAATCATCATATTGAGAAGCCAGTCAGATTTTATACATACTTCAATCATCATATTGAGAAGCCAGTCAGATTTTATACATACTTCAATCATCATATTGAGAAGACAGTCAGATTTTATACATACTTCAATCATCATATTGAGAAGCCAGTCAGATTTTATACATACTTCAATCATCATATTGAGAAGACAGTCAGATTTTATACATACTTCAATCATCATATTGAGAAGCCAGTCAGATTTTATACATACTTCAATCATCATATTGAGAAGACAGTCAGATTTTATACATACTTCAATCATCATATTGAGAAGCCAGTCAGATTTTATACATATTCCAATCATCAAATTGTGAAGCCAGTCAGATTTAAAACACATTCAAGTCAACGTATTGAGAAAGCGGTTAAATTTTATACATATTCCAGTCATCATATGGAGAAGCCAGTCAGATTTTATACATATTCCAGTCATCATATGGAGAAGCCAGTCAGATTTTATAATTTTATACATATTCCAGTCATAATATGGAGAAGCCAGTCAGATTTTATGCATATTCCAGTCATGATATGGAGAAGCCAGTCAGATTTTATGCATATTCCAATCATCATATGGAGAAGCCAGTCAGATTTTATGCATACTCCAGTCATCATATGGAGAAGCCAGTCAGATTTAATACATATTCCAGTCATCATATTGAGAAGCCAGTCAGATTTAATACATATTCCAGTCATCATATGGAGAAGCCAGTCAGATTTTATACATATTCCAGTCATCATATGGAGAAGCCAGTCAGATTTTATACATATTCCAGTCATCATATGGAGAAGCCAGTCAGATTTTGTACATACTCCAGTCATCATATTGAGAACCCAGTCAGATTTTATGCATATTCCAATCATCATTTTGAGAAGCCAGTCAAATTTTATACATACTTCAATCATCATATTGAGAAGCCAGCCAGATTTTATACATATTCCAATCATCATAATGGGAAGCGAGTCAGATATAACACATACTCCAATCATCATATTAAGCAGCCAGTCAGATATAATACATACATAATCCAGTCATCATATTGAGAAGCCAGTCAGATTTTATACATACTCCTGTCATCATATATAGAAACCAGTCAGATTTTATACATACTTCTGTCATCATATTGAGAAGTCAGCCAGATTTTATACATACTCCTGTCATCAAACTGAAAAGCCAGTCAGATTTTATACATACTCCTGTCATAAAACTGAGAAGCCAGTCAGATTTTATACATACTCCTGTCATCATATTGAGAAGCCAGTCAGATTTTATACATACTCCAAGCATCATATTGGGAAGCCAGTCTGATTTCATACATACTCGAAGCCTCATATTGGGAAGCCAGTCTGATTTCATACATACTCGAGTCATCATATTGAGAAGCCAGTCAGATTTAATACATATTCCAGTCATCATATTGAGAAGCCAGTCAGATTTTATACATACTCCTGTCATCATATTGAGAAGAGAGTCAGATTTTATACATACTCCAGTCATCATATTGAGAAGCCAGTCAGATTTTATACACACTTCTGTCATAATACTGAGAAGCCAGTCAGATTAATACATATTCCATATCATATTGAGAAGCCAGTCAGATTTTATACATACTCCAATCATTATATTGTGAGGCCAGTCAGATTTGATACATACTCCAATCATCATATTGAGAAGAGAGTCAGATTTGATACATACTCCAATCATCATATTGAGAAGCCAGTTAGATTTGATACATACTCCAATCATCATATTGGGAAGCCAGTCAGATTTTATGAATACTACAGTCATCATACTGAGGACTCAGTCATATTTTGTACATACTCCAATCATCATATTGAAGACCCAGTCAGATTTTGTACATACTCCAGTCATCATATTGATAACCCAGTCAGATTTTATGCATACTACAGTCATCTTACTGAGAAGCCTGTCAGATTTTATACATTCTCTTGTCATCATATTGAGAAGCCAGTCAGATTTTATACATTCTCTTGTCATCATATTGAGAAGCCAGTCAGATTTTATACATACTCCAGTCATCATATTGAGGACCCAGTCAGATTTTATGCATTCTATTGTCATCATATTGAGAAGCCTGTCAGATTTTATACATTCTCTTGTCATCATATTGAGAAGCCAGTCAGATTTCATATATGCTCCAATCATCATATTGAGAATATAAAGAGATTTTATGAATACACCTACAATCCTATTGATAGTAAACGAGATTTTATACATGTTTAAACCATTATGTTAATTTACTTTTGAACTATATCTAAAACTTTAAAAGTACACGATCGCTTTGACTTGACTTGACTATTTTATAATTAACCAGATAACAGATTAGATTGTTAAAAGAGAAAGAGAGAGAGAACAAACATGAATGTCCCCGCAACCAGGAAGTTTAAAAAAGAGTCATAAGATAGGCAGGATATGCGACGATTCTCATTACTAGTTTAGATTACATGGATCCACTTTCAATTCATTAATATTCGTTGTACTTATATCTACACTAATGCTTACCTTTGACTTTGTGTAGAGTGCAGAAACTGAGTTGAACACGACACGTTTGCCTTTGTACCTTTTCCATGAACGCCCACGTACTAGAAAGGTCACGTGATATACAAGTTCTAATTTTCATACGAACGTAGCGCCACCTCAATCAAATCGTTCACTTGTTCGGAAATTACTAAATACATGTCTTTATTATACGTGTTGGTATTTTACTTTCAATATTTATGGAATGCAATAAAATGCCACTGTGACAGTTTTTCTTCTTGTTCTTACCGCATATGTTTATGTAAGTATCTGCAGTCTGCTCTCAGTGCGGTATGCTATTTTTTGAAGGCCTGGGCGCAATGCGATTTGCTACATGCGAAATGCGGATTGCTAAATGCGATTTGCTAAATGCGGATTGCTAGATGTGAATTGCTAAATGCGAAATGAAAAATTAGGATTGCTAAATGATGCTAATTACTCATTACTTAGTGCTGTATGCCATTTGTGAAATAATAGTAGCAATAAATAAACGGGGAGACCCTTTTTCATTCTCAAAGAATCTCTCAGATTCAATTCTCACACTAAGTGACCCGGCGTCAATATAAGTTGTATATACTGTAGACTAGCCTTACCAGTTTGGAACTTTAATAAATAACCGCGAAATAAATGAAAATAACCACGTTATATTTCGGTGATATTTACTGGGGCAATTCTAAAGCATTACGTAGAAAACAAGAATAGATCTAATCTGGTATAATTTACTGGGGAAATCCTCAAGTATTCCTCAGCGGCGAAATATATGAAAATAAAGTATATTTTGGTATAATTAATTGGGGCAATGCTCAAGCATCACGATTTTCGTTCAAAATTCGAAAAATATATTGCATAAAATGAACCGTAATAGCTTGATATGGTGAAAATATGGAGCTTACGTGATCAAAGGTCAATATGGGGGGAGCTCGATGCGGCAGCGGATGCTTACGACATGTTTCGTTAGCTAAAAGTATAAATCTACCCAATAACATTGACTCTGAATTGTACCTTAAGTATCACGTTTGCTGACAGTCACGATAACTAATACAAGCACGTGTCGGATGATAAGATAATAAAATTGAATCTGGTAGGGCACGTGTATGATGATAATCAGGTTTCAGATATGTATTAGTTATCGTTTATATTTTAAATTTTATGGAATTCATCGCAAGCGACACGTAATTATAAACGATAACATATTTACAGTTTGTCACGTACGCCATACATCTTTGCCTTTGATCCCGAGTTGTGGAATCAACTCCCGTTTGATTGACAGTGCACGTGATGGTGCAGAGTCAGTAGTACTTGGGTATATTTTATAAGGCTTTGTGCAAAACATGATGTAATCATTCGCTGCCGCACCAAGCTCCGCCCATTTAGCCCTAAGATCACGTAAGCAGCATACATTCATATCTTTATCAAGACTTCACGGGTCATTTTTTTTACAGTTTGTCCGGCTTAATCGTCCAATGAAATGCTTGCATTTCGTCTGAAATTTGAAATTATATTGCATAAAATAATCCGTGTAGTCTTGATATGAAGAAAATATGAGTGTATGCTGCCTACGTGATCTTATGACTAAATGGGCGGCGCTTGTTTCGGCGGCAGGTGATTTCGTCATGTTTTGCATGTACCCAGTAATACTGACTCTGAACCATCACGTGTACTGTCGATCAAACTGGGATTTATTCCATTACGCGAGGTCAAAGGCAAAGATGTATAGCGCACGTGACTGTAAATATGTTATCGTTTATATTTTAAATTTTATGGATTTATCGCAGCGCTCCGCTTCGCGTCGCTTGCGATAAAGTTAATAAACTTTTAAATATAAACGATAACTAATACATACAATATATTTTTCAAAATTTGAGCCAAATGCAAGTATTTCATTGGAAGAATAAGTCGGACAAACTGTAAATATAGGATCTCATATGAGTTGTCATATAATATAAAATTTTCTTGGACGAGTTAAATAAAGGCAACTCATATAAGATTCTTTCATTACATGACTTTAAAGGAAACATAATTGTAATGTTTTGACATTTCGCGCGCTTTTTTGCATGTTGTTTTTTTCCTATGAATTGTATAGGGTTTAATGACGCCATGACGTACGTTGTTATATTAAATAAACAAAATACGCAATAGTTATATTACACGGTAATACATGCTGTTAAGAAAATGAAAAGTGGTAAATCAACTGGGCGAGATTATTTACTGAATGAATACGAGTATTTTAAAGAAGGTGTGGATATATTGGTTTTACATTTGTGTGATATATCTAATGCAGTTTTAGTCTCGGGATTCTTTCCTGATCAGTGGATGGAAGGTGTATTGTTACCTATACATAAAAAAGGTGATGTTAACTGTGCCAGTAACTATAGAGGCATTACGTTGGTAAATTGTATGTCAAAGCTTTTTACAGCTATTCTAAACAATAGGTTAGAAAAGTTTAGTATAAATAATAGTAAAATTTCCGATGCTCAGTTTGGTTTTAAAAGGGGTAGTTCGACAGAAGATGCTATGTTTATATTGTTATCTACCATTCAGAAGTATCTCACTGAGAAAAAAAAAAAGATTATATATTTGTTTTGTAGATTTAAAACGTTGTTTTGATAGTATTAACAGAAATGTGCTCTGGTATAAACTTAACAAATCAGGTATTCAGGAGAAGTTACTTCGTGTGATTAGAAATAAATATAGTAAAGTTAAGTCGTGTGTAAAACACTGTAACAGTTATTCCGAATACTTCAAATACGCCGTTGGGTTACGTCAGGGTGAGTTGATGTCACCGATCTTAGTGTCAATGTTTATGGAAGACCAAGAGCTGTATTTACAAGACAGTAGCACATTTGGTTTACAGTTTGATGATATACCGTTTATTCTTCTTTTATTTACCGATGATATGTGTATTATTGGTAAGACTGTAGTTGACCTTCAGGGTAGTTTAGATCTTTTATATACATACTGTAATAATTTGGGCCTAGAAGTAAATGCTGATAAGGCAAAGATAATGGTATTTAGAAACAGATGTCTAGTACGTGAGAAAGAAATTTGGAATTACAATGGTGTCGCCATAGACGTAGTAGATGATTTTAACTATTTAGGAACCGTTTTCAATTATACGGAATCCTTTCTAGAAAATCAGGAGTATATTGTTGGAAAAGCTTTAAAAGCGTTAAATGTCTTATTATATAACTGTAGGCAGGTTCAGATAAAGCCTAAAATTTTGTGTCAATTGTTTGATTCTTTTGTAGAATCTAATTTGTCATATAGTTCTGAAATTTGGGGATTTAGTAGGTTTCATAATATTGAGAGTTATATTTGAATTTTTTAAAAAGAGTGTTGGGTGTGAGATTAAATACTAATTCAAATGGAGTATATGGTTAGCTGGGAAGATACCCACTGTATATAAATAAATATTCACGTATAATAAAATATTGGTGGAAAGTAGCAACAGTGATAATATTTTAATCAAGTCACTATATCAGCAGGGTGTGAAGGGTTGTGATAACGGATATAAGAATTGGATTGCAAGTGTTAACCCTTTCTCTCATATAGACTCATTTTGACGCACCCAATAGGTATCACATAAAGCCTGATCTGCAGAAAACCACAGTTTAACCTTATCAAATTTAATTACAAAATCCTCATTTCCAGACCACTGAAGAGCAGCGAACAGCATAAAACCTGATCAGCCTGCGAGTTACTCGCAGGCTGATCTGGTTTTATGCTGTTCGCATAGGTCTTTTCATGGTGTCCTCTATGAGGGAAAGGGTTAAACATCTTTTAGAAACTTGTGGATTTGGTTATGTTTTTAATAGTGTGCAAGATTTAGATATTAAAAAGTTTCTGAATGTTTTTAAACAAAGAGTAATTGACAATTTTATACAACGGTGGCATGTTTCTATTGAAGGAAGCTCAGTTTTACTTAATTATAATGTGTTTAAAAACAATATTGAATATGAGTCGTATCTAGATATATTGCCATACTCGTACAGATGTTTATTCTGCAGCATTGGGCTATCCTCGTTTTCCCTGAGAATTCAGACAGGTAGATAGATTTGCTCAAATTAGATTAACTCGTAACGAACGAATTTGTTTTAATTGTGACTCTAGTGACATTGAAGATGAATAGCATTTTGTTTGTATATGTAGATGTTTTCACGAATATAGAAAAAATATGTAAAAAAAAATATTTCTATCGAAGACCATCAATGTTTAAATTTTTGGAATTTCTGAAATCAACTGATAAAAAGACTTTGTTAGAATGTTCATTCCCACTTCGCTTTCTTAATCTTGTTACGTGATTTTATATTGGCGAAAACTGTAGTGATGATATTGTATGGAAGATGATGTACTATGTACAAATCTAAATAAAATAAGTCATGATCTGTTCTGATGTATATAAACGGCCCTATACATCTGATGTATATACTTGGCCACACTAAAGGGCGCGTGTCAAATAGCACGCGCTGCTGGGTAGCTGCTACCGTGTATGCATCCGACACGCTTAATACGACGCACACACATATATACCTGTGTTACGGGTGAATGATTTGATTGTGTAGACCTGTTTAGTGGTGCATGGGAGTGGTAAGTCTTAGGTGGACATCAGTGGATGCACATTTTTTTTTTCATCCTGAGATGTCAACATGAACATATGATGCTTTAAAGACTTCAATACGATATACATAATATACTGTAAGTTTTATCCCCTGGCCCTTGAACTAGAATTAGTTCGAAATATTTTCGCGTGGATTTTTGTTTCTATCTAATATTCATTATTTAAGAACCAAATAGTTTCCCCTCCATTCCCTCTTTATTGTAGGTAGCTACTGGATACTGCTTCTTTTCCTGAGGTCCTTTACAACCATTAGAGTTATGCCGGCAGGGATAGAGTTACAGCCACCGAACCATCTAAACAACTGTTAACATGTTCATAAACTACATATCAAATATAATACCATGATGTTTTAATATGATTTTAAACCCTTGTGTATATAGTAAAAAAATAAGTTGTGGATTATGTAATATGAACTATTTATGCATAAAAATGTAATTGAGATGTTTTAGTTTAACCCATGTGGGTATTATATAGTTTTTTATGCTGTATGTTAATTTTTCTTGCATAAAAAAATAGATATAGTTTATAATTCTGTACAATGTGGGATAACATATGTATATTATACCTGAGTACTTTTAAGTCTCAGTCATTAATAATATTAAATTGCAAATCCAGCATGATGACGTTCACTTCTAAGTATGACCTTGACCTTGAAACTATGGTCCCAACTCTTGCGCGCGATACTTTGTTTCATTGATGCAAACATTAGTGCCAATTCATTTGAAAATCCTGCGATCCACGTCTAAGTAACAGTCCGGGGGAAGCAAATGACCTTTGACCTCTAAGTGTGACATTGACCTTTGAACTAGGGACCAAGCTTTTGTGCGCGACACTCCGTCTCATTGACAGTATGACGTCAATTAAAGCTATCACTAGCAGCATTATTTGTAATTATTAGAAAAAAAGAAACTGCTGTAAGTGTTTTATTTCTTCACCAACTTAAATGTGATATAGCGCATGCGAGGCGGGAAATTGTGCACTCCTTTGTCAGATGTGCAGCTTTTCCTAACATTCGGGGAAACATTATTAGCGGTGCGCTTTACGTGTTACATGTAGCAAACAGAATTTCACGAACTCGGAAGATTTTCCCGAAAGATTACACAGCTGACAAAAGAATCAATCGCTTTGTTGCCTTCCGTTGTCCTCGGTTACAAGGAAATCATGCCCATGAAATTCAAGCAACACCATGCGTGCTGATGTCGCTCACTGCTTCTTGAAAATTGTATCGTGCTTGGTGATAATGACGATTCGTTTCAAACCGTCTTATGGCAAGCAGTTTCACTGACAGGTTTGAAAGCTGAGTTTGTTGACAAACCCGTTAATATTGAAATGGTATGTGATTCGAATGCCGGTGGAAACCCACTTTTCCCGCTTCTGTTATACATGTTTAATGACAAAAAATCCCCATGTGGTTGATACTATTTGCCTGTTAAACTTATTTGTGAATTTATTGCATGATAACATAATTATTAAGATACTCGTAAGTACGTGATTCCCTGAAAACACACACACACACACACATGCATTCAAAGAATCAGTAATCTGTAATTTATTTTATCCATTCGAAGCAGAAATTTAGAATATAAATACTGTACAGAAAACATCTACAGTTGAAGTGCTGCCACACAGCAGTGTCACGTTGTAGGCAAGTTGCATGATGGCACACCCGGTCACATTATCCCGAAACCAGGCCAACTAATCCCTTTGAATTATTATATGCTGAGCGCCTAGCAACGGTAATATTATTTTATACCATTATCATTTTTAACAATTTTGATAAGTTGTGACCAGGATTTAACCCACAACCTTCAATTCCAGGACCATTCGGCCACCGGGACCAGCAATGATGTTGTTATTTTGTATATTTTTTTATTTCTCCCGATACATTATTTCTGCAGGGGCCTCCGTGGTCCAGTAGGTAAAGTCGTTGATTTAACATATCAGTCAGCCCTTCACCACCATTGGTTTGATTACCGGCAAAAACGCATCAGCGACAACGTTATTGGGGTAGATTGAATATCAGCAGTTTGTCCTTTTCATTTGTTTCTTTAATGTCATTTTTTACAAAATGAGTTTTATATGTAGCGACTGTATAGCCTGTAAACTACATTGTATATTGGTAAGAGATTTGCATAAGCGGTTCTGTGGCTAAGTAGTGATAGAGAACTCGTCCTGTAAGCAAGAAGTCCCGAGCTCGATTCTTCACATTTTTCTCACCTTGTTAAATTTGGCACCTTAAACCTAGGACCGGAACTGTTTAATTCTCACATTATCTTCATCAAAACCAAAGCTATTGGAAAGTATTTACGTAAATAATCGGCTGGTAATACTAATCAATCGTGTAAATAATAAGTGCCTGTTTGCAACTGCTTTTTGCCTACTTGTAATTAACAACTGCATTTGTCAATGAAAAGAACAGAACAGATATTTTATTTGTGTATCTCTCTTGTACATGTTATTACATATTCATATTAATAAAAGTAAATATGATAAAAGTAATAAAAAAAGAATGCACAAAACCACTCAATATGAGTTATGAGAGACATATAGAAATTAATAAAACTATAAGCATTAGCATATGGATCTCCGAAGTACAATGATTAAATCATAAAACATAAAACATGTCGTGGTGGTACATCTTAAAACACAATGTATAAATTATAAGACATAGAATATTAAGGGTAAGGGTACCTAAAATCTATAATACATAATAAAACTTATCTATACAGAGTATTTTTATGACTAGAATGTCATGACAAGCTTTGGCACCGTGTTTAACGATTTTATCATCTGAGAGGATATACCAAAACCTAGCATTATCAGTATATAAGACAAACTCTGGATTAATTGCTATTATTTTAGTAAACAAGCCCTGTCTGATATCTTTGTACAGTTGGCATTCTATTAAAACATGAAATTCATCTTCCACTCTGTCTATACAATTAAAACAATATCTTTGTCAATGTGTACAAACTTTACTTGTTTTCAACTTACTGCTTAGCTTACGCGAACTGGTATTAGTATGCATAATTATGCACACGCTGTGGATATAAGCGTTTATATTTATGTGACTACTGTGTTTGTTGAATTCATTTTACTAGTATGTATAATGTGAAAATCATCATTTAAAGCTAAGCTATTACTGAATAAATCGATAGCAATACGCAAGCCTATAAATGAATGCGATTAAACGAATGGAACAAATGACGATACTATCGGCACGATGGTTGTGTCGATAAGTTTCATTACTGGCACAGTGTTTAAATCTGTGGGATCACTCAAAGTAAGTCTTCTGTTTTATATGATAAAGATATGGTGGAATCTTGTACAATGTAATATGCAAGCATACTATGTTATTCAGGCGAATATCCAGGAGTACGCCTGTATGTACATGTACGTGCCTACAGAACAATGCCAAAACTAAAATCGGAAATGAAGTTTCGTTGAAAACCTGGTTAAAAGGGATATTTTGGATAAGAAGCTCATTGTTTTTAGTTTGCGTAATGTGCCAGAGACGTTGGGTTTAAGTCCTGGCCGTGCTGCAATATGTTCATCTAACGATCTAAATTTATAGAATTAATTTTGGTTCTACCCACAAACTATAAACACACACACACACACGATCCTATCATATGACGCCAATACGCCCAAATATAAAAGTAAACATTATCTACTAGCCATGCTATGCTTGGAAAACAAGAAGTAAAAAATAGGACATCTATGTATTATTGCACCTCAACATCACATAAGGTATCTAAGATCTAAGTTTGAAATGCATCCACCATATATAGTATTGAAGTTAGCATATGGACAAAAATCTTCTTAAAAATAAACCAAGGGGAGTAATTAAAGAATTATAGTAGGTAGAGTTCAAATTCTTGAGCAATCGCAAGGTATCCATGATCCAAGTTTGGATTGAACCCATCCTATTGTACTGAAATTATGAAACTATTCGTGATAATTCAAAAATTAGATCAGCAAGAGTTATGGTTCTTGTGCACTACACTTCTACATCTCATTAGTTATTCATGTTCCAAGGATTCCCCTACTGTGGAGAGAGTCCGTACTTTAGTTAGGAAAGATCGCCGTAGGACTCTCAGTGAAATCGCCGAAATTGTGGACTTGGGACATACGTGTTGTGTGCATACTTAATTAACAGAGACATTTCTGGACCGCATTATTATGTGCGATGAGACGTGGATCCATAATTATGACCCCGAGACGAAACAGGACTCTATGGTATTGGAGACACCAGGAACCCCTCCTCCTAAGAAAGCGCGCGTATCCAAATCTGCCAAAATGACTATGTTCATCTTTGTTTTGGATCGAAGGGGAATGTTACTGTCACATGCAGTTCCACACGGTGAAACAGTCAACGCTGCTTATTATCAAAGGGTATGTAAATATTTTGAAATTAAATCTTGTTTCATTTATTTATTTAATTAAACATTACAACATTCTAGCTTTTTATTGTTACTTTAAAAATATATATATATATATATTCAGTTTGTTTCATTTTTAAATTACCATGCGGATTAAACAGCTATGTTCCAATTTTATTACGGTCTACCTTCTGCGAGACCTTGTGCATGCTTTCCGAAAAAAGAGGCCGGGGATGGACATAAAGTCTATGATCCTTCATCAGGACAACACGCCGACACACAGTCCCTTACAGACAATCTCTACCATTACATTCGTGGGTCTGGAGCTGCTTGACCACAATCCATATTCACCAGATCTTGCGCCTATGTACTACACGATGTTTCCGCGTTTGAAAGCAGGCGATTAACAGTCACCACAGATAAACGGAATACAGTCCGAATGTTTGTGAAAGGTTGTGAAAAGGTTTCTGGTCCATAGTTCAGCTTCTCGCACAGAGCAGATGCACATCAGACAGTTCCTTCTAGGAACTGTCTGATCCATAGTTAAGCTCTGGCAAACAGATCAGACCCAGATCAGACAGTTATTTCAAGGAACTTTCTCGTCCATAGTTAAGACTTTCACACAGAGCAGACCTAGATCAGACAGCTCCTTCTAGGAACTGTCTGTTCTGTAGTTTAGCTTTGGCAATCAGATCATATCCACATCGGGCAGCCACTTATAGTCTATAGACAGGTCTATAGTTCAGCCTGTCAAAGTTACCACCAGCCAGTATTAAGTAGTCCCCTGTACAACACAGGCAGCTGTACTGAGTAGATATCTATACTTACTTAATAGTCATCTGTACTTAGTAGTCACCAGTACTAAGCAGCCAGTTGTACTGAGAAGTCATCTGTGCCAATTAGTCACCAGAACTAAGCAGTCAGCTGTACCAAGTAGTCATCTGTACTACAATGTAAGTAGTTAACTGTACTGGGCAGTCATCTGTACTAAGCAGCCGCCTGTACTGACTTGACTTGACTATTTGAGTTTACCGTCGCCTCGACAGTATTTCAGTCATATAGCGACGTCCAGCTAATTACAGGTGGAGGAAGACCCCGAATGCATGGAGGCATCCGGGTAGAACCACCGACCTACCGCAAGACATCTGGGAGGCTTCCTCACATGAAAATCCGAATGACCCTGCCGGGATTCGAACCCACGCGGTGAGGGGTTGTGTGAGTGTTAAAGACAGCGACTTTACCCTCTCGGCCACGGAGGCCCTCCACTTGTACCGAGTAGTCATTTGTACTAAGCAGCCACCTGTACTAAGCAGCCAGCTGTACTAAGCAGTCATCTGAACTTAGCAGTCATCTGTACTAAGCAGTCATCTGAACTTAGCAGTCAACTGTACTCTAAGTAGCCACCTGTCATGAGTAGTCAGCTAGTTGTACTAAGCAGCCACCTTTAATGAGCAGTCACCTTTACTTAGTAGTCACCTATTAATCACCTCCACTCAGTAACAAACCTTTACGTAGTAATCTCCTGTGCTAAGCAGCCCCTTGTACTTATTAGTTCCTTGTAATAATAAGGCACCTCTACGAAGTAGCAAGCCAGAACTAAGTTATAACTTCTTTAAAGTAGCAAGCCTGTAGTATCCACCTCTACTTAACAGTCATTTGCACAGTAGCCAACGGTGTATTTAGTAGCCAACCTGAACTAAGCAATCCACTCTATTAAACAGTATCTGTGAGAATTTTAAGCAGCCTCTACAAACATCATCTGTGAGTCTATTAAACAGTCATCTGCACTGTAGTCAACTGTGTATTTAGTAGCCATTCTGTACTAAGCAGCATCCTCTACCAAACAGTCATCTGTATTGAAGCCAACTGTGTATTTAATAGCCAACCTGAACTAAGCAGTCACCTCTACTAAACAATCATCTGCACTGTAGCCAACTATGTTGCAAGTAGTGATTGAATAGATTTTGAAATATCTTGGCAAAATGCTCATCTTCATGAGATGATTTGTCATTCACAAAATCAAGGTCTGACATTGTGATAGCTTATAACCAAAATTTGGTGTACCCGAAACATGTTACATGTGACCTTATCCAAATGTCAAATATATTACAGGAAGCTGAGAAGACGCTCAACACACTTCAGGCAACTTAAGACTCCGGAGAAGATTTGGCAGGAGAAGGACCGCAAAGCTCCCAAAAAATCATTAACATGCTCATCTACCTTACACGAACTGGCATAACTGTAAGATGGAAAAGAGTGTTCTTCTTTTTTTTCAGCCCAAAATTTTCTTGTCAGAAATTATAAGGCCTGGAGTTTAGATGTACAACATGGCCTAGTGGACCTCTACAAAGATGGTTCAAATCATAGCCCTAGGGTCAAAATTGTCCCCGCCTTAGGGGTCACCTGATTTTACATAGACTTATATAGGAAACATTAGATAATCTTCTTGTCAGAAACCACAAGACCTGGTCCAAGACCAAGAGACTGGAGTTTAGTTATTTGGTGTGTTATATAGCCTACTGAATCCCTTTCAAGTTTATTCAAATCATAGCCTTTGGTTAAAATTGGCACAGGCCCAGATGTCACCTGTTTTGATTTGTATAGGAAAAACTAGAAAAATCTTCTTGTAAGAAACCACAAGACCTGGAGTTTAGATATTTGGTGTGCAACATGGCCTAATGGATGTTTACCAAGTTTGTTACAATCATGGCCCTAGGGTCAAAATTTGCCACGAACCCAGGAGTCAACTGATTTTACACAGACCTTTATAGGAAAAACTAGACTAATCTTCATGTCAGAAACTACGAGGCCTGGAGTTTAGATGTCTTATGTGTAACATGACATAGTAAACCTCTACAATGTTGGTTCATATCTTAGCACTGGGGTCGAAATTGTCCACATCCCAGGGGTTATTGATTTTATAGAGACTTACATGGAAAAGAACATTAACATCTTCATGTCAGAAACCACAAGGCCTGGGGTTAGATATTTGGTATGTAACATGGCCTTGTGCACCTTAAACAAGTTTGTTCTAATCACGGCCTTTGGGTCAAAACCGGTCCCGTCCCAGGGATCATTTGATTTTATATAGAATACAAAATTTGGACCATTTGTACATTTATTGCGTGGAATTTAGATTATCTAGCTGTACTCCTGCACGTATAATGTATTCAGTACGACTAAGCTATAATAGGCAATGAAAGCATTTCAGAGCCATCTAGGTCCTTTTGTTTAAGTCATTCAAGGAATCGGAACTCTGCATATATTGAGTGAACGACTATCAATACCCCAAGCTCAGGGGTCTAACTTTGCATACTGCTGTTTTGAGACCTGGACTCATAACAATTATTACAATGAAGATATGAATGATATATCTATTTTAAGTAACAATCAAGCATATATTTAGTGTACAATACCCTATGTTTTAGTTTAAACCTTGCACCTTGCGTGCTAGTGAACATTATATTTTTTTGTGACTCAGGATTATATACATGAAATACAGTGTACACCAAGGGTCCATCCTGGAGCCAAAGACCTACACTATGTACACTAAACCTGTTGGGGATATCTGCAGAAAGCATGGATTGAACAATCATTTCTATGCGGACGATTCAGTTATCTTTCAAACCTGTGGACAGAATTATGTCCCCCCCCCCCCCACACACACACATAAATATATATATGAGGGAGCCATCTTGTTTTTGTCAGAGTTGGAGTTGGTCCATTACTCTGGCATAAGTATTTTTGGAGTTGCCCCCCCCCCCCCCCCCCCCCCTTATAATTTTGGAGGTAAAAAATTTATTTATTTATTTTATGGAAAGAAATTGATGAGAGGAAGTGGCGTGCACAAGGTCCATAACTCTGTCATTAGTAATTTTGGAGGTGTCCCCCTTTTTCCTATTTTTTTCCGGAAGTTAACCTTCCTCTACATATGCTATTGAAGTGAAATTTTTTTTACGGAAAGAAATTGGTGAGAGTAAGTTTCATGCAAAAGGTCCCTAATTATGGCATCAGTTTTATGGAGCAATCCTCCTTGTCACATTTTCTTGTCCAGCAAATAACTCCCCTTCGACTTATGCCATTTCATTTATTGAAAGGAATTGATGAGAGGTAGTGTCATGCACACATTCCATTACTCTTGCCTCTGTACCTTTGGAGTTTTTTCCCCTATTCACAATTTCTTGACTGCAAAATAACTCCTGTTTTACTTATGCTATTGAAATGAAAAGTTCATTTATGGAAAGAACTTGATGAGAGGAAATGTCACACACAAGGTCCATAACTCTGGGTGGAGCTTGATCAATATCGTCAGCCCTTAAACTTTTTACTTCATGAATACTGATGACGTAATTCAAGACTCAATGAATATTTAACAACAGGATTTTTTTAAAAAAAATTGCCATGAAGTTTAGAATCAGCCATGCATGCATTAAATTACCGCAACCATTTACAAACATATTGTACACTAGCAACACAGGGATTACCTGTTGCCTGTCATCCTAATTATTCTTTTACATGTGAAAATTACGATCATTTTATGCCTATTTCAAGTTACTGTAAAAGTGAGCTAATGTTTTGGTAACTGATATCATGGTAGATCTACTACTTTTTAAAAGAAAATAAAGCAGACCCTAATGAGAGGGCTATTATTCATATGACACTATGTGCCTCAGCGTGTGGGTGTGATGGAAGGTTGGGACATCAGTTTTCTATGAAAACAAACTGGTCTAGTTTCTACTGAAGAGACCACTCATTGTGTTGAGAGCTGTCTAAAAGATATAGTCAGTTAAATGAATAAAAAACATGCTGAAACTCAATGTTGACAAATCAGAATTAATCATATATTCATCCAAATACATTGTTCAACCAGTTTCCAATGTTTCCGTGTCAGTGGATAATTCAGAAATCAAGCAATCGTCTCATGTTTGATGCTTCTCTGGTCTCGAACATGAAGATGAAAAAACAAATACATAAATACATTTAGCGAATGTAGAAACACTTAGCCCATTTACGGCAAATAGGTCACATCAGACAGTATCTAACCATGAACGCAACAAAATCTTGTTAACTCTCTCGTTACATCATGCTTGGATTATTGTAACGTTCTGTTATTTGGAATACCTTAGCTCTTAATGATTGTGCAAAATACGGCAGCTCGATTCATTTCTAGAACATCTAGATATGACCACATTTCTTTCGTGTTACATGGACTCCATTGTTTGTTTGTTGGGTTTAACGTC
>CM037787.1:36736719-36786719 GCA_021229015.1 Solen grandis
GGAATTAAATTATTGCTAATGTTTCTTTCATAAGACCGAATGGATTTTGTTGACTGTATATACAGAATATACAGAGCTCCAAACACAATGTGAAGAACAAGGATGGAAGACTTGGCTGTGCCCGTTTGAATTAGGGTGCCGTGGATTTCCTGCTCAGTCAGTATGGACGATGTTCGCTCGCGAGGAATAGTAGGCAAGGATGAAAAGCCTTGGAAAGGCAGACGAGAGAGCATCGAGTTGGCTCTGGAGAGAGCTGGAAGCCGGTTACCGATGTGGAGGGGGCGGGGGTTGCCGTCCGTAGAGGGGAGGGTCCGGACTTAAAAAATCGAAACCCTCCGGATGGTGTCCAGCTGCAGACCCCAGTAAACTAGCAGTCTTAAGCCTGTTTTTCCATTATATTCAGTATGTTTAAAACATAAGATTGATGTAGATTTACACGAGGTATTATAAGACATTTTTACATTTCACAAATTTAAAAAAGTCCCGCAAATTTAACTATTTAGTAAGTTAATTCCGGCCCAAAATAGCGCTGTGCATTAAAAATGGGAATCAGTCACTACTTCCGTTTTGTCATAGCAACCCGTTGCTAGGATCCACACTCCATTTTGTTTATGCACAAACAAAGGTGTTGACATATTGCTCTCAAGTTTTCTTGAAGTTATATCACAGAATCCATCACATTCGTCAAGATATAAATATGAATGCTTTAATAAAGAGGTAACTATGTATTTACAACATTTTTTTCTTTTTAATATCAGCAACAAATAACACCAGAACACTTTGTTTTGCTTGTTGGGTCACAGGAAGCTTTCATTTCTTTTAAAACGTGTCCTGTAACAGAGGTAACAAATTAATAGTATATACTAAAAAAAATATTCGCAAAAAAAAATTTGTCGATCGAATAATGAATGGCCGGTACGAGTGACAGGGATATTATCTCTTGGGGAAAAAAAACTATATTATGGAGATATCGTCGGAGGTCCTAACTGCGCCACTGACCAAACTCCGCCACCTTCCTTTTTGTAATCATAGTCTCGCAAGATTTTATCACACGCTCAAGCGACCATGAGATTTTTTTTTATATGTTTCAGTAAATAAACTCAGATAATTTTGGTCCGAAATTTTGATTCCAACAGATAAATATTGCAAATTTTAACTCACACCACTCTTTTTATGTAATTTTTCTTAATCTACAAAATGATTTCCATGCAGAATGACCCTTTCACGCTAAAATTCTTAAAATAAAAGTATCTCGGAAATTCTGTCTGCTGTGTTTACATACTTATAAATGGAAGTCATATGTGTACAATTAGTTCGTGTACTGATATGATGTCACCTAGGTGGCGGAGTTCGGAACACACAAAATGATGGCATAATATTTGACTCCTAGTGTGTTAAATGTCATTTTCGAGTGAATAATCGTTTATAAAAGATTATTTGGTGTTATCAATGTCAATTTGATAGAATTAATTAGTATGTGAACTGTTTCTCTTCTTTGTAATGTATTTATGATGCATATTCTAATTAAATATTAGAGGGGTGCAGTTTGGGCACTCTAGGATACATAATCCGAGAATAATAACAATATGGCAATAAATAAATGCTTAAGGATATGTACACTTATGCAATATATCTCCTCGAGTGTGACGTAATTTTACAAGGAAATCATCGACAATTGGCAAAATTATTGTTTCCAAACTGTTTTTATTGAAAATGTTTTGGAAACAGATAAAAACACTCATTTAATAAAGAAGTACCGATTTTATATTATTTTCACTATTGCTTCTTTTTGATAATTTTTAAAGTACCTGTTTAATCTACCAATAATTCTCAGTAAGCAGACAATCAATGATTCATGTAAACCAACATCTGTTCTTAGAATAGTGTATGTTTGATCTCAATAATCCTATGTACAGAAGTCATTTACAGTTGTTAATCTGATAGCGAAATTCACACTTCAAAGTTATAATTTAGCATGCCCATTTACTCCCTGTAAAAGGTTTTTTACCCCCAAAATTAATCATATACCCCCAAAGTTGAAGAGACTCTCTATAAAGTATATAAAGTTAAGGGGGGGAACAAGTGATGGGAAATTAAAAATACCCGGAGGACACCCTATAATAACATGGACACATTTGAATATGATAGTTTTTTTTTTTGTTCTCATTTGGAACATCTTAAATTTTGCACACTTTGCTGTTAGGAAGAACACAGAATTTCACTGCAACTGTTGTTTATAGATTTTGTGTCTTTATGTCCACCGTTATCATGACAGGCTCATTTTGAGCTCACTGTCGAGAACTCAAGACGCAATTTTGGAAATAATATTTTTGACAGTAGTTGGATTTGGACAGTTATTTTTTAAATTAGTTCTCAATTGGCCATTGACAATTTATTACATTTGAAGGGAAGATATTGATGCATTTGACAGTATATTCAATAGAAAGGTGAGGGATTGTTTTGTTCATTTTTCTTACAATAACTTCTTATGCTGAGAACTGGATACCCCAGGATTAGTGGTTACATGACCAAATAACTTCTGTGTACATGTAATTGTCTTTGACCGCAGTTGTATTAGCAGGCCCGGGTCGAAAAGTGATGTGTGGACACTATCGAATAGTGTTTGCATTGAAGTTTTGCAGAGACAGTTCTGTTTAAGACTCCTGACAAGAAAAAAACATACTAAAACATAAATAACCTTGACGACCTGGAAGCAGTCTTCAAACGGAGACTCCCCCACCCCCCAACAAAAAAAATCTAATCAATTTTAGGCGCAAGTTTTAATATATGGAGGGTTAGGCCTCTTCCGCGTGTCGAATTGTTTGTGCATTTTCAACTTGAAGTGGCACATTTTAATTTTAGAGACAAAAAAATAACCCCTCTCCGAAAAAAAACCAACATCCCATTATACTCAGTAAATACAAATGTTGATAAATAATAAAATCATTAATATCCTTTTTATTTAGCCTTAAAATTATGTTGTCTGTGGATTATTCTTTGATATTCATTGACTGTGTGTAGGGGGGGGGGGGGGGGGGGGGGGCCGCTGGGGGCCGGTTGGCGAACCTTTTATACAATATGTAACTTATATTTACCATACAAAAATACATTATTATTTTTTTGCTGTTGTTGTTGATGATGATGTTGTTTTTTCTCAAATGATATTTTTGCGAATGATTTGGTTGGTAAAAGTCTATGCTATCTAACCTATTTATTGAACTAAGTTCATAAACATTAACAGAAGCTACTGCATCTGAACGGACTGCAAGAGTCCTGGGACTCGCTATGTTAAAAATATGAGTCCCAATATGGAAAGCATGTATGGGTCCTATTGTGGAAAAATTTACTGAGGTGGCACAGAGAGAGAAAAATCCATTGGTTTATTGCTTTAATTTCAAAGCTTTTTCGGATTTCAAAATGTTTAAATCACTCTGAGAGTAAACGTAAGCGGACACACGTTGATCAAAATAGCTCGCAATGAGAACGTTGCGTTCAGGTCCCGTTCTCTCGAAAATACTCAAGTACGATCTCAAGCTCAAATTTGAGTATCATAGGCTACTGAAATTAATAGGCATACTTTGAGTAAAAGTATGAAAAATCATACTCAAGTAGAATTTTTGTTTTCGAGGTCACGGAGCCTTGTCAGCTAAATACAAAACTCCAAACACAATTTCAAACACATAAGAAAGGTTTACACGAATGATGATTTTACCAAATTTTAAAAAGACCCGCAAATTAAACTATTGTGTAAAATTCCGGCACGTAATAGCGCTGTGCATTAAAAATGGGAACCAGTTATTACTTCCGTTTTGTCATAACAACCCGTTGCTAGGATCCAGACTCCATTTTGTTTATGCACAAACAAAGGTGTTGACATATTGCTCTCAAGTTTTCTTGAAGTTATATCACAGAATCCGTCTTTTTCGCAAAATATTAATATGACTGCTTTAATAAAGAGGTAACTATGTATTTACAACATTTTTCTTTATAATTAGCAACAAACAACACCAGAATACTTTGTTTTCTTGTTAGGTCACAGGAACAGGAGGAAGCTTTCATTTCTCTATTAAAACTGTCCTGTAAAAGAGGTAACAAACGTTGCGTTCTAAAAAAAAAACTAAGAAAATAAAATTTGTTGAACAAATAGTGAATAACCGGAACGAAAGACAGGGATATATCACTTTGGAAAAAAAATCTAGAATTATGGAGATGCATTCTCATGGCCCACGGTAAGCCTACTGGGGATGAATTGATTTTTTTCTAGTCTATATTTTTTAAACTTGAGAGCCATGGATCTAAGCCAAATTTGAGGGCCATGGATCTAAGCCCCCTCCCCGAAAAAAAATATCCCTCTATACTCAATGATAACAAATATTGATAAATAATCAAACTATTAATATCCGTTTTATTTAGCCTTTTAAAAGATTATGATTTCTGTGCATTATTCTTTCATGTTCATTGACTTGTGTGTGTGGGTGGGTGGGGGCGGTGTGTACAAAGCAGTTGGAGGGCCGGTTGATGGACCTATTGTACAATATTATACAATCAACATGTAGCCTATATTTACCATACATTTTTTGTTGTTGTTGTTGTTGTTGTTGTTGTTGTTGTTGTTGTTGTTGTTGTTGTTGTTGTTGTTGTTGTTGTTGTTGCTTTCTCAAATGAATTTGTTTGGTAAAAGATATAGCGATATGTCTTCCATCTAGCCCATTTACAAATTCATAAAACTGAAGCTAATGCATCTTAAAGGACTGCACATTATGTGCCTTACCCTAATATAAACAATATGACATGCTATAAGTGTAAGCTGTATTCTACGTTGTAATCTCTCTCTCTCTCTCTCTCCTTAAACTTAGAGAGAATTATGATTAACCTGAATTATGACCATAAAATAAGTATAATGAATAAAATACTAACAAACTAGAAAAGAAGAATACTTGTCCCGATTAGTAGAATTTTGCCCTTATTTAATCATCTTTTCACATCTTTACCTAATCCATCTCCGCAATTCATAAAACAGCTCAATGCTATTATATTAGATTTTATTTGGCAAGGAAAATGTAAAATATATATTAATATATATCTATATATATCTAGATACTGCCAACTCCTCGGTCGATGTTATAGGCAGGGCTATGCACCGGATTTAGTAAGAGGTGAAGTAAAAGAGCCAGAGCTAGATATAGCATCTGGGATATGAGACTTGAAGTAAAAGGCTCAGTCGTAGTTAGGCCTTGTTAGTAACTGATGAGGTGCATTAAGAAGGGGATAAAAGCAAGATAGTAAAAAAACACTTGTTGACAAGTCACTGCATTGCTTACACAATAATATTCCTATATCTGCAAATAATTTGAAGAAATGGCTAAAAAATGGTAGACTTTTAGAATAGTATATACATGCTTAAAAACATGGATAAGGCACCGCATATCTACTAGTTCTATGATTTAAAAGAATTCATTGAAATATACAAGATAAAAAGGCATTTTAAATTCAATCACTTCATATATTGAAATATATGAAGGAATGTATCGAGTGAAAAAGTGTAGACCCTTTATGCCTCCACTTTTTGTATAAAAGGTCCACAACCAATATATGACATTATTACAAAAAGCCAATTTTGTGCTTAAATGTTTCAAAACATGGAACAAAAAATTAGGAGTAAATATATCGAATACTGACTGGAAAACTATTTTCTCATGCCTTTACACTTACAAAAGACTCTTATATACAATGGTTCCAGTAAAGAATAACTCACAGGATATAAGATACGAAAGACCTGTTACATAAAATATACTATAGTCAGACATTCCAAAGAGTGCCTGTCTGTCTGACCTGACAATAAATACCTTAAACAATATGGCATCCACATTACCCTAACAAAAGAGCGGATTTCATTTCCGTTTTTACTCGATTGGATAATGTGCGATTTCTAACCGAAGTCGGATTCATTGTCGGCAACTTGATACTTAATAATTTAGTCTTAGTCGATTCTACATACAGTTCTTATTCTCCTTCTCTCGTGTATAATTAAAAATATAAATAAATAAAAAATATTCGTACATTGTTGTTAAAATTCTGAAAGAGGTCACTCACGATACAGATCAGATGAGACAAGTAAAAATGTCAGTGACTTCATAGAAGTTCTACAAACATTGCGGTCTTTATTTATTTATTTATTTATTTATTTTTTATTTTTTTATTATTTTTTTCTGCTGTTGTTGTTTGTTGTACATAGTAGTCTTTTAATTATAAGCAGATTATGATACATTTTCCGTTACAAACACCCAGAACCTATTCAACTGACCATTAACGATTTTTAAACAGTTAAATATCTGTAAGGAATTAAAGCATAAAATGTATAAAGTTTTCTAATTCTTGTTGAATGGATTCTGTATATCCAATAACTAAAGGTTGAAGTGGGTCTATACAGCTGTTTGTAATAAAAGGACATTCTGATTTTTCAAAATTTTAAAAAGTCCCGCAAATTAGACTATTGAGTAACATTGATCCCGGTTTCTAATTGCATAGTGCATTCAAAATAAGAACCAATCATCACTTCTGTTTTGTCATAGCAACCCGTTGCTAGGAACCAGATTCCATTTTATTTATGCATAAACAAACGCATTGACATATTGCTTTCAAGTTTTCTTGAGTTATATTCAGAATCCGTCATTTTTGTTAAAACAAATTGACTGCTTTAATAAAGCGGTAACTACGTATTTACAACATTTTTTTTAATATTTACAACAAACAAACCAGGTACTTTTTCTTAAAAAGTAACAAGAAACTTTCGTTTCCTTAAAGTTAAATAGTCAGTAACAGGTCACAAATATTAAAGAAAAAACCTTGGGAAAATAAGATTGATCAAATTTGACTGAATAGTGAATAACTGAAAAATATTAGTATAAAGTAAAAATGTGGAAGCAAAAATGAAGTCGCTTACAATAAAATACCACTAGTGGACACGCTGAAAACATGTATACTCGGGTAATGTATTACCGGTGGTCGTATATTACCGGGCTGTTCAGAATAAAACACACACACACACACATATATATATATCTATATATATATATAGAGAGAGAGAGAGAGAGAGAGAGAGAGAGGGGGGGGGAGAGAATTTTCCCACAAAATCATTTGCATATTATAAGTCAACCCATATATTTAGTAAGTGCTATCTGTCAAAACTAAACTTGGGTATAAGCCACTCCAATGAGATTTAACATTTTTTTAATACCTTTTAACAACTTCTCTTCAACGGAAATCTATAATTTTCCTTATTTCAATAAAAAAATTTTTATCACAACATAACTATTTTTTAATTTTTCAGGACAGCTCATTATTTCTAACCGTGTTATTTGATCTAAAAAAAAAATAGTGAGTGAATTATTTAACATGCATTGGTAATAAATATATGCTGAAATATACTAAGTAGTGTTAACACTGTCAATCATTTTATTAAGAAGAAACTGATCTAGAGAAGTGACTCTTAAATGAAATGTTGAGGATCATAGAACGATAAATATTTCATATAAGTGTTTCTCCTTCTATTTGCAACCTATTTCTGACAGCTTAAAACCTCTGTAATACAATTATACAACCCACCAGAATCTTCAAATTGACAAAAGATTATTTTTGGCCTAAATATTGAATTCACAGACATTCATCCATAATAAGGTAAATTACACTTTTAAAAATACAACGTATAGACTACTTTTATCAATATTTTCTTTCCACAAATGATTTATTTGTGTTATGCTGGTTAAAGATATAGTGATATGTCCCATTTACAATTCGGATTTCACCCGCTATTTAAAATGTCCGCCAAAAGAGTTTACCGATGACTTTCAGTTACCCCCAACCCATCCTCCCTTTCAAAAATCTAGCATGTCAAAACACTACTTGTTTTGGAAGAAATCTTACAGACCTGCGTTGGCCTTTCTTCTCGATTAAATATGCGATTTCTAATGAGACCGTCACAAATAATATATGACACGCCTATAAATACGCTCACATACGCAGATATAATTTACACTTAATCTGAATCAAAGTCGTTGTAGATCCCAATACTGGGTTTTACACAACGGAAGGAGAGCTCCGCCTTATTGGCGGTGGCTCTTTAAGGAATTGTTGAATGCATCAACTGAGCCAGCATGCATTATATTATCAGGGAGATGATTCCAGTGAATCAGTGTCCGCAAAGAATGAATTTTCATATTGTTTAGAGTTTGATGGTGGTATTTCCAGACACTTTGCAATTTTTAAATGCGTTTTTCTAATATTTTGATGTTTCGCAGCCATTTTATTTTTTTCATTGTCCTTTTAGGTCTGGTGAATTTCACAAAATCTGATGTTGGCAGTGCTGGAACTAACCCCTCAACCACCTTGTACATTAATATTAATCTGAGGCTTAGGCGTCTATCTTGTAGTGTTTCTAATTCAAGGTCTTGTTTCATTTTTGATATTGTCCCTGGTGTTCTGCTTGTATAATCTCTTTTTATGAATCTTACTGTCCTGTTTTGGATTCTATCTAGTTTGTCTATATTGTCTTTCTGGTAGGGGTTCCAGATGGTAGCCCCATATTCCATTATTGATTTTGCTAGTGTAATGTAGGCTGTTTTTCTACAGGTGTCTGGTACATTTCTGAGATTTCTTCTTAATAGGCCTAAAGTTGAATTTGCTTTTTTGCATACCTTGTTGATATGTATATTCCGTTTTAGGTCATTTGAGATTTGTAGTCCAAGATAGGGATAATTTTGTACTTCCTGCATTATGTAGATGCATTATGTAGATATTAAGTTGATAAAATGTATTGGTTCTTTTGTTGATTGACATGATATAGCATTTTTTCGCATTGAATTTCATGTTCCAGTTTGTTGCCCATGTTTCTAGGCTATTTAGGTCCTGTTGTAATTGGTGGTGATCTTGTTCTGATTTTATTGTTCTATATAGTAGACAATCATCTGAACATAGTCTGACAGAGGATTTTACACTTTCTGGCAGGTCATTTATGTGGCACAAGATAAGGATTGGCCCTAGTACTGTGTCTTGGGGTACTTAAGAATTTGTCATGTGGTACTGTGTCGAAGGCTTTTGAAAAGTCTAATATGGCATTATCTATTTGTTGACCTTTGTCGTGGTCTAATAGGAAGTCATTTAAAGTTGTGATCAGTTGTGTTTCACAGGAGTACCCAGACCTAAATCCATGATTTAAGTTTGCAAGTATTTTGTTTTCTTCCAGGTGGTTAAGTAAGTGTCTACAAATAATATGTTCAAGAGTTTTGCATATGACTGAGGTTAGAGAGACAGTAGTCTGTAGTTTTCTGGCAGATATTTGTTGCCTTTTTTGAAGATGCTTGAGATGTTTGCGTCTCTCCAGTCTTTTTGGTAATTCTCCTGTTTATATTGAGCACTGTAGGCTTATTTTCAGGATTGGGACTAGTTCTCTTGAGCATTCTTTTAGTATTAGAGTTAGGTAATGCATATATGCCATATACTTTTCAAGCACAATGTCATAAGTCGGTGTACATTCTCAAATGCCAAAGGCCGAAAATAATTTTGAACATGTTTTAGAGTTTTAAGCGTATACAAGCGTATAAATTCTATAATTATTATGTTATGCATACGCTCATTATACACTCCAAGTACACTTCTCATAGGGTGGCATGAATGAGGTCAGTAAAATATCAGGAAAATCATTGAAACGTATATCTAACGACTGACTGTAATTGTTAAGGTTTGTGGTACAGACCCTTCATGAAAATATAGGGGGTCAGTAATGTTAATACTCCACCCACCCACCCCTTGTAAAAAGAGATGGTAGTTAGGTACTGGTAGGGATTTTTTTCTCCGATATATGTATATATACATAAACACATGCTGTAGAAATTGCAGAACGGAAGGAAATTGGGTGTTTACTAGTGGTGAGCTGATTAATCATAAAGTCAACGAATCAGTGCCGAGCTACTGGTTGACGTGACGATGACGACGAAAATAATTCGTTGACGAATTATTGACCAAAAAAGGGGGTGTTGTTAATATTTCAACGCGCATCTGATTGGGTAATTTCATTAATTTGATAAATTGATACTTGCAAAGTTGCACTTTTCACATCGTTGGCCTCTGGTTGTAACCTCTTATACTTTATCTCGGTTCAATGTTTATACATGTATTTGAATATTTGAGAAATTAACATCTATACCTAATACATATCTATATAATATATATAGTACAGAATACTTTATTTTCATGTTGTACAGTAAGAGAGTTTTAATAGGCATTTACTCCAAACATGGTATATTTGGTATTTAATCATGATGAATCAATTAATCAGTGACTTTTGTCTCTGATTAATCGACGAATATTTTTTCGACTGATTCCAATCACTAGTGTTTACTTGTTTAATGTTGTATAAGAAAGTTCATAGCTCGACGACTATTTGAAGAAATGTGGGGGTACCCTACTCACCAAACATCGGCGTAACAAAAATCGGCGTAACACTTCTTTGTTAAAGTTTTAATTTTAATTCAATTTTATATGATCAAATAAAATAAAAAAATTGCACTAACAATATAATTAATTGTTGAAGAAGCCTAATATCAAACCAGGATCATATAAATTATATAAATAAAGATGAGAGTGTAAGTATTATATATAAGTATTTAGTGTTGAATTTTGGTCTTAAATGTGTTTTTAAAAATCCATTAAATGTTTAAAAGGTTTAAGAAATTGCCAGAAATCCAATCAGAAGTGCGTAGTTCACCGCGAATGTTGCGAAAACACAGTTTCACAGGCGAATGGCATTTTTTTTTAAAATTTACACGGATAGTGACATAATGAAATACGTTATAATGCGCTGCCTATACGTCATTTATACGGAACACATACGCTATCCTTACGCTACTTAATTTACCAAGAACTATCGTTGATATTTTGGGTTTAATGCGCCCAAAAGTTTGTTGTTGTTTTTTTTCGGTTTTACATACGTTTTTCTCAGACGAAGATCATGATAGGAGCATAAGCCCAGTCAGATTCAATGCCGACACCTTAATCTATTCTACATGTTTCTTCTAAAAGAATTGAATTCTGACAACAGAATGTTTGAAACTCTTTGAGACATAACGTGGACTAAGGCTGATACCCGCCCCGACGGGTAAAATTAAAAACAAAACTCTCTAAATCATGTTTTCCACTGTAAGTTAAGAGAATGTGTTCAATACGGAAAGTCTGCATCCTACTTTAGTTTAACAGTATTTCCGAATATTAAATGCATCCACTGGGCGCAATGGAATTAAAATCCACTGCGAAAACAAGCGAAATGACAACCGTTAGATTTATACATATTGTCTAGTGAATAATATCAATACAGATAGAATGAGACAAATAAAAATATCGTTGACTTCACTTTAATGTTTACGAACATGGTGGATTTTATTATTTTAGGTATTGTGTGGGAATCCGATTATGACAGGGATTCTATATACGTACATAATTATATATAGAATCCCTGATTGTGATAAACATCCCTTTCTTTCCTTCTCTTTTGTCTTCTAGGGAACTTCTGTAGCCCCTTAGGCTAAAAAATCCCTTAAAAATTATTCCTGAGTATATTCTCCTTATTCCGGTCTGATCAATTCAAGGAAATTAATATATATCGGATAAAATATATCTTTTATCTCTCAACAGCTTATCTAAGTTTGTTTTGAAAGAGTTCACTGAAGTACAGTTTATTATACTTTCAGGTAGATTATTCCATGTCGAGACGGTGCTATAGCCAAAAGAATTTAGTCGAATTTTTTTTGGTTTAAAAATTGTTGTGACCTCTGTTCCACTATTGTCTGCAAATTTGAAGAAAGTGTTCATGTCAATATTGTCAACTTTATGGACGATTTTATAGTCCTGGATGAAGTCGAAACGCTTTCTTCGATATTCCAGTGTGGACAGGAACGTTCAGTTCCTTAAGTCTTTCCTCATACGACAACCCACGAAGTTCGGGTACTAACCTTGTCGCTCTTCTTTGTGAATTTTCTATACATTTCTTTGTAGTTGGGAAAGTATATTAAGTTTCCGAAATCCAAGTGGGAACGAATCAGCGATTTATATAGATTTAAGAATAAACTTTTATCATCCCAATCTTAATTTCTCTGACTACTCACGATTTTAAACAAATTCCCATTTATATGGCATTAGATTTTCATAAGGTTTTCTATCTTTAAGCTGAATAAATTTTGCTGAATATCTTTTGTGTGTTTAAGAGCAAAAGTTTAAAGTGGGTCAACACGACACTTTTCTTAAATTTAAAAAGTCCCGCAAATTAAACTACTGAGTAACATGACCCCAGCTTCTAATGGCGTTGTGCATTAGAAATAAGAACCAGTCATTACTTCCGTTTTGTCATAGCAACCCGTTGCTAGGATCCAGACTCCATTTTGTTTTTGCACAAACAAAGGCGTTGACATATTGCTCTCAAGTGTTCTTGAAGTTATATCACAGAATCAATTTCTTTTGTCAAAAGATAACTATGGCTTCTTTTATAAAGAGGTAACTATGTATTTACAACATTTTTTTTAAATCAACGACAAACAACTCCAGATTACTCGGAATCATAAATGAGACTTAAACCTACGTAAATCAACGAGCACACTCATAGTTCAATGGGCCTTAAAGATAGGCCTACACTTCAATTTTTTTTAAATTGCATGAATTATTTCTTTTGCGAAAATTTCAACTGCTCTATTTTATTGGGAAAATATGGCAGTTATAGTGGGGAAAAAAATGTCCTTTCTTTTGGCTAGGTGAAACTGCATGTATAAAAAAATCAATTTACCAAACAATGAATATCACTGTCACTGCATTATTATTTCTTTCCACAGATATTTTTTTAACAGTAACAATCATGTAGATATTTATAATTGAATAAACTTTTTATCTTCTAATGGTTCATCTTTCAAAGAAAAAAAGAAGTTGAGAATTTGTTTATACCTTTGCCAAAAGTTACTAAATAGTTTAATTTGCAGGACATTTTAAAGATTGTAAATACATGTATTATCATACCATGTAGCAGTATTTTCTTCCCGCTATAGATAAAACAGTAATTACAACTAATATACTTTAATATGTTAATAATATGATTTTTTTACTATTTTGTTCTGGATATTGTTCTTAATCAGAATCTGTTTTTCAGAACTGTTGCTAAACAAACAAAAATTAGATATTAATATCAATAAAATGTTGTCTTTTTTTTTATTTCAGAACAAATGTAGTAAGCACTACAGAAATCATTGAGGCTACTATCTCAGCCATCAACAAGAATGGCAGGATATATGAATTTCTGTCAGAACAGCTCATTAGTCCTCAGGGCAGACCTCAGCTTCTGAGGGACATGCAGGTAATATTGCCATATGAACTATATCAGCCTACCATAATGCAATTCTTTCTTTTATCTTATCTCTTTTATGTGATAAAAATTTTTTGATATCCTTTGGTTTAAATATCATGTTCTAGTGTATTGTAACTGCAGAGTAGGCACTGTATTGAAATTCAAAGAAAAAGATTTTGAAATTTAAAAGGTAAAAGTACATATTAAATTTAAAGAGTGGTTTCAAAATGTAACAGTCATAACCCTGTTTTAACATTATTTGATTTTTTTTTTTTTTCAATTTTTTTTTCAAAGAAAAAAAAGTCAATGTATTGTCATCACTCTTGTGTTGTCAACGTGGTGAAAAACTGGTCATAACTTTAAAGTATTAAACCTTCTGTCATTAAACTTCACATACTTATTCACCATCAAAAAGGCTACATTCCCCATAACTCTTACATCCTTTTTAATCAAATTAATATCTCTTTCTTTCTTAAGTGCAGTGAAAAACTTTAAACATTTAAACTGTTAAAACTTCACAAACTTGTTCACAATCACATGGGCTACAATCTCATAAGGGCCAACTCTTAGGTCAATTTTAACCAAAATTTATATCCTTAAAAAAAAGGAGGAGAGCATATTGACATCTACATGCAGTGCTCTTGTTCCATTCTTGTTGTTGTAAAACTTTTGTTAAAACTGGTTTCTTACATCACATTGACAGCTGTTCACAAGCTATAGCCTGGACTACCTGATGCTGGCTGGCCAGACCCAGCAGCAGGGGTCAGTGGATGTTGACCGCAGCCTGCACATTAGGGCTCTGAATGAGGAGATGAAGAGAAATGTGATGCTGAAGAAACTGGTAAACAGCTGCCAGAGGAGGCTCTGGAATCTTCGGGCATCTGGGGTTACCATGCCAACAGCCCCTACAGCCTGGGTAAGCAGAAGCAGTTCAAGTTATGCTTAAATTGTGATTTTTAAGTTAAAGTTGCACTATTACCTATGAATATGTGTTAAAACATTCAAAAAGTAATTAGGGTTCCAATCCTAATGGCCATTAGTTCCACCAAAAGCATACAAGTATGGTATAAATTGACAGTATTAGCTTAAAGATGTCAAACTATATGTAAACTCAAGGGACATATTGACAAGATAAATTATGACTGCTAAGTTCTTTTGATTACTTCCCCCTGATAATTTTATTTTAATCTCCTCTAGAACTATGAATTATCTCCCCTGAAAAAATGTGATTATCACCATTCTTCTATGCTGAAGGTTGGATTTCTTTATGAAATTTGAAACAGAATAATATAATGCGGCTGTCTACCATGAATTTTTCTTAAGATGCAATTTTATCTTTTCAAATTTAAAGAAATAGTTAATTTTCCATAGGTTTCAATGTTAATTTAAGTATGGATTATCTTCCCCAAAGTAACAATACTTAAAAAAAAAAAAAAAAAAAAAAAAAACTTTGAGAAACGTTTTTATTTTTAGATGTCTTTAAGTGACAAATACCATAGAAATGTTACCATCCTATGATCTGATATGAAGTATGGCTTCTAGAGGGGAAATACCTTAAAATATGATTCCTTAGGTTTGCATGATACTATTAGATTGGTGATGAAATGCTGACACCTAGAATATTTTTTGCAGCCATTTCTCTTGATAAAACTTCCAAACAGTGAAAAGGGAAGCCATATTTACATACTAATATTTCTTACCTGGTTTTGAGTTTGTTAAATGGTGATGGAATGTTACTTGTTTAATTGTTTTAATAGAATATTTTAATGCACTGATTGTTCATAAACATGTCTATTTAAATTGTAAACTAAGTGTATGTTGTTACTTGTTGTATATTACTTATTCATTGTGTTTAAGATTATGTTCATTTATATGATCATTACATGAGAAATATTTTTAGTAGTTTTTGTGTTGTCTCAGTGCTCTGTAATTATTCACCTATATGAAAACTCAAAAGAATGAATAACTTCTAATATTTCATCCTCCCTTCTGCTCCTATCAATATATTTCTGATATACTCACACTTATATGTAATTAATGTTATTGCACAGCTAATACTTGTTCACAAAATAACATATATACAGTGATCTTTTTACATTTTTACTGCACAAGTCCTAGCTGGGACTACAGAAAGTATGCATCCTACTTTAATATCAATGGCATTTTCTGTATATTTTATGCACCCAGTGAATGCACTGAAATTCAAACATTACATCCACAGCGAAAACACTGCATTTAGAAGTCAGGATGCAGAGGTAAAATGATCACTGTATATACATATCTATTGAAACTCTGTCATTCCCTGTACTAATCCCTGTCCCCAACCCTTCCCCCTGTGTAGATATTCCAAGACTTCCCTGACATGCTAGAAAGCAGGAAGGCAGAGGTTTCTTCATGTTCTCTGTATTTCATTATCGGCCCCTGCCCCAAGATTTCTCTACACATTTTTCCTGTCCCACAGGCACAATTATAACATGTTATATTTAAATATATTTGATGTTTATGATGTTTTAAATGTGAATGTATGATTATTTATTTCCATTTATACTCTAGTATTTTACTTCTGTATCTATATACATTTTTATTGTACAATTCTGTATCTTTTATATCATTGATCTCTCTGTCAATTTTGCTATTTTATAATTTTTGTATTCATTGCCTTGTTTGTCAAAGTTTTCACTTAAGTTCTCACTTAAGTTCTCAACTTTGTTGTATACTTACTTTTACATCATAATATTTACTCCTTATTTATACAATTGAACATCATTGTTACAGACAAGTTTATCGACTCTGTGTACAAGTCTACCATTCGTGAGGATCTGTTCAGTGGACCAGTCAAGGTCACAGTTCCTGTAAAGCTTCCTCCACAGTCCAGTCCCAGACTTGTGATACCAGAGATTCAGCCATCTTGTCAGCCTTTATCCTGCAGCACAAGTGTGGTACCCTGCAAAAGTCCTTACAACACCCAGATTGACACAGGGTCTGGAGCTGCAAGCAGGGAACCAGATAGAGACAAAAGTCAGACCCCTCCAACTTCTGATGACAGCCAATCACAGTTCAGCATTCCTGACCTTGACTTCTCTTCTGACCTCTTCAAGGACCTGCCTGTTGTTTCCTGGGACACAGCCCTGACCCTAAGTTGCCAGGAGACAGAGACAACAGTGCCCAGCCCCACGGGTCTACCTTGTGCCCCAACTCCTGCACCTACAGTGATTCCAGCCCCACCCTCCCAAGCTGACTTGCCAGACACTCCGTCTGGGACATCCACACAGGAGGCTGATGACACCTGCAGGAACTCTGTCCCCCTACCGACCATGTGTATCAGGGACCTTCAGCCTCAGACCCAGGGAGTGAAAGAGGGCTCTTCCTACATCAGGTCCTCTAAGATGGTGTGCCCTAGTGCCCCTGTGAAGAAAGGTACCATAATTTGAGAATCTGTATGCTCATTGAGTTTAAGGTGCTGACAATAGTATTTAAATAATTTTTAACTTATACCTCTTAAAAAACAATGCATACTGTAGATCATTCATTTTCGTTGGGAAAAATTTTCTTGATTTTTAGATGGCTTTTTCAAACAATATTAATCCCCATGAAATTGTTCAATTTAAAGACCTCAGTTACGTTTTCTAGAACATAAATCCACGATAAATTGACTTTGTAATATATTCCAAATTTAATGTCGACAAAATTTATGATTTCACACTATTACTGGCACATCATTTTGACACATTTTGAGTCATCATACAGCAGGCCCATTTAGAAGATTTTGGCAAAATATCAAACCAATGAATTTCTGTTTTAAGGGTGTATGTGACAGTTTGCTAAGGAAAATTTAAACTGTTCAATAGATTTTTTTTAAAACTTTGCATGATTATAGAGAATCATAAAAGAAATATTTTTAGCTCGACTATTCGAAGAATATGAGAGCTATTGTAGTCGCACTTGTGTCGGCATTGGCGCTGCAGCTTTTGGTTAAAGTTTTACATGCAAGTTACAATCAACCTTATATCTCAATAACCATTTATGGTATTGACTTGAAAGTTTATAAATATGTTCAGGGGCATCAGACAACCAAGGTAGATAACTCTTGACTGAATTTGATATAAATTATGGCCCCTTTTTAACTTAGAAATTTTGGTTAAAGTTTTGCATGCAATAGAAAATTTGGTCAAAGTTTTGCATGCAAGCTACTATCCAGCTTGTATCTCAATAACCATTCATGGTATTGGCTTGAAAGTTTATGAATATGTTTAGGGGCATCAGACAACCAAGGTTGATACTTCTTGATGAAATATATTAAAAATTATGGCCCCTTTTTAACTTAGAAATTTTGGTTAAAGTTTTGCATGCAAGATACTCTAATGCTTATATCTAGTATCCAGGCATGTGATTGATTTGAAACATCTTTAATTCATCTAGGGGCATCATACTTTCAAGGTAGATAACTCTTGATGGAATAAATTACAAATGATGGCTCCGTTTTAACATAGAAATTTTGGTTAAAGTTTTGCATGCAAGGTACTTTCATGCTTATATTTCAGAGTCCAGGCATTGGATTGATTTGACACATCTTTTATACGTCTAGGGGTATCATATCAAGGAAGATAACACTTGGTGGAAAATATAACAAACTATGGCCCCGTTTTAGCTTAAAAATTTATGTTAAAGTTTTGCAATCAAGCTACTATCCAGTTTTTATCTCAGAAATTGTTTATGGTATTGACTAGAAAGTTAAGGAGTGTATTCAGGCGCATCAGAAAACCAAGGAGGATAACTTATGGACTGAATTTTATGCAAATTATTGGATACTTGGTTAAATGTTTTGCATGTACAGTGTTATTATGCTTATGTCTCAGCAACTAGGCATGGGATTGATTTTAAACTTCATAAAAATATTAAGGGATATCAGACTATCAAGGTATATCAGTTTTGACTATTATTATATACAGACTATTACAGGTATGTGGAGGGCAAGAATTGAAATAGATTTTTTATTTGATTTACCAACAAGCATTTTGAATAGTCGAGCTTGCTGTCTTCTGACAGCTCTTGTTACGGAATAAAAATTGGGGGTCACCATCCTACTTCTTGAGTTATCTGCCCCTGAATGTGATATTTTTGTACTTTTAGGCCATATTCAAGGGCCAATTTTATTTCCATAAAAATGTTTCTTTTATGATTTTCTATTATCATGCAAACTTTTGAAAATTCTATTCAACAGTTTAAATTTTCCTTCTTTGTCTATATAGAAAATAAAGCAAACTGTCACATACGCCCTTAACTGCAACACTTGATCCTCAAACTGACTTAAAATATATCCATTATTTAAAAAAAATATTACCTCAAATTTAAGTTAAGTAATGAATACAAGTATTGCTAATTAATATTATTTGATGATTTGATTTCCTGCTTGCAGTAATAGATCAATGAACATTGCCTGTTCCAGGTGTCCCTGCCCCACGACAGGAACCCATCTTCCCTCTGGTGGGTAGTGACAAGCCTCATGTCTATCAGAAAAAGGCAAGGAAGGCACACAGAGATGAGGGCATGTTTGATGACTTTGAGCCTGGGCTGGCTAGGGACCTGCTCCTTAAAAGGGAGAAAATTCTGGCTGATTTGGAAGCTAAGAGGCTCAGGACCAAAATATGGAGTGCAGAACTGGTAAGTTGTTTTAAGGTAAACAAACATAAAAAAGATAATAATCATGCATACTTGTAACTATCTTGCCTGACACTGTCAAGAGTTTCCTTTTAGATACATATAGCCTAACATTGAAATCTTATTTAAATGAAAATAGGATAAATGAGCACCCAGGCCTGCCTTAATAACGTCTCATTTGAGCAACTTAAATTCCTGTCAAATGTGACCTTCATGTCAACTGCCCAAAATGTTTTACTATATGAAAATCTTGCTGCCTTATGCTACATACAAGCTTGGTTTTAGTGGGTCACAATGCTAGTCAATTTTGAGAAACTGTTCTCTGTTCTTTGGAAATTCTGAAGTAAGTGTGTCATTTGCACTTCGTTACTCTCATTTTTTTTGCTCTAATTGCTTGCGTGAGTCATTTAAACAAAGACAGAGAACACTAATTTGTACATATATGTCCATTTACTTATCGAATATGTAAATTTGAAAAATATAAAATAACAAATTTTGTTGTCAAAATTTTCTTACTTTCTCAAATGAATGACTCGTATTTGTTTTTAGTTTGTTTTTTTGGTGGCGGGGGGGATTAAACATGGTATTAAATGACTGACTGTGGCATAATAAAGAAATAATCACTGCTATTTGTGTATTGTGGTGAATATAACCACAGTTTAGAGTTAAGGTGCATATTATTATATCATGAGGGCGAAGCGGAAGTGATATAATTATTTGCACCTGAATGATAAACATGTGGTTAAATACACAACAAAACACAAAATTATAGACATTGATTATTTCTTACCCAATAATCATCATTAATCATCCGCACTATTTTCTTGAAACATGGAAACCCACAAGCTACATTACTTTTATATTCGGTTCTCTCTAAATATACAAATGAAGAGAATGACTAAATAGATATGCATTAACTTTATATATATGCTGATTACATCTTATACTTACACTTTTTGTGTTACTTGCTTTTAAGCATAGGTGATACATAGGGATCACCTTTCCGTCATCTGTCTGTCCGTTCATCACACTTTTTCTGTCACACTTCAACATGTGACACATGTTTTCCAAAGAACACACTTGTTTAATTCTCTTAACCTCTTTTTAGCTCACCTGAGCACCATGTGCTCAAGGTGAGCTATTAGGATCACCCCGCGTCCGGCGTTGTGTGTCATCCGTTGTCAACAACTTGCTTTAAACAATATCTCCTCTGAAACTGCTGGACAGAATTTGATTAAGCCTTGCAGGGATGATCCTTGGGTTAACATTTACAAAAGTTGCTAAAATAAACTTGGTCCATGTAGAACTCTGGTTGCCATGGCAAAGAAAGAAAAGAAAAAAGAAAACTTTAAAAATCATCTCCTTCAAAACTACTGGCCAGATTTCAAAATGTTTTAGTACAGATGTTCCTTGGGTAACCCTCTACAAAGATTGCTAAAATTATTCTGATCCATATAAAAACATGACTGCCAGGAGCGGGGCTAATTTGCCTTAAATGTTTATAGAGAAAACTTTAAACAACATCTCCTGAAACTGCTGGACAGAATTTTATTAAACTTGGAAGGGGTGATCCTTGGTTGAACCTTCACAAAAGTTATTAAAATAAACTTGATCCATGAAGAACCCTGGTTGCCATGGCAATGAAATTTAAAAAGCATCTCCTTCAAAACTACTGGCCAAATCTCAAAATGCTTAAGTACAGATGTTCCTTGGGGAAACCCTATATTCAGGTGAGCGATCCAGGGCCTCTAAGGCCCTCTTGTTTATATTCATACTTGTTGGTGCCCCCTGTAACTTGCAAAATGAAAACAAGTGATATGTTGGTTATTTCATTTAAATATTTTAAGTTAGGTCATTTTGTCATCAACAAGTCCTGTTAGAATTTTGGATAAAACACTGGTCACATAAAATAATAAATTTAACTAATGCATCATCCCATGAAACCTTATCTTAAACAAGAAGGGTACTCCCAGAGCATCTTAAGTTAATTGTTTTATACTTATATGAAAAATCAGTTATTTTTTAATAAAAATAATTTCAGTTTTACCCTTCATAACTTTTAAAAAAGAAGGTCTGCATTGGTATATAATTTTCCTTCATCATATATTTTAGAATTAAATATTTCATAAAAATAGGATTTGTAAAAGTTCACCATAGTAAGCCCTTAACTTCATTTAGACTCATTTGGTTGTATTGGCAAACTGAGCAGGCCAAAGATCAAACAGCTCCTGAATCAGGGTCTCCTGTTTGTCCATACAGAATTGCACCTCAGATACTATACCAGTTGCACAGCAAAGAAAAATCTATGGTTTCGCATTCCATTTAAATTTCAAATGTATACATGAATATTCATGATATAAAGGGATCAGGAATATCTTATGTTGTTTTTTGATTGATTAAATAATAAAAAATAAAAAAAAATATTGAAATATTTAAACAGAATGTAACTTCCCTACACTAGACGGTTTCTTCCTCTCCAGGCTGTAGCTAGCTACAAGGAGGCCAACAACAAATACAACAGGGATGTTGAGTTGAAAAGGATGGCAATGAACTCCTCCAAGTACATCCGTCTGGCCACCAAGTGTAGCATGCTGGTGCCCCCAGTGGCCCCACCCTCCCTTGCTTGCCCAACCCAGACAGCAAGCTCTCAGTACAGTGAAGGGAGAGGTCTCAAGAGGAAGGCTAGTGAGGGACCCCTGCCCCAGGCAGCCAAAGCGGGCTAGACTGAACCCTCCTGCAGTCCCTAGCCAGACAGGGAGGTCAGCAGGGGTCAGAAATGCAGTCAAACCCACCTCTAGTGCTCGGTCAGTAGAGTCGCCCAGAATTGTCCTGAAGATCTCCAGGTGCAGACGAGAGGGCTGGACCTCAGATCAAGGTATAAATCTCTTTAAAAAATGTGCAGTTATACATGCCTGTACCAAGTATAACAAGTGTTCCCATATAACCTCATATGTAGGTATTTTACCCCCAAATTGATCTGTAGCCCCAGTTAAAGAGTTTTGTGGAAGTTAAATCCCTCACAGAGACGGTACAAAAATTAATGAAAAAACACTTTCAAATCTTTGTGGGAACACTGATCTTAGAATAGTCATCACTCTTGAAATGAAACCATAAAATTGAGATCCAGATGATATATTTTTGCATAATGAATGGTATATTATTTTTTTTAAATCATTGAAAAGATTACCGAATAAGCCCTTAACTATCTATAAAGATTGTTACCTGCATAATCCCAGTGGATATATAGGATCTGTCTGTGCATCCATCCGTCTGTCTGTCCACTCATTCCACTTACATTTGTATGCCAGAACTCTGTAACAATTTTTCCCTTTGTACTTATAAATGGCACAAAGTTTGCTTATGATCAGAAGGGTGTGTTGTGACCTTGACCTGAGTTCATATGCTCGTCAGTGCCATCGAAGGTCATGGGCTGAGTAAGTTAAAAATATATGCCAAACCCTCGAAATTTTAACCCTTTGGCTATAGATGCTCAAACATGTCACAAATATTGCTCATGACAAGAGGGTGTGTCATGATTTCAAGAGGGTGTGTCATTATTTCAAGGTCAAAGTCACAGACTAATTAAGTCATAAATTTGTTTCCAAAATGATCTATGCTATGCAGGGCTATTCATCACCTTCCATTATAGACTAATTAAGTTATAAATTTGTTTCCAAAATTTATAGCTCAAAATACCTTGAAGGTTATACATAATGGTTTCTTATGACAAAGGGGGTCAGGACAATGGCCAAGGGTCATTTTTACAAGGCCATTCACTGACATTGCAGTTACTTTTCGTCTAGCCACATAGCTTGAGGGACCCAAGGTCATGGCAACAAATTCTGTATATAATCTATGTATTAACCCTTACTTCATATAGACTCATTTTGATGCATTGGCAAATAGAGCAGACCCAGATCAGGGTCTTCTCTGTTTGCTCAAACATCAATTCCTAAATTCATACATGAATATTCATGAAATATTCGTAAGTTAATATTATATTTGTTCAAGTGCAGGGTTATTCATCACCTTCCATTATAGCTCTCTTATTTTTTCATTGCATAGTTTCAATACACATGTTAAGTTACATTAATGTTTATTTTGTTTTCTTTGCAGTGATCAGGTTTTAAAGGGAGAGAAGGCGTGGATGATGAAAGAGGATTTACTTTTTTTTTAAATCCATTATTCCTTTTCTTTTATTTTGATAAATTATTTTTCATTTTTAATTTTTTTTTTTGGTTTATATATCTAATAAACATTGTTTATATTTACGTTATATATACATTATACGTTAATTGTGCAATAAGGACATTTAAATATAGAATATCAAACATAAGAGATATCGTGTATTTCTTGATTCCCCTTATATTTTTTGCACAATTTTCTTGCAAATAAAGCATCGAAGGTTAAACATAAGAATATGCTAGTTTGGTAGTATCAAAACAGGTCCGTATAAATACCGTCATTTCATTTTCGTTTTTCAATTTCAAGTAGGAAAAACGAAACACAAACCATTTTCGATTATACTTATTCGGTTTCGTGCATGAAAATCGGAAAACAAAAACAAATCCATTTTCGTTTTTCAATATAACACACGAAAATTGAAAAACAAAGAAAAACTATATTTATTCCAATCACACGAGAAAACTATACTTATTCCAAACACACACACGCACACACAACGAACCCTTTTTCGTTTATCCATTTCCGTTTTTCCACACACTCGCGCGGTGAGGGACTTAAAGGTTCATTTTTTTTTCAATTTAACAAACGGAAATAGAAAAAAAAACGGAAAAGGGTTAGGGTTTTTTTTTTCCGTGTTCTAAACGAAACTGGATTTGTCGATTTTCATGCTTGAAATTGAATATGGATAAACGAAAATTTGTTTGTTCTTCGTTTTCCTTACTTAAACTTGTAAAACGTAATGGCGGTAAATACACGGACCGTTTTTACCAAGGTTTATTGTTCAAGATGGCAGACGTTCAAGATAATCGGAAAAGCTCGCCCACTATCTATATAAATAGAGCACCGCTGGATATGGTCGGGTAGTTACGGTTGGCATTTACTTTGGAACTGAAGAAAATGTGAATGACACAAGTACTAGTAATATAAAACATTTGTTAGTTTGTCTGGATATATTGTTTACCACCAGGTAAAAAGACTAATTACCGGGATTCTCATATACATGTGAATCTATGATGAGAGAATTAACAATAAAAATTTACTCGGACTTTGCTCTTCAGCTTCGTTTTGAATGGCTTCAATAATGATAGTTAATCAGTGCTTATTTTATTGACATCTTTAGTCATCTCATTATAAATATTAATCTGACTGGGGTCCAGAAGCACAAACCAACTATCAAAGAAGAAAACAACAGAAAAGACTGCGAGACATTCTCATTGCTGTTGTATACAATCATCTGGGAAAAGTTGATAGCGAAATGTGCTGCTGTTGCTGATGCAAAGTGTAGCTTACTCGCTGTATTCATAAGCCTAGCGCTTATCTCATCAAATAAGGAACTGCAGTGGTCGTATTCATAGAGATCCTTCGGGAAAAAAATCTTCAGTTTTTTTTGTTTTATTTTCCTTAAAACCACATAGATTTCCCTAAGTTATTAAGGATTTCCTGAAGTTTTATTTATAAAACACCTTAGGATATATACTCAAGGAATTATTTCCTCAAAAACAAATGGGCTTTATGGATACTGTCCCTGCTCTAAAGTCGTATTGTTTGTGCCGTCCTTTCGCCTTGATCATTAGCGCAGTTTAAGTGGAAGTGATATTCCCGATAAACTCCACCTACTGCCTTGACCAGCATCAGGGACTAGCTGTTTGATCATAGAAGTTGTTCTTGTTTTTTTAGTCAAATATACACATGCTAACATCGCAAAATAAACGTAAAATTATTTAGATAACAACATTCATTCTGAGATATAAAGTGTCAAACATGGCAAATTATGAACAATTATAATTTGTGAGTCGGAAGGTAGTGCGCGGCTGTCAATATACATGTATCTCGATTAGACGACCGTATCACAGTGAAGGCCAACTACAAAGATGACCTACCATTAGCTAGGTTTCTAAAATAAACATGGTAACCCCGCTTTTAGTTCAAAATTATAGGAAAAAATCTGCATGTCAGCTAGCAAAACAAAAAACAAACAAAAAACAAAAAAAAATTGCTGAAATGCCCTCATGTCCGACCACAAAATGAATACAGTATGCCCGGTGGTGAACTGTCGTGCAATTATGTTGAGCATCAATCAATGGAAAGTTTTACTTATTTGCGATAGAGGATCGACCTTATAACCACTCCATATGGGACAGACGCTTTAAGCATTCAGCCACAATAATCTGTATGCAGTAATGGACTAATGGTTACTTGCGACTTTAAAGAATAACCCGATATGTATTATTCACGTGATTTACTGCATCAGAGACATAAATAATTATATAGTATACCTCCCTCTCTTCATACATGTATATATAGAGACCCTGGTGTCTGACTGGATATAAATGGACATAATTTGTCACCTGTCACTATTTAAAGTTACACGTGCATATTTTTAAAACAACATCGGATATAATATTTTAACATTATCTGCAATAAATAAATGAATGAATGCAGTACATCTCCTAACCCTTGGCTATTTGTCCCGTTCAAAGACCTATTAAACTACATGAGGAGCTACATCACAATTGTCAATAACCTCTGCTACAGGAGCTTTATCACATTTGTCATAAATAGGTCTTTGGTCCGTTTCAGGCGTGCTTAATTACCCGTAGATATAGGCCTTATGTTGTTGTTGATGTTATTGTTGTTGTTTAATAGTAAATTTTGCCGTTGATTAGAACCAGGGTTTTATCCAGTTAATTCTTGTAGACCAAAGGCATGAATAGACTCACTGGACCTATGCTCGCCCAGGCGGATTCTCGCCTAGATGGAGAGTTTTGTGAAATTTACTAAGAAACAAACATTTGATCAGAATCATGCACTGTTGTTTCTTGATGCTGTGTCATAGTTTCTTACCTGTTTTTGAAGAATTTTCCGGAAGTTGTTATGGTCAACAAGCAGACGAAAATAAAATTAGAAGTGAAAGAAAAAAAGAATGATGCTAAGATAAATCAACGTAGCAGATGTAAATTCCTAAAAACAATCTGTATAAATACAACTCATAATTATAATTAAATATTGATCTTACTGTTTTAAAAGATTATGTAACGCAAATGTCTTTAAAATGGCCATTGGCTGATGTTTATGCCGGCTGTCAAAAATGTTTTTAAATGCGCTTTGTGCGGCTGGTACAGCAGACGGCACTTTTCTTTATTTTCTGTTCATTTTCAAGAGTTTCAGATATATTTTATAGTATATTTAGTCACAAAATCTTGTTCTTTTTGGTAACCCACAACAGTAACCGCTCCACCAAAAACGCGGTCTTCAACAGTAAGTATATTTGAATAAGTTTTATTCTGAGATTAGATAGTTATTTTGAAAAATATATTCTTGCTTCATAAAAATAGATCAATCTGAAAGTTTTATGTATGTTTCAATGCAATACCCGTTTTGTTATCGTAATATATCGGTTGGCGTGCATGGGTCCCCTTCACTTCAACATTTCATTATATTTATTTGATAGTGTTGGACCTTACAAACAGTACCCAGATGTAATTGTTTATGTTTGAAATGGGTCACATTTTGCAAAAATTACAACCAGCTATGAAATAAATTAAAAAGAGTTGTTTAAAAATCAATTTGTATAAAAATTATTATCAAATTAATTGCCTTTTTGAGCATAGGTCCTGTGAGTCTATTACTGATTTCAAACGTTTCTTGTATTACCGCCCATTTCCTCCCATTTCTATTATTGTTATGCTTTCGTTCTCTACACAGCTCATTCGGAAAACAAAAAAAAAATCTTGGAAATAAATTAAGAAACGTAAAAATGGCAGATTCGTATTCCTTGGTCAAAGGTGGAAAGCTTAAATTGAAAGGCAGCAAACACAAAAAGTAATTCAATTTTTGGTCGCCAGGGATGTAAACTTAGTCAATAGTAATGGGTTTTCGCGTTTTCATTTACTCAGAGTTTTCATCAAAATATCTGGTGCTTCCTCACTGGGTCTGTAGGGTGGCGGCTTAAATAAGAAGAAGCTGTCTAATTAGGATCTTCCCGGTTGTTTTTGTTTTTGTTTTTCGTATTGGACTCACAGTTATAGTCAGTTTTGATTGACCGGGAGTAACCTGTAGATAGATGGATAGATAGATAGATAATGATACTCAGATTAAACACATCCTGCTCAGTACCCTGTCAATTCAAGACTTGTGTACATGTACCGTAACCATAATGACATGAAAACAAACAGATCTATAAATAAATTACCTGCCAGTAATACCCGAAAGGGGAGTTTGTGCAGTATATATAGATAGATAGATAGATAAAATGGGGTAGATCAAAACGAAAAGTTTTATAGAATTGAAGTTAAAGGACTTTACACATTAATATACTTGCCACCTATCAACAGGGCAGTGAACAGCAAACATTTACGACAATACCATTACATAAAGATTTTGTTGATTAACAAATAAGTATGGATTTAAGTATAATGGATGCAAGCAGTATCCATTAACAAGTAGTATCTGTTATTTGCTTACAATATCATCAAATATATCATTTAATGGAAAAAGTTTGGTTTCCAAACTGATATTATGACAGTGTTTGAGTAAGTGTAACTTTTTCCAACAAATTCGCATCATATTTGACTATTTTAGAGACAATCACGGATACTGCTTGCACCCAAGTGTTTCTTTTGAAAGTTGGACACCTGACTACTTCTAATTTGTTTTTCCATCTGATACATCTGTCGCGAAGAAAAAGAATAATTACCAGTAAAATTTCTTTAGAAAAAACATCTGTTAAAGAAGATAACACAACTTTTTTATCACACGGCAGTTTTGAGCCAGCCAGAGACTATGATTAAAATCGACCTGCTCCTAATAAAAACCCTGTGTAAAAGGTTTTTTTTTCCGTTGCTTTCAGGCACAAGAAAAGTAAAAAGAGGAAACATGAAGATACAGAAACAAGTGATTCTACTGGTATCAACAGGGCTGATGTTGAGCAACATGGTACGCAGCTTTCAACCACTGCACAGGGCTTTTTCTTTTCATATTACCGAGACATACATCTATGTTATGTTACGGCCCAATATATTAATTGCCATAAATGAACTGTTGTTTTTTCTTTCAATTTGATGGAAAAAAATCTTAAAATCATGTACAGTTGAACCTGTATTAGCGGCCACCTGTATTAAGCGGTCAATCTGCATTTAGCATTCAGTTTTGATATTGCCAAACCAAAACATTTTTTTTTTATAATAAAAATTATGTAATCTTCATTTAGCGACCACCTCTGTTAAGCAGTCACTTTTTCTTGTTCCTTTGCAAGGATTTCCTTAAAAGGAAGATGGCAGCAGATTTGACTGTCTCAAATTCTTTTTTGACTGTAAAGACAGGTTTGACTGTATTTTGCCCAAAAATTAGATAAAAACTTATCAATGGAATTATGGTCTCAAGTTCTGATTATCAGGATAAAATTTCCCAAAATTAAAAGATAAAGAATTTATCCAATTTGTTTGGAAAAGCCCTGTTGTATAATCTTTGATTTAGAAAAGATTGACATGATTCTTAAATAAAAGGCTCTTGCTTTTTGATGTTTAAATCAGTTTTTACTAACTCAATACACTGTATTTTTTTTTCTAAAATGATATAATCAGCCAGCACTGTAATTATTTCCTTCATGTTTCCTTTTTAATCTGGGGCCTCCATAGCAGAGAGGGTAAATTCAGTGACTTAAACACTCACTTAGCACCTTACCACGTGGGTTCGAGTCCTGGAAGGTCATTTGAATTTTCATGTGAGGAAGCCTTCCAGCTGGCATGCGGTAGGTCGGTGGTTCTACCCAGATGCCTCAGTACAGTCTGGGTCTCCCTCCAACTGTAATTAGCTTGACGTCGCTTTATGACTGAAATACTTTGCAGCGACATTAAACAATCAACCTTTTTAATTAGTTAGTTTCTGGTATGAATAAATTGTTCAGCAAGTGCGGTTTTTCACACATTACAGAGGGTTGGTGGGTGGTATCCAGGATTGGCCAGATTACAGGCAACATCTGCATAGAGTTAGAGGACCACAGGTACATGTTTGCAAAAGACAATGGGAGATTCATTCTTGGTCCTCCAAGAGAAGGTAAGTATCCTAGTAAAATGGCATATATTACATGTTTGTTCTTTTTTATTGCATGCCCTCCAACACACAGCTTGTCAACCAGTGTGGCTGTCTATAGACAAAATCTTATCTGTATCATGTACTTTATCACAAAGTCCCATAGCTAGAATTGGATGAAACAAATTTCATTAAAAATCTGTGTGATTAGTTCCAGGCCTGGCTATGAGAGGTAAATGACTCAAGCACTTCTCTCTTGTCCTAGTCACCGTAAATCACTTTTAAAGAGGTCTTAGTAAATATACATACCCCTAAACTTGGCAGTGCTGGGGCTTCCAGGAGGGGTCTGAACTGAGTCTGCTCTGTTTGTCAAAAGGGGGCCCTAATCAGATATCTCCATCCAGGAGCTGTCTGATCTTGGTCCTCTCTGTTTGCCAATGAATCAAATGCATCAAGATGAGTCTGTATGAGGTAAAGGCATTTCTCTTTCACCATCATATCTAATTGAGGAGAAGCTTAAAAACCAGACCATACCGCAAATTATAAATTGCATTGTAATACACAGCGGACAAATATCTTGAAAGTTCACAGTTGCCAGAGAGTTTACTTACTTATATAACAGGTGGTCCAGAACCCGAAGAAATCCTTACAGCTGTAAAGGTGGATGATACAAAGATAGCCCTCAAGTCTGGGTATGACCAATACCTCAGTGTGAGCCCAGAGAACCTGGTTGTGGGTCGGTCAGTGGCTATAGGCTCCAAGGAACAGTGGGAACCAGTTTTCCAGGAGGTGAGCATCTGGATGGTTATCTGCTTCACTCTTATTTCATGCATACATTTTGTATGGGTTGCAGATCAAATTTGCATAAATTAAGCTTACCTTCACCATTTTCTAATTAGGTAATGGCCCTTGTTCTTAATAAAATTTCTGCTACAAAATTTATTTGCATGAGTTTAGGTCACTGAGGTCACACCTGTCAGTGTATATATGAACAGTGATCTTGTATTCATGAGGAAAGTTACACTTTGCACGTTAACAGTGTTTTCCAATACTTTCTGTGCAGTTTTTAGCTCACCTGAGCACAAAGTGCTCAAGGTGAGCTTTTAGGATCGCCCTTCGTCCGGCGTCCGTCGTCGTGCGACGTGCGTCGTCCGTCGTGCGTCGTCAACAATTTGCTTTAAACGACATCTCCTCTGAAACCCCTGGACAGAATTTAATGAAACTTGGCAGGAATGTTCCTTGGGTCAACCTCTACCAAAGTTGCTAAAATAAAGTTGATCCATGTAGAACTCTGGTTGCCATGGCAACAAAAAGAAAAATAATTTGAAAACTTTAAAAATCATCTTCTTCAAAACTACTGGCCAGATTTTAAAATAAATTGGTACAGATGTTCCTTGGGTCAACCTCTACCAAAGTTGCTAAAATTATTCTGATCCGTAAAAAAACATGGCCACCAGGGGCGGGGCTTATTTGCCTTATATGTATATAGAGAAACCTTTAAACAACATCTCCTCTGAAACCACGGGACAGAATTTGATTAAACCTGGCAGGGATGATCCTTGGGTCAACCTTCACAAAAGTTGCTAAAATAAACTTGATCCATGTAGAACTCTGGTTGCAATGGCAACAAAAAGAAAAAAAATATGAAAACTTTAAAAATCATCTTCTTCAAAACTACTGGCCAGATTTTAAAATAAATTGGTACAGATGTTCCTTGGGTCAACCTATTTATCTCAGGTGAGCGATTTAGGGCCATCATGGGCCTCTTGTTTTGTTAAAGTGTTTCTAAGTATTTCCCACTTCAGTGAAATTTGGAGTATTTCCTGGGATGGGTGTTTCTGTGCAGTTTTTGTTGTTTGTTTTTTTTGTTAAAATAAAGTGTTTTTAAATGGAATTCTGAGTAATTCCCAGTATTTCCCACTTCAGTGAAATTTAGGAGTGTTTCCTGGGACGGGAAATACCACACCGGGAAATACCATGCCAACCCTGGTTTCCTCTCTCTCCATGATAAAAGATAGCATAATGTATAACATATGGAATATTAAAAGACATTTCAAGCATATACCTAGTAAGATTGTATAAAATGTTCTCTGGAGGAAAACAATTGTTGTTGTAGTCTCTTTTGTATAGATAATTTCACTCCAAAATGAGATGTAAACCTACGAAAATCAGCAAACACTTCCCGAACACCTAATCTACATGCTGGTGAAATTTTAACATTGTTCAATGGGAAATAAACATACACTTGAGATTTTTCCCTAGTCACTGGTAGGTCAATTAAAATCAGTGAATATTCCAGGTATTGCCAATTCTCTACTGAAATATTGAATATTGTCTATAAAAAAAATTAAATCCGCATATGGTTCCTGCTGTTAGGTTTAATAAACTGCCTGAGGGACCTTAATATTAATGAAAATCTGTACAAACTTATTCATGTGTACCATGCTCAATTCAATTACCTTTGACAAACATTTGAGACAGGGATACGCTAGGTTTGGCATCATGTCAGTTGCAACATACAGTCAAGTATTTTTGTACAGTGGTTTTCCTGCAACCAAAGTATAGCACCTATTGAAGAACTGACAACTGCAAGAAAGGTCACAGTGTTACACTATCTGTTTGAAATGATTGACCCAGCCTGACTGTATCTTTGCTATGTGTACAGGAAGTTAATATGCTCTTTTCTACAGGGGAAGATGGCCCTTAACAGTTGTAATGGTTGTTTCCTGTCTGCTGATGAGGATGATGATGTTGTGTGTATCAGTAAAACTGCTGGAGAAAAGGAGATGATAAAGGCAAGTAACTCATGTGGAATTCAGATTTGACAAGGTTATGACTCTTGTGATTTCAAAATTGGTGCATTTGGTGGTCAGATTCAAATAATGACAATTTACAGAATACAGACATATTTTGAAATCAAATATTTACATGATATCAAATATCAAATATACTCTAATTATTATATTTATTTTTTTTGCTCTGATTTAATGTTTTTTTTTTCAATTCTAACGTAAATTTCTGCAGATATCAGTTTCTGTAAATCCGCTCATGGTTAATATGTTGGTTTTATTAAATTCTAGATAAGATCAAATATCTCACTGGACAAAGATCCATTGGCAGCTATCCCTGTGGAAGAACGCGGCTCAGTTAAGGATGCAGAAATTAATTATGTGTGAGTATACATTCAAATGGATGTATCATACAGTCATATTTCAGATCAGAAGTTAATGTTTGTACTTTGTACATATTTTGTATAAAGCTAAAGCAAAAGGTAATCAGTTCCTTTTGGTTTTGGTGTTGATATTGTCAGATACTTTTCGTCTAACAAGTGCATCACAGGTTCAGTTCCATGCTGGTTTCAAAAGATTTCAAAATGTCAAATGGTATGCTGCATGTCACTGTATCTGTTTCCAAGTACACAGTCTCTAAATGACAGATATACTTTTGAAAAACCCAGCACAAAATTCAACACACGTATATGCTCTTCAAAATTCCAAAGCTGCGGCGACAGGGAATTCTCAAGGGGGTTTCTTATCATAGTTTGAGATATGTCATGAAGCCTAGGCTAGGTCATGCAATTTTAAACAGTGGTTTGCTTACCAGACACAAGTGTTGTTGCAGCAGACTTTCATTTTTATTTTCTACAGTTCTGCCTTTTTATATCCCCTTCAACATCATCAAAAGTGATATTGACAAAGTAGATAATAAAGCTTTTTTGTGTCACCCTACTGTAAGCAGGGATCACTTCTACATTGTCTTATGTCTGTCACACTTTTACCATCATATTTCTTGCAGTAGATGACACGTATTTCAAGAATAACTTCTTGTTCTTATAATTGTAATGGACTTAAGAATCTTTTTATGCCAAACTAAGGTTTCTAGTATTACTTAGCCTGTAATTTGTGTCTGTGTACATTATAGAAAGAAGTTTCAGAGTTTCCAGGATCGGAGACTCCGGGTGAGTGAAGAGGACAAATCCAGCTTGAAGAAGGCAAAGAGGGAGGGTGTGTTTCATGAAAAATTGCTTGACAGGTAAGACATATATTTTGAGAGGCACCAGTGTCCAGTGGTAGTAATGCTCATGGACTATGGATTTAACCCTGTACTTCATATCGAGGGGTGAGAGTAAAAATAGGCTAAGTGCATATCGAATTTTACTCCTCTATAGGAGCTGCCAGTCTGATCAGGGTCTCCTCTGCTTGCTCATACAATATCGAAGCTTAGATTTTACACAGTCTGCATGGCAAAGAAAAATCCATAATTTCATATGCCATTTAAAAAAAATCAGTCATTAATATCCAAACATCAAGTCAAAAGTTTGTACATGAATATTCATGAGGTAAAGGTTTAAAGGTCAAAAATTTGCTCTGCAGCAGGGGGCTGAAATTTATATGAATTTTTGATATATCAAGTACTGGTCCAATACTGTTATGATGGATTAGAAAAAGTTGTAAAAACTGATTTCTTAATTGATGTAAAGATATGTTTTAAAGTTTCATATGGTTTTCAACATCCTAAGAACGCAATAAATATGATATTAGTTAATATCTCTGTCTTATAAAAAAAGTTTATAAATATTGATACATATAATGACATGATTGGTAATTATCTCTTGAAATGAAAACACAATAATATCATATAATGTAATATATTTTTGTCTTAATTCAGTTTCCCATATTTGGGTTTAAACTCTCTTTCCAGGCGCTCCAAGATGAAAGCAGATAGATACTGCAAATAGCACCCACTGTACTGCAGGACTTCTTTCACCAACAAACAAGCATGCTGTAGGTGTTTGTGCCCTCCAGGAGCCAAGATTACTCAACTGACTAGCTTCACAGCCTACAAGGGCACCTGAGGTAGTGGGAATGTATTGAAATATGAACAGAAATGACGCACTCTTGCTTTTGAAGATAAATATATGTTTACTTATTTTAGGAATTGCACTGAAAGGACATGGTGAGTAGTCAGTGTTTATAAACTTTCAATTATGAATGATCAAACGAAACTCTTTGATAGGGTAGATAAAAGATTTTCTTTGGATGGAATATGAATAATGTACACCTGTCAGTTCAAAGATTCTTTGTTTTGGATCTTTTAATAATAGCCTGATTTATGCAGCACTGGAATCACACCTTGGTCAAGATATAGCATACAGGGTATTCTGTACTGTATTTTATTACCAGTACTGGTAAATACAATTCCTACTTTTTCTTGATCATATTTAGTATTACACATCCATGTTTATGTTCATATGAAATATGAAAGGAGGTAAACTGATTTGTTTACAAATGGAAAGACACAATTTTTTTTTTTACAAAATTGCTTCAAATGATGACCTTTGAGTTGGCTAACAAGGTCAAGATGGTTTCCAAGTTCCTTGCGCCTGATGCACATGACCGTGTTTAATCCAATCAATCATATTTCCTACTATGGGTTCAATCCCTGGTTTGGGCTATAATCATTATTAATTTTCGTACCTTGGGACAAACTAATAGTCAAATTCAAGAATAGTAGAAGTTGTAAGAACTTGTTTCTTAACTGACATATGACATAGAAAGACATGATTAATATTAAACGGTTCTTTTAAGTCAGACTGAATGTCTTAGGGCATCTGTGTAAGAAATTTTGTGTATATTTTTCATGTGTAAATTATACAATGTATTTTCAATGTGAAATAGTACAGATCTATGGAAAAAAAAGTTTTGCTTTTGCTTTATATCCTGAAGCCCACTCTCTCACCCAAAGCGCTTGTGATTTAATAGTTCCTTTCTATGTTTGACAAGATATATAACACCAACTAAAGCTTCTGATGTAAATATAGAAAACATGAATCTTTCCTATTAAAAGCAGTGTGATGGATTATACTTTTGCTTCAGATTATGATGGATTTGTATAGTGGAAGTCATTCTATAGGATCATAAATCAGTCTTTAGTTCAAATGCTATAGGTAAGCAGATAAATAATTTATAAATGGAAATTGAGGTTATTTCAAACAGTTTGTAATGGACTCCTCATGAAGCAGCTTGTTCAGATGATTGGCAGAAAAAAAAAAATCATCTTTTTCTCGTTTATGTTTGAGCCTTTTTTTTTTCTATGCAACTGTAGGTCTAATTGCATTGGATTTTTTTTTTTTTTTTTTGGAAATGTCACTTCCGCAAAATCCGTTAAACAGATAACAGTACCCCAATAGCAGGTGCTTGCAGTATCATGCAACACATTCCATATCATGGCATCTTCACCATTTCTGGGCTGTGATTTTTTAAGTTCAGCCTGTTCAGTGAGTGCATGCGCAGAGAGTAAATGTGATTACTCAAGTGATGTTTAATGAAAATGTAAAATCTAAAGGTTTTATGGTTCTTGTTTGTTGTAGTTCATAATGCTATTACCTGCGGTGGGTAAACCACCCATATTCTTTACAAACACAACTGGTTGCAATGGGTTCACAAGGTGTCTGTAGATGAGTATGGATAGATTTTTTTTTTTTTATACATATATAATACTCGCACGTAATACACACGGTTAAGATATCAAATTTTTAGTCGATGACCATCAGTGAACAAGTTGCTATAAGCCATGTATTCAATGAAATGTGATATGGATTTAGTGAGACAGTATACCGTTATGATGTAAGTGGGTGAGACTTGATTCATCAATATCTGTCCTTTCTATTAACCCTTTACTTCATGAATATTCATGTACATATTTGACTTCATGAATATCAATTAACTGAACTTTGAATGGTATATGAAACTGGAATTCTTTGCTCTGCAGACTGTGTAGAATCGGAGCTACAATATTGTAAAACCCTGTAGGAGCTATCTGACCTGGGTCTTCTCTATTTGCCAATGTGTCAAAATGAGTCTATATGAAATAAAGGGTTAATGTTTTATGTCCTGGGATGAAACAATAAAGGAAGAGTGGTTACAGCTTTTATGAGGGTTCAGAGATTCCAGAGACTGACTGGTGTCTTTTAACCCACTTAGTACTACCTTCAGATTTTGGGGGCTGTGTCAGGATTAGATATAATAAATACTTCCATGTTTATGTCTACTAATAATGTGATATTAAGTTAAAAGTTGGGTTAAAGCAAATATAGCAAAATGTACCATTACGTTATGAGCTTACTACATGTAGACTTCTAGCATCGGTAACAGTTTATCTTTGCACACCATGATTAAGTTATTCTACACTGAACAACTTTCCTTTATCTTAAATTGTCGCTTTGGATTTTAAAAAATTCTGACCTATCATGCAATCAAAATCATATTGGTTGATATACCATTTTTAAATGTATCATGCCAAAAAAGGTTTGCCAATATGTAAATACTCAGATTTATATAAAGAGAATACTATGTTATTAAACAAGTGATTTTATTTAGGTCCGGTTATTTGTCCAAGGGCAGTCATATTGGCTGGAGGCCACAAATAACAGGGCCAATACCAAATCACTTCTGATATTACATATTATTACAGGACTCTTTAGCCAGTCAGATTGCAGGAGCAATACAGGAAGACACAATGCTTTCTAAGCCTGTGGGCTTCAACAACAGCAGGGCACAAAACATCTCATTTTTCTTTCATTAGGTCCAGGAAATGGTTAAATCCATGTTTTGTTTTATATTTGCTTATTTTCTATCTATTAGTAAATACATCAATTTAAACCTCTCAGATACAAGATCAATCAACTCGTAAATCGGGCTACGGGTTTTCTGTGCATGTACATATGCATTTCATCCATCTAGTATTTTTGCAGTAGGTCGGTGGTTCTACCCAGATTTGGGGTCTTCCTCCTACAGTTATTATCTGGACGTCGCTATATGACTGAAATACTGTCAAAGCGACGGTAAACTCAAATAGTCAAGTCATCTAGTATTTTATCCCCAAACATAAAATCCTGACCACCTATAAGCATCCTAATACATGTATTAGAAAAAAAGATCAAAGAATGATAATGGAAGTAAAATGATGGGATGCAACAAGAAATATCAGTAATGCCCCAGTTTGTGAATACGATGAATCTTGAGCAAGTTTGATTCAACATGATTTCCATAATGTCGTAAGACTTTAAATCAGATCATCTTATCGGAATTCTAAGCACAACAGCTTTGTGTCCTGGTATGTATACTACTCAAAGTTTGCTAAGCACCACCTGCTATTTTCCCATAGTCACATGAAAACACATGCTTAATGTAATGCTAAGTACCTGAAAGGAAAGCGTTAGCTGACCATCATTTTTACGCATAGTTTTTGTCAAAAGCCAATTCCTGTCATTAGTTGGCATTCACAAAAGTGTGTTTTTTGCAAGAAATGGCATTTTATAAATTGAAGTTAAATCTTGTGTTCAATACAGAAAAAAATAACCATGAACAGGCCAACATTGTCACAAATATCCTTAAAAGTATTCCATTTAGAAAACAGGAATATTTGAAGATCAAAGTTCTGAATTTAGCCAACTTTAAATTTTAAGGTGTTTTCTCAAAATTTCGCACTTTCTAATTATGATTAATTCCCAGTATTGACGATCCGAAAGGCTTATTTTTTGTAACTGGTAAGAAGTCTGGTACATAAACAATACATAAAAGCAAGATTTGTTTTATTGTAAAATTTAATGTAGCATGCCTTTAAAGTCGCTTGTTTAAGCATGAAACGCTACGGGAAAATAGCGGATGGTGCTTAGCAAACTTTGAGTAGTATATATTTGGTAAATATCCAGCCAACAGTATTTCAATCATTTGGAGACTGTTTACCTTTTGACAGATATAGTGCTGCCACATTTCAGTATCAAGCCATACACATGTAGCAGGATTCCACACCAAGTTTCAATATTCTAACACCAGGTCACTCAGTCCTCGAACTACCCTTACATGCTGAGCACCAAGCAAACTGAAATATACCCGTACTATATTTCACAACTTTAGTATGTCACAGCTGGGGACCAAACCCACGATCATCTCCAATTCTGAACTGTATTAAACACTTTTATATAGTACATCTTTAGCAGGACATAAACAAAAGCAGAGCCCTCATATTTCTTTCATGCTCTTCAATGGCATTAGAGAAGCAAACATTTAAACTCTTAAATGTATGGTACATTTAAAACCTTAATTACTAAAATTGCGCACACAACTCTCATGCAATAACACACTGACTTTTGTTCTCTCAACAAATCCACTGAATTAAAACAAACGAGGCTGTCCTTTTTTTTCTTTTATTTTAACTGTACACTTCATTCGTTATCCACATTAATTGTCTGTGTGCCTGAAAAAGAAAGAAAACATTTTATTACTTCAGTTGTCGAGACAACCATTTAAATACAAAACATCGAAATGCTAGAAAAAGGAGGAATATAATATATAAAGAATTACATAAACTGCCTGACATTTGAAAATTTGGATTCTCTACAGTTTTAAGAATCCAAGAGCTCTGTAACTAAAACATCAAGCTTGGATGCCACAAACCATATTTTGTGCAAAGTAATACTTTAATACTTCAACTTTTATGTGAATTTCATCATTCTTGTTTCTCTAATAAAAATACTCAAAAATATCACTTAAATATAGTTAGGCAGTACTTGAATATTTCATAAAACAGGAAAAGTGGAAAGCATTTCTAGTATTCTACCAGATTCTACCAGATTTAATTATATAGCCCCAAAGTAATGTTGGAGGAATTCAAGCTTGGAGTCATCAAGCTTATATATACTACTCAAAGTTTGCTAAGCACCACCTGCTATTTTCCCATAGAGTCACATGAAAACACATGCTGAATGTAATGCTATGTACCTGCAAGGAAAGCGTTAGCTAACAATCAATTTTACGCATAGTTTTTGTCAAAATGATAGAAAAGAGACTCAAAAATGAGTTACAACAATTTAGGCAATTCCTGTCATTATTTGCAAAATTCACAAAAGTGTGTTTTTTATCTTGTGATCGATACAGAAAAAAATGACCATGAACAGGCCAACATCGTCACAAATATCCTTAAAAGTATTCCATTTAGAAAACAGAAATATTTGAAGATAAAAGATCTGAAAATAGCTGATGGTGCTTAGCAAACTTTGAGTAGTATAATTAAGAACAATAATCACTCATGTAATCCTTAACTTCATGTCAGGACACATTTTACATGCAACACAGACCCAGATTGATTAGCTCCTGTAAAAAGCAGTCTAATCAGAACCTTCTCTGTTCATACAATACTGTAGCTCAGGTTCTCCAAAGCCTTCATATACTATTGTAAAAAATCTTATATTCACAGCCATAATTCATACATAATTCATTCATATTTAAGGTAAAGGGTTAGTCTCCAACACGATTTACTCAACCTGAGTGTAAGCTAATGCTTGAAAAAAAATTTAACTTTGGACATATTGAACATATTTAAAAAGTCCCCTTTCTAACATCATTGACTGAACATTTCTGAACAGACAGCAATACCAGAAGGTGTGTCATGTACAAACCTTTGAAAGTTGTGCATTGAACGAAGGTGACAAGAGTGTACAGTCTGTTGACAGAGTCTTCATCTTCATTGCGTTTACGTGCAAGGCGGACACGTACTCTGTATGGGACATTTCTACAAAATACAAACAAGCACATGGTTCAGCATGTTTTCAAATGCATTCATGTTTTTCATTCAAGTAATGCTAAGAGATTCTTTATCTCTTAAAAATGAAATTTCAATTGTACAGGGGGGAAGTTTTTCTCCTGAGTAAAAATGAATGTACAGCACAACTAAAAACAAGAGGCCCATGAGGCCCTACATCGCTCTCCTGAGATAAATAGGTTGACCCAAGGAACATCTGTACCAATTTATTTTAAAATCTGGCCAGGAGTTTTGAAGAAGATGATTTTTAAAGTTTTCATTTTTTTTTCTTTGTTGCCATGGCAACCAGAGTTCTATATGGATCAAGTTTATTTTAGCAACTTTTGTGAAGGTTGACCCAAGGATCATCCCTGCCAAGTTTAATCAAATTCTGTCCAGTGGTTTCAGAGGAGATGTTGTTTAAAGGTCTCTATATACATATAAGGCAAATAAGCCCCGCCCCTGGCGGCCATGTTTTTTTATGGATCGGAATAATTTTAGCAACTTTGGTAGAGGTTGACCCAAGGAACATCTGTACCAAATTATTTTGAAATCTGGCCAGTAGTTTTGAAGGAGATGATTTTTAAAGTTTTCAAATTATTTTTCTTTTTGTTGCCATGGCAACCAGAGTTCTTCATGGATCAACTTTATTTTAGCAACTTTTGTAGAGCCTCACCCAAGGAACATTCCTGCCAAGTTTCATTAAATTCTGTCCAGCGGTTTCAGAGGAGATGTCGTTTAAAGCAAATTGTTGACGACGCACAACACACGACGCTGGACGAAGGGCGATCACAAAAGCTCACCTTGAGCACGTTGTGCTCAGGTGAGCTAAAAACAACTGTACTCAACAAATGAAACAACAGTCATGAATGTAAATACTATATGATTTTCAGTGCTCAAACTCACAAGACTATTCTTTGGTACACATGTTGATGGACGGACAGATGGACAGAGAACAGAAAAGTAATCCCTGTGTCACCTCTGCTTATAGCAGATGACACAACAAGAGGGCCAAGATGGCCCTGAATCTGCTCACCAGAGAAATATTGTTTTCATTGCCTTTTACAACATAGTCATACTGAATACAAAATACATGCAGAAGAACAGCAATATAATCTTATTTCCACACAAAAAGTTTACATGTGGTCCATAAAACCAAGTTAACTTTAGCATGGGACCACGATTTGTAAACTTTGTACAGGTCGGCAAGGCCATATTACAAACCAAATTTCTAAACCCATGATCTTGTGGTTTCTAAAATCTTTCTTATGAAAGTCTATGTAAAGTCAAGTGACCCCTGGGGCAGGGCCAATTTTGACCCTAAGGCCATGATTTGAACAAACCTGGTAGAGATCCACTATACAATGTTACACACCAAATATCTTAACTCCAGCCTTGTGGTTTCTGAGAAGATTTTCCTATTTAAGCCTGTGTTAAATCAAGACCCCTTGGGTGTGGCCAATTTGACTCCAGGGTCATGATTTGAACAAACTTGGTAAAGGTCCACAAGACAATGCAACACACTAAATATCTAAGCTCTAGGCCTTGCAGTTTTGCATAAGAAGATTTTCTAGTTTGCATTTTTAAAAATCTATTTTTAGCTCCTATGACCTACTTTTTTCAACCAATCAAAATAATATGAACAATCTTGAAAGAAGGCATCATAAGGATGATTCCTGTGACGTTTGGTCAAAATCCATTCAGCGGTTTAGGAGATGTTGTTTAAAGGAAATTGTTGACGCCAGACAAAAGGGTATCACAATAGCTCACCATGAGCACGTTGTGCTCAGGTGAGCTAAAAATAGGACCTTAAAATTTCATGAAAATTTGAGTAATTGGAGAGAGAGTTTGAAATCATACAAAAGCAATTTCTAGAACTTTGGTCAAGGTGTTAAATACACTTTTCCTAAGTTATGTTTGTTCATCCCTACTATACCCATACCATTCTTTCCTTAATTATATCAAAAGCATCATACATACAGACCTGAAAACAGTAATACCCTTTGTCAACAGATATGTTATTAAATCAGTATTGTCTTACCGATAACATTCAACATTTTAAGGAGAATACAGTACAATGCCGCTATATCATGGTTCTTGGGGTCCAAGCCCAAATACCACGTTCTATTGGACCGTGTAGTAGGTTTGAGAATGCTATATGTGTCTTTAGGATAGTAGTAAATTCTTGAAAAACCCTAATTTAAAGCAATAAACATTGTTTTATTTACAGAGTTATTTTAAATAATTCCATAATCATTGATTCTGGGTTTTCTTCTGTTTTTTTTTTTTTTTTTTTTTTTTTTTTGTACTGTAATTGCCGATGATTCAGATTCAGAGAGTAGTGTGTACAAAGTGATGCGAAATGGTTACGTACTCTTCAGCATATCTCATCGTAATAAATATACGCCGTCCATTGTTTATCAAAACAACGTCGATGCGAAAATTGCCATTCCACTGCAATTTATCGTTATTTGAAATTAAGCTGAGGTGTACTTATTATGATGTACTGATATGAGGAGCCTTGCTAATGTTTAAATGAAATTGCGTAATCATCAACTGCCCCCAAACACAATAGTTTACCACCTGGGGTGTTTAATTGTTATCACTTCCGCATTTCAGTGCACTGGCATGTTTTAATACTGACTGCAAAACTCTTTTAAATACATATAGATATAGAAGGAGATAGATTAGTTGCACAGTAAGCCTATGCAAATAACCTGAAATATTTTTGGGGTCCATAGATCAACTGCGATATATTGGTAAATGCGAAATAGTAGTCAACGATATCGCGGCATTGTACTGTATATACTATTTTTTTCTGTCCCTCAGGCACTAGAAGTACACACCTTAACTACTGTATAGCAAATGTTCGGCCTTACCTGACTCCCTGTGACCAGATGTGCTTGTTCAAGCGCGTGTCCACACGAACATCAGGGGTACCCATCATCTTCATGGCAAACTTTCTAATTTCACTGATGGCCCTGGGAGCCCTTTTCTTGAAGCCACTACAAAGGAATTATTTGCTGAATTTCTTGCTGATCACACTAATAACAGATTCTTAATAATACATAATGGTAAACTTTGCCTTTTTTTTCAAGCTGTTTCTTGTTCAACTTTTCCCTGAGACAGAATGAACCATCACCTCCCCCACCCCCTTCCTATTAAAATACAATGCACCAGATACTGTTCAGGACTATTTTTTTCAAACTATTCTTATCTTATCAATCTACATGTTTAAACCTTTGCTAAATTGTGGTATATGAACTATAAGAAATACTTACATGCCATGGATCTTCTTATGAAGATTGATGGTGCATTCCTTGGTTATGACCTCATTGATAGTGGACTTCTGCTTGCCCTTATCTTTACCTCCTTTGCGTGGGGCCATCTGAAAAAATAAAGATTTCAATTAATTTCATAACTTCGGAGAAGTGAAATGTTTTCAGTTTAATTTAAACGGCCTGTAAGTTACCCTCATCAGCAAGAAATCTAATTAATCCTATGTGGGCCAAACACCATTTTGTAATAGCCTAATGTAACCAAGTGAGAAAAATGTGCAGCCAGACAGGGACTTGCATCCAGAACCCCTTACTTAAAGTGCAAGTTCTTTACCAACTGAGCAACAGGACTACTAACACAAAACAATCCCCAACATGGATTATTTATAGGACGTTACACTCTCCTACCAATTTGGAATTCCAATCCTGTATTCAAAAGATGATAAAAAAATGCCAACTTCTAAATTGGGCACCAAAACCAGGGGAGAAAAACATGCTGCCAAACTGGGACAAAATCCCAGGACCGCTAGCACACCTTGCTAGTGCACTACTGACCGACTCTCGCTGAGCTACCAGACCACTTATACAAATATTCAATCGTCCCTCACTGAGCTACCAGATCACTTTCAGTCTTGACACTAATCTATATCTGATTTAAGGTAAGCTGTTGATTTTATGCAAACCAAACTTAAATCTGAAAAAAAAATGTTCAAAATAAATGAAGCAAGAAGAGAAATCACAGGCCAAAAACAGAAGCGAGTAAACATACCATGAACCAAAGCAGAGCTAACAGATAGATATATGCTAGATGCAAAATGTGGTTTAGGGAATTGGGACCTCTCAGTAACTGAGTGTCCATACATTCTCTAATCTTGCTATTAGATTGATATTCCATTGATGTAGATGTTACCCATAATGGGCTTGGCCAGTGGATGCTACAATCACTGAAGACGACACACAATATTCTAACAGTAACTTACTTTAGCAAAATACAATTACAGTCAGTAATTAAATAAGAAATATTTGCATTCAAAATTTTATGTATATAAAGCCATACACCAAAGGTAAAAAAAAATCATATTTTATTAACATTAATTCACCATGTCAAAAGTCCAACTATTTAACTTTTTTCTGTTTGCAATATCTTTACAGAAGACCACTGACTTTCATCTTTGAGCATGTTTACAGCTCTTCGAAAGTAACGGATACAATCCACTGTGGTTTTACGCTAAAAACATTCTTAACATCGACAACTTTCAAGATTCCATCATCAATATTTAAGACGTCGACCTTGGATTGAAAGCCTGGCGATCGTTAATAAATCAACATAATTGTTCGTTATTAATGAAATGCAGTAAAATATTATTAAATGATCAGACAAAATTCAGAATGTAAACATGAAAGTTATTTTGTTCTCATCAGGTTCACTTCCAAATTAATTATTGTAATTAGACACAGTGTTATATGTTTATCGACACATTCATATCCAGGGGAGAGGATAAGGAAGAAATATGTATCGACCAAAGATAGAAATACATGTTCTTTACGTGGATGTATTCGGATTTTCTAAAGACATTGAATTCTCATACCCTGTCACAATAATGGAGGAGAAAAAAGGAAGTTGAGAGGCAGTATGGGAGTTGTTGTTGTCGTTAACGGACAAGTTTAATATTCGGGACAACGGTAGACGTTGGATACAAGGATTCTATATAACAATCCCTAGTATTAATAGTTCTAAAATAATGAAAATGTCCACTTAAAAAGACCAACATATATCCAGTTGAGAAATAAAATATTAATACAATAAAGTGATCAATAAAGTGTAACTAAAGCAACAGCGTCTCCATAAATGTGATACTTCAAAGTAGAAGTTTTATGTAGCAGGCCGTAGACCAAAAGAACCATACCTTGATGCGATTTATATAAATATATATTTATTTGACGTGTCACCGACTAAAGCTTATACGCATTTTTTAAGAGCAAATAATTTTATAAAGATATATTTGATGGTCACAAAAATGGCAATTTAGGAAAGTATAGATTTTTTTTAAATAGATCTCATTGAAATATATATTGATGTTTTTGTGTAATAAAATGAATATTTAATGACACAGCTCTAAGACTTATTTCAAAAGGAGTCCATAATTTTAACCGGGATCAATATGGCAGGGTGGTAGCTCCACGTAAAGAACAATAGTTAAATAACAAAAATATATTATATAAAAATCACAGAAGAACGAAATTAAGGTCTTCCAACCCTAACAGCGATCAATTCCATCAAAGTCATGCATATAACTTAACAATACATGTGTATTAGCTTTTAAAATGTCAAACAATGGTAATCTTAGGGGCAAATTGACATGTGAAATCCCTTTTTTTACCTCCCCCTGATAATTTTGTTGCCATAAGTTATCCACCCTGAAAACTAAAAAAACGACTTTCTCCATTTTCCTATGGTAAAGTTTAGATTTTTTTTTTTTACGAAAGTTGATACATAATCATAAAATGAATCTTTCTATCATGAGCTTTTCTCATACATCAAATTCAGTTTTTTTCATTTTCACAGAAAAGGGTATATTTTCCATAGGCTTCAATGTTAACTTATATGCAGATGCAGATTATCTCCCCCCAAATTAGATAAAACTTAAAAAAGAAAAAAAAAAAAATCTTGGGAAACATTTTTATTTTTGAATGTCTTAAAGTGACAAAGTTTCATAGAAATATTACCATACATGGCAAGATATAGGGTTGGAAGACCTTAATAAATAAACCTAAAGGTATGTTAGATTCGCTTAAGAAAAAATACAGATAGGGTATTATCAACAGATGACTAGTGTTGTGTGCCTCACAATGTCATGATAAGATAGATTTCGCATGATAATTACACTATTGTACAAAAACTTAAATAGTATATCGGTTATAACAATTTTGTTTCATTTAATAGCAGTTTCATTTTTTTCTAATTTGTCCAATCAAGTCTACTTTTCGTGAGATAGCGATCGAGCGGATTAAGTCGTCGCTTCCGGTAAGTCTGAAGTTCTACCCATGAGCCCTTGTACACTCGGGGTCTTCCTCCACCTGGTATTACAGAACGTAAATACTGCTGCAGCGATGGTAACTCCAGCACAACAACTTTACGTTGACGTCGTTATTTCAGGCAGACGAAAACATCACCGTGGTCTGCAGGTTTCTGTGAATCCAAAAATTGCCTGTTCAACCACTGGGGGGCGCGATAGATACATATTTTGTACACGTTACAATAGTTACAGTAACAGAAGAAAATCACATAGATTGTTTAGATTATATATCACAGAACTACGATTCAAGAAATCGCAGCTTCACGTGAAAATGGTAATATATACTGTTGTTATTGTTGCATATGAGAAAACACTTGTCTCATACACAAACGGATATAGTTGTTCAAATTAGTTGAGAAGGGGGGTCTTTTATTTTTTCGAACATTTTCAAGACCTTCACATTTGAACAATTTAACCCTGAATGCATGAGCTGTTGCGATAAATTCTCATCTGGAAACAACGGAGAAAAACACGTTTCTATTGTAAATAAGAACTTATTTTAATACAGTCAGTTATACACGATGTATTTTCAACATTCATTAGAAGTCAATGAGTTCACTTTGTTTATGATATAGTTCCCCAGTTGCAAATAATATATTTCAGTTATATAGCTATTTCATATAATTGTCTTGAAACAACCACGATCGACACAGCCGCCGACAGATAATTATTGGTATGCACATTTTGTTTTGAATTGTTTTCAATGAAAACAATCAATTTATATTGATACAGTATACTTGTGAGTTCGTTTTGTGTATTATATATTTACAAGGACTCTTAATACACATATAGAGTACCTGGTATTTATGAAAGCAAATGGGAATGTAAGACGTTGATTTGGCGAAAGGTTCTCACTAACTGCAATTTTGAAATCATGTACTCAAATACTCGGGTAAAGGACTCGACATTTTCTGAGCATATCCTATACAAATTTACAAGAGGAATCAAACATTTAATAAAAAAAATCATTGAAAAAAGACCCAGTTTTCAGGATCCTACTGAGAACCATGGTTGAAATGTTTAAGTTTACTATTTTTATTACAGACATATTTTTGGTTTATATCGTAATGTACAGCTAGTTAGAACACATATCTTATATCAAGACCGTTGTTAGAAAGTCAGTCGGTGTGAAGCTTTTTTTTCTATATTTCATTTTTGTTTTCAGAGGGATAGATATTTATCACCACCTTCACGTGTATTGGTCTGTATCCGGATACATTTTTTTTCTAAGAGCAGTTGCTGCCCTCAGGCATCTTTGTTCAAATATTATTATAGTTTTGATATAAATGTATGCATTTTGATACAATACCATTTTATTTTATTTTCAGCCACATTTTTTGCTAAATCAGTTCAATTAAGTGACCGAGTGGTAAGAGCGCCATGGGTTCGATTCCTGGTAGCGACATACTAAAGGCGTTAAAATATTACTATACGACCTGATATCACAGGTAGAATTAGACCTATCTCATGCTAGACAAAATAAAGACTCCCATGTAAATTATTTAAGTTCTGTAACTCAAGTAAACAAACGCTATTTTCAGAAAGAGAGGGATTGTCGGAATTTTATTTATTAAAGAATATCCGCCTGTAGTGCTGCTGTCAACAATGATAACACTCATTCAACCTGCTATTCCTGAAATACCTGAGATCCGGTTTAGTTTAAATTTTCTGGAAACACTATTTTTTTCCCCTTCTTCTTCTGATTTTCTTTTTAAATACAGTTTCGGGGAAAAAAAATTTCTCCTGTATCGTATAAGATTCGACTGTGAGTGTAAACAGACAAATTAATCAGAGATAGGAAACTCCTACAAAAGCCAATGGAAAATAGTGTTTAAGCACACAGCAGACCATTGAATTGAAAACTTAAAAGAAAAAAATGGAAACAATCACAGAGGAAACCTAACTGTAAAATAATTATTTCTCTACTCTACTCTAATGAATTATTTCCAGTTTGATTTACCTTAAATATTCTTTTTAAATTATGATTTAAATTTAACCAGTATAGCAGGAGTAGAAAAAACACACACACAAAAACAAACAACAACACAATTTTCATGGCTATCATCATGTAGGTTACATGTACTTCTCTATTTAAATTCAATATTTTTATTTAAAACACAATGTATCATCTTGATGGTAATGATATGTTCTATTGTAAGATACAATTTACTTTCACATATCGCCAATGGAAAAAGAAAATGTGGCTTTACGAGAATTTGACAATTTGTAACGTGCTTTTGTAAGCTTTATTCTAGTTGTCAATCTTTGCTTAATACATATTTGGTGTAAAGATACGTAACTTAAAGGAATCCAGGAATATAAATTTACTCGTTGGTCTGACGGTGACGTTCGTATGGTCCTTGTAGACCATTTTACCTGGGGTCCGGCAATACTCGATATTCGCTGATTTAAACTGACCAATCAGTGAATAGGGGAACAAAGTGTGGAATAATATACCAGCATGTTTGTTTGTTTGTTTGATGGGTTTAACGTCCCACCGACAGTATTTCAGTCATTTGGAGACGATGTCTATTTGAGACAAATATAGTGCTGCCACACTGCAGTATCACGCCGTAGACATGTGGCATGATACCACACCCAGTCACATTATCCTGACACCGGGCCAACCAGTCCTGCAACTACCCTTATATGCTGAGCGCCAAGCCAGGGAGCTATAACAGTACTATTTTTACGACTTTGGTATGTCGCGGCTGCGGATCGAACCCACGACCTCCCGCTCCCGAGGCGGACGCTCTAACCACTCGGCCACCGGGGACGGTTACACCAGCATGTAGGTTAGGTGTTCGGGGAGTGCTCATTGATTTGTGTAGGTTTACGCCTGATTTCGGAGTGATATGATCTATTGTTGGAGAGAACGGGCGACCACTCGCGTTTATATCCATCGTCGGATCCACTTAAGAACGGGGGGGGGGGGGGGGGGGTTGTATTAAACGAATTAAATCTATTTAGCACAGTTTAGGAAACTCCATGGGTAAATTCTAGTCGAATATTAAGTCATATAAACAAAATTCGTATATATATATATTAAGAACTGGATAATAATGTATATGATCTGTTTTATTGCAGATCCCTTGTAATAAATGCTGGAATTTATTTCTGATTTTAAAAGGATGCTAACATGGACTTTAAACTATACATGTAATTTGAATTACGATGTTATAATATGATTATACTTATAAACTTTTTATTACTGCCACAAATGTGAATCCTGTCATGAAATGTCTCGAGAAGGTCAAGCGTAAGCATTCCTCTGATAGTGTGCGCATTTTTTCCCTATCCTTTTCAAAATAGCATAAAATATACTCGAGGACTTAAAAAAAAAACAACCGCCTTATGTGTAAACTTCAGGTATCTTTTTTTTTACAGGTTGACACCTCATTAAAATTAGTATTTCCTTTAGTGGTAAAATAAAAGTAGGTTTGTTTGTTGGGTTTAACGTCCCACTGACAGTATTTCAGTCATTTGGAGATGATGAAATAAAAGTAGGACATAAAAATATGCACTATCTATTCTAAATATCTAAATCCGTTCGAAAATCCGTTTATCCAAATCGCGGCGTTTTTAAAATCTTTGAGTTTATCGCAATATAAATTTACATAAAATCTTCATTAAAGTTACGTACATAATTCCAACATATATACATTCCATTTATATCTACATCCTATCATTCAAATAAATATGCAACGTGCATGTATATATCTACTTAGTATATAATTTGTTGTACAGCATGCGCAAATTCACCCATTTGACTCAGGGGGGTGTGTGTGTGTGTGTGGGGGGGGGGGGGGGGTC
>CM037787.1:36786819-36836819 GCA_021229015.1 Solen grandis
CTCCTTGCACATCGGCAACCTGTTTCAATTTGAACTCCAAAAGGATGGAAGAAAGAATCATATCAATAATAAGAAGAAGAAAAAACATAACAAACCCAAAAGGTCTTTCTTCTGTGGAATACCATCTTTCCTGAAATAACTCAACTGATTCAAACCCGATCTTCAAAAACATGAATGTCATCTGAAAGGTCGTTCAAAGCACTACAAATTTAACCCATAGTAAAATATTTATCGTTTTGGAGATATTTAAGACCGAAGAAAAAAACGATGATTGACATGTGATCTTGATTTTTCTGGTTTTCCGGAAACGGAAGTTATTTTTTAAAATAAGATGCTATGTTGCACTTTCAGTTAAAATTTAAGGAAATCGGTCAAAAACTGAGGTTCGCAGAGCTGATAAACCATGATTTTTTTAATTAAAAGTTTGTTAACGAATCATGACGCCATTTGACGTCATGTGACGTAAGTCTTCGTAGATCTAAAAAAATCGATAGAGCACAAGTTAAGGCCAAATATCAAACCTCTAGCTTATCTGTAAGTTTCGCAATACTTAAATACATCTCCAGGTCCAATGTTTGTTTAACCATAGAACCTTTTCGAATCTTGCAAAACGTATATGGAGGTGCATATAATATAATATAATACATTTTGTAAAACTATCATGCTATTCCGCCCAGAAATGACGACTGTAGAGCGCGTAAAAACATCAATAATTTTTCTCAACTCTGACGTGACGTCACATGAAAACATAATTTTCAACAATCAAAAGCGCCAAGGTTAGGTTTCACGAAGTGCTTGAAAAAACGGTTTTTGTGGGTTTTGAGATATAAACTGTTAAGCGCACTGGGGGTTTACATTTTTATGGGGGTTTTTTTCCGCCATAGCTCAACAGATTCAACCCCGATCTTAAAAACTTTTATATCACAAAAAAAGGCTTTTCAAAGCATTGTAAATAATGTACATTCTTTCTCGATAAAATATTTACTGGTTTTGAGATATTACAGGTCAAAGAAAAAAAAACATAATTCGAACACAAACTTGACCTTTGCAATTTTACGGAAACAGAAGTGACATGCTCCATAGGAACTTATGATGCACCTTCAGTTAAAATCTCATGCAAATCAAACTAAACATAAAGCCTACAGGCCTTAAAAACGTTAATTTTTAACAAGCAAGACTTTTAACCTTATGACGTCTAATGCCATTAAATTTTCCATATATATAAATTAAGGCGTAGAAAAGAAGAAAAAAGAATAATAAGAAGAACTAAATTTCGTTTGTCCCGAACAAACGATAAGGCTTGCTGCTCTAATGACGTTTGTGTCATTGTGGCCTTTAGCTTTGACTTTATAACCTCAAAATCATAGGGGTCATCTACAGGTCATTGGCAATATCCCTACTAAGTTTCATAGACCTAGGCTTATTCCCTCTCGAGTAATCAATCTAAAAGGATTTCATATTAAATGTCATTGTGTCACTTTATCTTGACCTTTGACCTAATGACCATAAATTTTAAAAGGGATCATCAACTGACGGTGGGCAATGTCCCTACCAAGTTACACAAACCTAGGCTTATTTCTGCTCAAGATATTGTGCGGACAATAAATAAAACATCTTGTTCTTAATATCCTGACCATTCACACATGCTGTTACCACTTATGGTGAGCATGACGATGATTCAATTTAAAATCACTGATCCCGTCTCCGTGGCCGAGAGGGTTAAGTCGCTGAATTTAACACACACTAAGCCCCTCACCGCCTAGGTTCGAATCCCGGCAGGGTCATTCGGATTTGCATGTGAGGAAGCCTTCCAGCTGGATTGCGGTAAGTCGGTGTAATTAGCTGGACGTCGCTATATGACTGAAATACTGTTCAAACGCAGAATGACGAAATGTTCATTAAAATATAACTTTCTCATCAGCAATATAAAAGGTGTCGCTTTGACACAGGTACACAACAGCCCATTAAATATGTGCCTGTGGTTTTCGCGATGAAATGCATGCTGTTCATGATCAGATATCAAGCTAATATTGGCTTTTTATATTGTACTTCCTTTTAATTATGTCTCCTCCCATATTTATATGGGGGAATATATTGAGTGTCTGTCTGTCCGTTTGCCTGTCCCATTTTTGTCCTGAGCATAACTCAAAAAATATCAAAGCAGAAATCGTGGATTTATCCAATTCTAATTTTAAATTTATGCAAAAGCATAAGATTCACACAAGACAAAAACACACAATGTCATATTTTTTTCAGATTGATAAAAAGAATGATGCAAATTCAGTGTTACACTCAGGAGGTCGTGGTTTCGATCCCAAGTCCGACATACTGTGGTCGCAAAATATGATACCAGTGTAGCTCCCTTGCTTGGCGCTAGGCATATTTATTTGTCTCTCCAGGTCTGGTTGCCCCGGAGTCATGATAATGTTACTTGATGTGACATCATGCTTCGGCGTGATACTGCAGTGTGGTAACACACTTCAATAACACCAAACTTATCAGCACTTTGATATGTAATGTCGGTATTATTTCGTCCAAGACATAGATAACAACTACAATATTCAGTTATTTCATATATATAAATATTTCTTTTCTCAGGCTGATAAAATCATGTATGTGTCTTGAATGTTTCGAAAATAGAAAATGTCTACGATAGTTTGGCATGTTTCAAGGTTTGAATTCCAAGCAATTGATTATTCTTGTTTTAATATGAGCATTTTATGAACATTGTCCAAAAAAAATGCACAGCCGTAAAATGGAAAATCAAAGAATATAATCATACTTATAACGACGGCTTTCTACACAATCATCCCAGTTTTTCTTATACATATACAAGCACCAACCATGCAAATATTTATTGACCATGAAACTATAATAACTCTTCTCACAGCAAGATCTACTTATTATCCCCACAAACTGCAGATCAGTCCCGATAAGTCATATCAAATAACTCTCATATGTTCTTGGATAGCATACATTTTTGTGTTTCTGCGATGAAAGAAAATAGACATGTTATTAATTAGATGTTAAGCCAGAAATTACACTGCATATACCGAAGTGCGGCGTGAAATATATGCTTAGGAAATGTATTTACTTGTATACACCCTACATTTGCAAAACGCAAATTTTGCAGTTTTAGGATTAATTGAATATCACTAAATGTTAAGTTAAATTAAACTTCAAAAATTATTCTGGTAAATTTTGTGTATATTTATTTTTTTCTATGAGTCTTAAGTTTTGTTTAATTTCAATATTAAATTTTGATATGTGCATGGTTTACTGGTAATCGTCTTGGATTCTAGGTCATAACCCTTATATATACAACTGAATAATTTTAGTAACAATGTTTACATTGTAAATGTATAATGTCATTAAAAATACTAAAATAAATACTGAAGAAAATAGATAAAGTATATAATGCAATTTTATTGGACATAATTTCTAAACAGAATGAAGTCAGATGTATAATTACACGAAATAGTCACGAGGGCAAATAATAGTCACAAATAAATAATTTGTTATATATATATATATATATATATCCAATATAGACGTTAACATATAAAGACAGATTGACAAAGAACATACAAATGCAGATTTACAATAAAGACATGCATATAACAGACAAACCAAACAACGATTTAAACATAGTTTGCTTATAATATACTATCATTACAACACCCTTACTGGGAGACAAGAAAAGAAAAGAAAAAAAAAATGAAAAAAAACAACAACAAACAAACAACCTTTCCCAGCCAGAATACAAGGTTATGATGAAAGGGTTAGCCATATATACATATATAATAAGGTTTACAACCATATAAACGCGAACGAAACGTCAGAGTTTCTACATGGTCAAGAACAATATTGGAATTTAAATATACAGAGAAATAGTGCAGGCGTGCAGGAAGGTGTGTTTAATTGTATACATTAAAGTTCGCTACTGCATGCGTAAGTGGGTGCATGATTGCGTATGAGTGTACAGAAACATGTGCGTGTATGTGGAATTTCACATAGCAAGTAATATTTACAAGTTATACAAACATAAACATTAGCTGGAATTATATATATGGCAGAACAATTACATAAATGAGTATACATGTTTTTTTTAATTATATGACAGCCACGTTGAAAGTGTATATTTTATGAGAACGTCTGGCTCGCGATCGATTCGAGTAAGAAAGAAACATCAATTCTTCAAGTTTGAAACATTGTTAAAAATCAACGAAATGGTATTATATAACAGTTAGTATACCCAAATGTACGTAATTTATCGACCTTTTGATTGACAGGAGGTTTCATAGATGTACGTTGAAGTGTAATGCAAATATTGGTGACGGAACGAAGCCGGTGTACTTTCCTGATTGAGGGAGTTGTTTACCTTGTCTGTATAGTACATGTATATAGGTCAAACTGGATTACGAGCCGGATACCTGTGATCGCAGGCGGTTGAGCTTGCTATGTGTTAAATGGACAAGAAATATAACTCTGATTGCGTTACTTCAATTAAGACGACAGAGTTGACCAAGAAATATGTTTTCTTTGGTCAATAAGACACTTAAGGGGTACATGTAGAACATCAATCATACTGTTCGCTATGTCAGTACGAGATCTCCAACCCAATCCCTGCATAGCCTTGATGCACGTGCGGTGCGCTCTCTCAAGGGAGATAATCTCATTAGATGATAACCTGTAAAGAAACTCTGAGCCATACAGTGCTTTTGGCAAGACAATGTGATTATAAATCCGTTTACATGCGATTTGATTTAATTGACGTTGAGACTCACAATCTAGAATACTAAATAAGGTCTTCCGTAACTTTTCGGATATAAATTTCACTCTTTGGTTTGACTTGTAATCAGTATAACATATGACACCAAGATGTAAGTAGGAGGTTACTTCAGAGACAGTATTCACTCCCAGCGACCATATTCTGGAGGAACGAAGGTATGTTAACTTCTTCTCATTAAATACTATGACGGCGCATGTCGAGGGATTATACTGAAACCTGCACTTGCACGCATAACGGTAACAAGCGTCCAAAGGGTTTGTAAACCCCGCATCGACAACGACAATAAAAGCATGTCATCCGCTACGGTCGGTACACAGAGACTGTAACCGTTCATAGAGAATCCATCCCTCTTATCAACAAGTTGTTGTATTAGTTCATTAATGAAACACAAGTGTTAAAATGGTGACCATCTCGAGCCTTGTCCCGTACTTTGTAATAAAGAGAACCATTCTGACTTTACGACCCCTGTATAATACACAACTAGACTTACCACTGAGCATACTAACAAATGCTTGCCACAGGAAGTCCGTTATACCCATATGACGGAGCTTATAGAATAACCCATTGTGCCAGACGCTGTCAAAAGCTTGACGAGCATCGAGATAACATGCATATATTTTGCTGTTATTTTCCCTACAATAGTGTACACATTCTTGTACAAGAAAACTAGTCATAGTACATCACATACCCTCTTCAAACCCTCCCTGTATAGGATGAATATGAACATTTATGCTTTCTTTTCAATTTAAGTAAAAGCATATGTATACTGATTAATTACAGCAATTTACACATTAAGGATGAAATGAAATTGAATGTTTGTGTATTGTATGTCTAATAAATTGAACGTTTATATCATCACAGTTTTAATTATGCCAGCTAATGAAAGTCGATACGTGTTTTATCTACTGGCCATTTTTTTAAATGCTTAATTGCTTAAATATAACTTTAATTTAAACAAAATTCTAATTACTTCCGATGGAGGATTTTTATTAAGCAAGCATACTTCCCTATATCCCAAACGCTTTTCGAAATTTTGAGAGCGTCTTACTAAAAATAAAATCAATTTTTATTGGAGGAAAAAAAAAGGAGGGGAGATGTGGGGGGGGGGGGGGGGGGGGGGGAGGCAAGATTTCACTTTTTAACTGTATCGTTTGTTTGTACGATTTGAGCAATAAAGATTTGTTCTGTTCTGTTCTGGCAAAATCGGCATTGTGCCTTTGGTCATTTACAGAAAGCATACATATGGCAAAGACGTGTAAATATACAAATACAAAATTTATCATACACACATATGTACATATATGAATCGGATAGTCAAAAAAGTTTTAAAGTTCACAGCGGTATAAGTAGCGCAGTTTAATGTTTACAAGAATTATATATCAATTTGCGGTTTATATTAAGTTAACTATTTATGAAGCAGCATTTTTCAATAATTCGTCCTGTCTTAATTTCTGAGTATAAATTGTATCTAGCTAAGTCAATGGTAGTTTTACGAAAAATTTTACTGAATACCATTATTTTCCTGAGTTCCCTGTAAAATGGACAGCATAATAAAAAGTGGAATTAAGATTCAACAACGTTTTGGTTACATACAGTACAATATCTATTTTCTCGTTAAATATTCTCATATCTACCTGTTTCAATGTTTCATGAATGCGAGCATAATCTAAATCGTGTTAAAATTTCTATGTTTATCATTTTAACAAACTGGAGGTATTTTTAAAATTCAAATTCGTTTTAAACTTTATAAAATACATTTTTTTTTTATATGATATTTTAATTGTTTTTAATGTCCATAGAATGAAACATATAACCAAGACCCAAATTTATCTAGATTATTTCTATTGGTAATGCACCAATGCTTAGAAGAAGACGCGTTATTTTGTATATTGTTCATTAAAGATATAAAAAGGTAAAGAATCTGTGTTACTCAATATTCTAAACCAATATTTTAAAGATCATTCTTAACTTAATAATGACCGTCCCCGGTGGCCGAGTGGCTAGAGCGTCCGCCTCGGGTGCGGGAAATCGTGGGTTCGATCCCCGGCCGCGACATACCCAAGTCGTAAAAAATGATACTGTTATAGCTCCCTTGCTTGGCGCTCAGCATATAAGGGTAGTTGCAGGACTGGTTGGCCCGGTGTCAGGATAATGTGACTGAGTGTTGTATCATGCCACATGTCTACGGCGTGATACACTATATCTGTCTCAAGTAGACATCGTCTCCAAATGACTGAATACTGTCGGTGGGACGTTAAATCCAACAAACAAACAAACAAACATAACTTAATAATGACAGAGGAAATCTCCCTAATTCTCCAAGAACACCGACATTTGAAGTTTGTTTTCTAACTCCAAGTATATGTTTACAGAACTTAACGTGTAACTTACAGATGCGATCTTTTCTGACCAAACATTTTTCTGTGCTGGTGAACTTATAGCGGCTGTTCCGGCATGCTGATGGTTTTCATTGTTTCTTGACTTTTGTAGAGCGGGTATAAACACACCTGCGCCATCGCATGGATTAGATAAACATTCGAGACAGCCCTCAATCTATTTCCATTATCTGATACCGCTAAAATCGCAAAGGTCCAAATGATGACCCAAAATGTCAAAGATGTTAAAACTATTTTTTACTCACACTGATCATCCTTAAGTAATTAAGTATGATTATCGTGTTGAACAGAAAGAACAGAACTTTATTTCACCCAAATATACCAAGGATACGGTAAGGGGATATTTTCAAATAAAATACATACACATACATTTTTATATTTCCGTTAGAAGATTTACATATAAGGAGAAAGATGCGAGAGGAAATTTTGTACGAAAAACAGTACAGAAGGGGGAAAGATTGAATATACGTATAATTTCAGATTATTTTTGTACATGTATGCCACCAATAAAAATAATAACTAGATGTCATTCGTTTAAACGAATGATAGGACTTTCTGCAACATCTGCTTTATATAGTATATATAGAAGATGACATAATAGATAATCTGTCCAAATTGCAACTTTCTATCTCCTCTATTTCTATATAAAATAGCACAAATAGAACACATTCTGTGAATTTTAATAAAAGTCCGCCCATATCTTGCACATGTAGTTTACATACAACATTTATACTATGTCATATGACATGAAAGAAAAATGAAACAGTGTTCAAATGTAAGTTTCTAACTTTCATCACACATAGAATTTCATCACTCCAGCTCAGTTGTAACCTTGTTTAATTTTAGCCTCATTAGGAAGAAGTATTGAATATTTGTATAGTGCTATATCCTTTCGACACCTGTAACGTAGTTAATCGTATTTAGCGATTTTGGCGTGTTTGGGCTTCCGTAGTTTTGCCATAAATTCCTGGAATTTCGAACTATGGTGATATTTTGAAAGGTAACATCCCAGCCTACAAACTGATGCAATATGAATATCGTTAGCATAACAATGCAGTTTTTAGATGGTCTAAAATGTGGGGCTGCGTGTGAATTTTTCAAGGCTTGCAAACTGCTCGCTAGCTACATAGTGTTGCAAATACGGATTTTTGTCTTGTGCCGTTGTACATGTATTAACTTCAATGCTTATTTTGGAAACAGTCAACATTCGACAAAAAACAACAACAACAACAACAACAACAAAAAAAAATCAAGATATAGCCCATCAATTGCAATTTGATTTTTTTTTTTTTTTTTTTTTTTTTTTTTTTTTTTTTAAGTCGTTGCGCAACTATTTTAGCTTGGTGACCCCTGCGCGTGACCTTTTCCATATTTTTATGATGCATGATTATGAAATATCTTATTCTCCATGTAACTTTCTTATATGAAGTCCAATTTCAATAAACTTGGTACCGTTAGAAAGCTCTTAAAACATGCTACATTTTACATGCATAATGTATAAACTTATCTTCAGTCGTTTCTGAGATATTGACTGTTAAACCTCAAGAAAACAGCATATTATCAGCAAAATTAGCTTCATTTCATTTAGTTTTTTTGCTTATAACTTTGTATTGCGTAAACCAATTTTAATAAACTAAATATCTTTGGAAACGTCAATTATTCAGCTATAATTCGTATTCATACATATATTTACAAAAATCGATATTTATTGAGATATGGCTACATATATGCAGTAGGGGTGAAATCAAAATTTCCTCACGTGCCTAATAACCCATAAACATTTCATCGTCCTAGGACTATTGCAACATATTAAAATAAGCGTTTAGTTAGGAAGAAGAAAAGAATAATAATAATAAACAAATGACGTCACGTGACGTCATATGACGTTTATTTTCACATAATTGTTAAGACACCCAGAGACCTACTAACTGACAAAATTTCAACTTTCTATCTCAAATAGGACAGTTTTTATAAGCATTTAAATATTGACGTCATTGGTTCGAATCTTGGATCCGCCATATATGCTTGGACTTTTCGAATTTTGAAAAACGGACACCGGTATACACAATAAGAACGTAATATACACATTCTGTGAAAATTTGATGAAAATCGGTTCATAAACAATGGCTCTGGACCGCGTACAATCTTTTGTTGCATATTTCAAGTGTGACGTCATATGACATCATAGGCATATGAAAATCATAGAAATCAAAATATCAGCGTTTGAAGCATGTGTCATTAAATTTTCATTGCCCTTCAAAATTTAATTTTTATAATATTAGAAATACATTATCATATAATGACGTAACGTGACGTCATATGACATTATTTTCACAAAATGTTTAAAACTTCTAGAGACCTATATACTGACTAAATATCAACTTTCTATCTTAAATAGGACAGATTTTATAAGCATTTAAAAATTTACGACCTTGGTTCGAATCTTGGATTCGCTATAGAACCATGGACTTTTCGAATTTTGAAAAACGGACACCGGGATGCACAACTAGAGCCTAACATACATATTCTGTGAAATTTTGATGAAAATCGGTCCAGAAATAATGGCTGTAGACCGCGTACAAACTTTTTCACCTGACGTCAAATCTGACGTTATATGACGTCGTATGAATATAAAATTCATTGCATCCGAAAGCTCATGGTTTGAAATATATGCCTTAAAATTTTCATTGTTCTGAGTCAATGGCAACACCTCGAAATTAACACAAATATAAGAGGAAGAAAAAAAGAATAAGAAGAAGAAGAATAATAAAAAAACAGTACAAACCCAATATGACTTTCTGCCTGTAGGCAGAAAGTCCTAACTAGATGTCATTCGTCTAAACGAATGATAGGACTTTCTGCAACCTGCGTTAATGCAAAAAGCAGGAGATAGAAGTTTCATGTAATGACTCACCTCTGGTAGTATTTCGTGTTCATGCTGAACAACTGACATTATATTCCGCGAAAAATAAGCCTTTAGTTACGAAGAAAAAAAAAATAAGTAGTAGTAGTATGTTTATGACGTCATATGACGTCACCATTCAAAATATATTAAGAAATTATGCAGAAATGCAAACTGTGTAAGTTTCAACTTTCTATCTCATTCCGAAATTCTTTAACCCTAAAATGAAATTTTTGGTCCTATGTTCGAATCTTACTTCCCAATAAATTTGCAGAAATGCAAACTGTGAAAGTTTCAACTTTCTATCTCATGGCAGTATTTTCGGAATTATGGTTAGCTGACAAAATATTCACACCTAAGTTTCAAGATGTACCATCTGTGAAAATTTGAAGACAATCTGATCATAAATGGCAGCAGTAGAGCGCGAACACCATTTTTCACTGTTTTTAGCTGTGACGTCATGTGACGTCATAGGATGCTGACAATAATTGAAATCACCTCAATTTCCTCACGTGCCTAATAACCCATAAAAATTTCATCGTCCTAGGACTATTGCAACATATTAAAATAAACGTTTAGTTAGGAAGAAGAAAAGAATAATAATAATAATAATAATAATAAAATGACGTCACGTGACGTCATATGACGTTTATTTTTCACATAATTGTTAAGACACCCAGAGACCTACTAACTGACAAAATTTCAACTTTCTATCTCAAATAGGACAGTTTTTATAAGCATTTAAAAATTGACGACCTTGGTTCGAATCTTGGATCCGCCATAGATGCTTGGACTTTTCGAATTTTGAAAAACGGACACCGGAATACACAATGAGAACGTAATATACACATTCTGTGAAAATTTGATGAAAATCGGCCCATTAATAATGGCTCTGGACCGTGTACAATCTTTCGTGGTCAATTTCAAATGTGACGTCATATGACGTCATATGCTTCTGAAAATCAATGAAATCGAAATTTCAGCGTCTGATTCATTTGTCATTAAATTTTCATTGCCCTTCGACAATTTCAACATACAGAAATACTCTTGTTAATATTAGAAATACATTATCATATAATGACGTCACGTGACGTCATATGACGTTATTTTCACATAATGTTTAAGACTATTAGAGGCCTATATACTGACCAAATATCACTTTTCTATCTCAAACAGGACCGATTTTATAAGCATTTAAAAATTGACGTCCTTTGTTCGAATCTTGAATTAGCTATAGAACCATGGACTTTTCGAATTTTGAAAAAGGGACACGAGATGCACAACTAGAACTTAATATACACATTCTGTGAAAATTTGATGAAAATCGGCCCATCAATAATGGCTCTGGACCGTGTACAAACTTTCGTAGGCAATTTCAAATGTGACGTCATATGACGTCATAGGCTTCTGAAAATCATTGAAATCGAAATTTCAGCATCGGAAGCATGCGACCTTAAATTTTCATTGCCCTTCGAAAATTTCAACATATAGAAATAATCTTGTTAGAATTAGAAATTCATTATCATATAATGACGTCACGTGACGTCATATGACATTTATTTTCACAAAATGTTTAAAACTTCTAGTATATCCTGTCTAAATATCAACTTTCTATCTTAAATAGGACAGATTTTATAAGCATTTAAAAATTTACGACCTTGGTTCGAATCTTGGATTCGCTATAGAACAATGGACTTTTCGAATTTTGAAATACGGACACCGGGATGCACAACTAGAACATAATATACACAATCAGTGAAAATTTGATGAAAATCGGTTCACAAACAATGGCTGTAGACCGCGTACAAACTTTTTAAGCATTTTTCAAATGTGACGTCATATGACGTCATAGGCATATGAAAATCATAGAAATCAAAATTTCCTCACGTGACTAATAAGTCATAAAAATTTCATCGTCCTAGGAGTATTGCAACATAGAAAAATAAGCGTTTAGTTAGGAAGAAAAAAAGAATAATAAAAAAAAAGGCAGAAAGTCCTAATAAGAAGAAGAATAAACAGTACAAACCCAATAGGACTTTCTGCCGAAAGGGCAGAAAGTCCTAATTATTACATTAACAGCAGTAAGAATATGTATGATACTGTTATACAAGTCCCTTTCCTTTACATGTTACCTAAACTTTAAATATAATTAAGACTACTATGTTAATAAATAAGTTTGATTGATGAGGATTGTTCAAGTTGTTGAGTTAATCAATCAAAATAATCGTGTATTTCCTCATATTCATGTTTATGTGCTTAGCAAATACGGTGCCCCGTTTGAGCCGATAGCATTAGTAATTATATAAAATGTATATACATGTATTAGATTTGAACATTTATCTTTTTTACAAGATTGAACTAAAAGTGACATCGCTCTAGAACATTTCTTTAGTTACTGGCGCACGTGTGGACCTAGTACCAAGAAGAAACCCACGTGTCCGAAGAGGCGACCAAATGTTTAGAATAGATAAAATAATAAGAACAAACTGACGAAAAAAAAATGAAATTACAGCTGTCATCTTATCTTCAGTAGTTGTCAATTTATCTCAACCGTTGCAACACCTTGCCCCCCTTGTCATATGCATGTGCACGTGTCTATCAAAACACACCGGAAATGGTGTGCCGATTAAATATGCTCTGTTATTCATTTTTCATCTTATAATAATTTAAGAATGACATATTTACCTAAGAATTTTAATTAAAAAACAAGCATAATCAAATCCATTGAATTCATTGAGTTGATTAATACTAATTTGTAAAGAATTGTTAACAAACCATTCACATTTTACGGTAAACTAGAAATGTTTATCCATCTGTTGTATTCTGTCATACTGTCTTTACCCTCGCATTGCTGTTTCGTGCATGCGCATTTATTTGTCACTGTATAACGATGGACGAATGTTATTCAAGTTATATTCTATAAAAGTATGTTCTGATCTGTTCTGATAATTAATTTAGTGGCTTAGACCTTATTTTAATTATTGAAGACAATTAAAACAATATAATTAAGTGGAATATATCAATATGCCACACATTAATATTTATATCATTTGTCGTATCGATATTGCAGTGAGAGATAGTGTTGTCTCCCGGATAAAAATAAACGTTTATGACATTGTGGCTTTTTATCTCGATGTGTTTACAAACGCCTGCGATATTCTTCGCTGGGATAATATTTCTGTCACCTAGTTACATGTTGGGGGGCACCGAGTACACAGAGGTACCCGGATATAACCACCGACCTCCCATATATCAGTTGCCAGTGATATAACGTGATATAACGTGATATCTAGCTGCAAATGATCACGAAAGATAATACATTACATGCACAGAATAATCAATGTCTAATAATCAGCCTGGATGTGGAATACATGACAATACGAAATATATAATTATTGAATATATATTACACCTTGTGAAGCCAGACCGATACTCGAACCCTAGACCACTTTCTTAAAGGGCAAATGGCATGACGACTGAACTAATGAACATTTTTCACAAATTTCTTCCATATAAACTCAACCATGACATATGTATTTAGCTCAGACGGGATGTTCGACAGTGATTAACCAGTAAACAGCGCTTTCAGTACTTTGATTTGAGGCCCTCTTCAATGTTGATAACGCCATGTTAAGTGTACAGATATGAACACAACCATTAATGTCGCCAGCTGGTTTAACTTGTACACATTTACCCTTCCTTTGTAAATAAACTGAATTGTTTACCAAGCACTTGTGTCATTTGAAGTATCCCTCTTCTAAGCTGTATACACGAATGTCCAAAGTGACCGATAAAATCGCGGGTAAATGTGTAAATATAAATCCAACCCATTCAGGTGATAATTACAAATGCAGTTATAATGTAAATGTGATGACATACATGTGAAGTTCTCTTCAGCAGGTTTGTGTGACTTTGACCCAATTGTGGAAGTACAAAATTAATACATATACATGGCCAAGTTGTCATATATAGCAATTAAGTATCTACAAAATACGAAAAAAAAAATGAACAAAGTCATTTTAAGACTTTGTCTAAATGAGACAGATATAGTGCTGTCCCGGTGCATGCGATGTCAAAAATTTATTCAAAGAAAGGTGTGGCGGGTGATAGTCCATAGAAAATTGAATATAATATTCTTGAATTATCATGTATAGCAAAACTTAAAAGTACTCTGACTAAATTTTGTGTATATCTCGTATCAGAATTAAGTTCAGTAATTTGGATTTTTCGAAAGATGTTTGCGAAAATTGGTTTTGCATTGTTGAATATACATCAAAATTATTTAAGTAGACAACAATTTGAACCAAGAAACATTTTCAATATTGACTGTGCATATGTTTCGGAAAATAGTTTTTATGCAAGAAATCGGAGTAATTACAAGTTTCGTTAAGTATATATAAGGTTTAATGACATTATTTCTCGCGAAATATGTCATTTTTGGTCAAAATGGATCTTAAAACTTAGTGTTATAATGAGACTAAATATTAATAAGTGATTGAGATACTAAAGTCAACCCCAAGCAAACAAATAAATTATTATTTCCAACAACTCTTAACAGGCAGTCTTACAAATTTAGAATAGAATAGCCTTATGGCATATCAGCTCATTATGTACAAATAGATTCGGGCAGATATGGCGGAAACCGCCTCCATCGTCACGAATGAATATTTTCCAGCTAATTACTCTGGCAAAGCCAAAGATGTATATCACTTTGTTAGGATTTGTTCGACATTTAGTGGTATCCGTTCTGAGTTCTTAAACCGTTCCACCATGTCCCGTCAAACATCTGCAATTGTGTTGAGCTCTCAAAGAACAAGAAGACATCAGTAGCGGCTCATTCATATAGTCACTAAAGTCGTTTAGAGATATTACATAATAGACCTAATCTTATTTTTATCATTCCGAGAGACTGACGGCGTTTTATTATATTTAACTTATTAAGTTTTCTTTCTTTCCTTCATTTTTGATACCTTCCAGCTGGCTTGCGGTAGATCGGTGGTTCTACCCGGATGCCTCTGTGCATTTGGGGTCTTCCCCCACCTGTAATTAGCTGGACGTCGCTATATGACTGAAATACTGTCGAAGCGACGGTAAACTCAAATAGTCAAGTCATTTTTGATATTATAGTGATAATTCATAAATGTCCTCCATAGTGATACATGTGTAATTCATAAATGTCCTCCATAGTGATAATTCATAAATGTCCTCCATAGTGATAATTCATAATCACTTGTGCCTAATAAAAGTGTTATATATGTTTCTGTTGTTGTTTTGTTAAATACAAAAAAGTGTCACTATTATGAAATTAATTGCTACATACAACTACATTCGTAATTTTGTTTTCCTATTGTTACATATTGTCTATTGTTGTAACTACGTAAAATGTACGAAGTATGAGAAGCTTTATGTATAAGCTACAACATATGTTCTGTTATGTTATGTGGTAGAGTACGAAAACCGTCAATAGATATCATGGCTAACACTTTTGATCCTGTTCCTAACATAAGGTCTGATGCTGATAAAAGTGACATACAATGTATATTTTATCTGATGAAGCACTTTCGATTCAACGCTGAAACCTGTGATAGTAGTCTAAATACCAGAATCTATGTGATTAATGTAATATAATACAGTATAGTGATTTTTATCTATAATATTCTGTGTGACAGAGGTGATGATATACCTTTATACACTTATTTTAGCTTTATTATTTTAATTATTTTCAATTTAGAATCTGCAAATAAAATATGTTTAAGATTAAGACCTTCCTCACACAAAATTCAAATAGATTTGACTTGACTTGACTATTTGAATTTACCGTCGCTTCAAAAGTATTTCAGTCATATAGCGACGTCCAGCTAATTACAGGTAGAGGAAGACCCCAAATGCACGGAGGCATCCGGGTTGAACCGCCGACCTACTGCAAGCAAGCTGGAAGGCTTCTTCATATGAAAATCCGAATGACCCTGCCGGGATTCGAACCCACGCGATGAGGGGCTGAGTGAGTGTTAAAGTAACTGCGACTTTACCCTCTCGGCCTCGGAGGCCCCAAATTCAAATAGAATATTGCAGATACGCTAGCCAAATATATTGTAGCATCTTTAGAACTGGTGATATTGAAGATGAGTTTCACTGTGTGTGTATGTGTGTTTGTAGAGCATAAAGTGAAATCCGTCATTTATTCTATTTGAATAGAAAATACTATGCTTATATTTATACTGAACTCATGAAATCTAAAAGTAAGCAAAAAGTCCTATATATCTCTACTTTCTGCCTCAGTATAGACGAGTACAAAAATACAGCTATAAACAGAGAACTAAATTTATAATGTTATAGGTTATACAGGTCATTTTAATTCTCATGAATGTTTGTGTTCAAATTCTGTTGTCATTATATGACATATTACTGTTATTATCATCATTTGTGCTCATCTGATTTATTTTTTTTTTTAAAGTCCCCCCCCCTCTCTGTCTCTCTCTCGTAAACATGTCATGTGTGTTGAAATGTATTAAACTGGATAATGTAACAAAAACATGTATTTGTTTACGTTATTGAATAGAATATTTGAATGTTGAATATTTAAATAAACTCCCACTCTTTCTCTCGTAAACATGTCATATATATGGAATATATTAAACTGGATAATGTAACAAAAGCATGTATTTGTTTACGTTATTGAATAGAATATTTGAATGTTGAATATTTAAATAAACTCCCACTCTTTCTCTCGTAAACATGTCATATATATGGAATATATTAAACTGGATAATGTAACAAAAGCATGTATTTGTTTACGTTATTGAATAGAATATTTGAATGTTGAATATTTAAATAAACTCCCACTTTCTCTCGTAAACATGTCATATATATGGAATTATTAAACTGGATAATGTAACAAAGCATGTATTTGTTTACGTTATTGATAGAATATTTGAAGTTGATATTTAAAAAACTCCACTCTTTCTCTCGTAAACATGTCATATATATGGAATATATTAAACTGGATAATGTAACAAAGCATGTATTTGTTTACGTTATTAAATAAATATTTTGAATATTAAATATTGAAATAAACTCTCTCTCTCTCTCTCTCTCTCTCTCTCTCATACGAACGACAATTAGTAATTCAGTCCCGACGTGTGACCCCTTTGTCCACTTGACTGTGTATTGTTTCTTTCACCTGACTTGCCCTCCGGTTAATCTACCTGTCCGATAAGTATATGAAGGATGACCACGTGTCCGATCAAACTGACCGCGACAATCATCTTAACCCTTTCCCTCATAGAGGACACCATGAAAAGACCTATGCGAACAGCATAAAACCAAATCAGCTGCGAGTATGCGAACAGCATAAACCAAATCAGCCTGCGAGTAACTCGCAGGCTGATCAGGTTTTATGCTGTCTCTGCTCTCTGTCTATAATGAATGTCAATATAATCATTTGGACCCGTTTAACTGTATGGTTTTTTTGCAGATTCACTCGGCTTTATGTGGATAATAATGAAGGATAAGTGTCTAAAAATGAGGGAAATCATCTTAAGGCGCTTGTAGAAAAAAAGAAGCAACACAGTGATATAAGTTTAAATCAAACAGCAGCTGTACGGGGTTTCATAAGGAAAAACTGTCATCAGTGAATCTGTTCATGTTTAGTGGAGTAGGGATTTATGAAATTCCATTTGGAGACATCTGACAATGAATAAATGGATATTTTGACAGTGACAGTCTCTATATAACACTTCTTCCATATCTCGACCGTCATTGACGTCATGGCGTTGTCCAATTTTCCGCCCCAGGTAAAGTTGATCTAATGCCCTATAGGTATTTTTTTTTTTTAGTTAGATCGACCACGTGTGTCAGTAGAGTATATCAAGAACTCACATAATGGGGTTTTCCATGTTGGTATAAACAAGGGGTTCCTGTAATTGCTGCTGAAAACCATGCAGCACAACAGTAATTCTATTATTATTCTTTGTGGACCTTTGTTCATTTTTAACGGTAAAAATCTGTTAGTACCTACATGGAACTTGGAAAAACTACCATGTATTATTCCGGAGTAGGTCTATCTGAAATCTATACAGTTATTAGACGTGCACGTGCACATCGTGATTACTGCAATTCGACCCTGAAGCGCGGATAAACGATAACACTTAAATCATACCTTTTGCTGTTAAAATGATAAAACTGTTCAAAATATAACATCATAATAGACTCTAGCGTCCTTTTTCTTAAATTCAAAATGATGTCATTTTTCGTGGTCGTGGCGAGAGTATACGAGATTTCCTTCATATGCTTATTTATCCTATAGTGGCTGGGGGTTATTTGATAACTGCACACATCCAGAATTCTAACTGTGGCTGCACTATTTTCTATTTTGCTTTAGGGAGCATGTCCCTCACGCCTCGTTCACCAACACCTCAGAAATTATTTGGACGAAGCATACATTTAATTATAACCTAAAAACACAGAACAACCTCTTATTGAAATTTCGTTGGGAAAATACGTATTTACATAGTCGTATGGGAAAATCTGAGGACTACCTCGTGATAGGTTTCCGTCAACTCCGTTTCGTTGAATAAAAATGTAAACAAACATTAACGGATATAGTTGGAAACACTTTTAGTTTGTTAACAGTTTGTTAATAATGCTCTTGTTATGTTTCCATTGGTGAGTTTAACTGTATTTACTTTGTAAAAGTGCAATATTACATTTAAAGAATTCCAGTTTTCATATTTTCATTTCCTTAAAGCTTGATTTCTTCACATTTAAAAACAATGCACCCCACCCGCTATAGAAAATACAGCACTACCTTAAGTAGCGCATCTTTTCGTTTTAGTTCTTTGATTTAGTGTATATTTTGAAATTTATAAAACAGGCGTTATATGATTAAACTAAACTAGACTAGTCCCCCCTAATTGAGCCTTATGTACACCATTAATGTTTTCAATGGTCAAGGATTTCCTGTGTGTTGAAGTATTGACATATATTATACCTACCCGACGACCCACGAAACTAATCCGCTTCTTGTTTACTTAAATACTTAGAAAACAATTTCTACAATTTATCTGGCGCACGGTATCTTTAATGATAACATTTTGAAAAGGAATGACTAAGTAATCAGTGTTGACCGTGGTGGCACACTGGTAGTATGACAGCCGTCAATAGGTTCGAGGGGAATGAAATTTGTATTTTAATATTTTATATAAAAATACATTCACACTTACCTAGTAAAAGTTGAGGTATGCATTTATTTTATATACATGAATGACACCAGAGCGGGTTCTCCATATTAGAAAATTCATATAAAATTAAAGAATGCAAAATATTGATGAAAATGCAAAATATGTAACATCCAAATAAGGGTGTGAGTCTGTGCTTACACCAGTCAAAATTTATTCAGTTTGCCAAACGGCTTTAACCATTAAGCTACACTGCTTTCCACAATAACACCAACGCTTTTTAACTTGAAATCAATACATTTTTTTGGTTTACCAAAGGAACCCTGTTTTATCTTTGAAGAGATAATGGAATCTTACGACAACGGTTGGGTACAAATTAACTGGGCTGACCAATCAAAGAACAGTCATTAATACACAACGTAAATTATGTTTACCCATGGACTGACATGGTTACCAGGAGATCACACGTATCAAGAACCGTCACGAAGGAAATATCAAAACAAATATCAAAATACGTGCAACAACGATATGTAAATGGCAACAATGATATGTAAATGATGGCTTACATGGATATTTGATAAATGAAATGAGCATTTTGAAATAGGGTAAATTGATGGCACTATGATATGTAAATGATAGCAATATAGATAGGGTAAATGTGATGGCATGCGATAAACGATTTAATACATCAAGTGTTGACTTTCCTATTACATATGTATCGAAAAATCGCAAAACTTGCATCAAGAATGACCCTTTGCAAAACATGAAATGAATGAGAACATGTATATCAATTGTATGTCAATAAAATTATCGCAATGCTTGCATCAATCATGATGTCTTGTTGCGAAATATGAATTAAATAAATATGTATGTAGCAACTATGTGTCATTAAAGTCATCGTAATGCTTGAAAAAAATAAATGAACACATGTATAAAAATTTAAAAGTGTGTCATCATTTAAATGATTATCTCTGTTGTTAAGTTTCACGTATGAGTTATACGTCACACGAAAATGCCGTTATCACGTATCATGGACATATTTAACGGTGTATACACATACTGTGCCGTCATTCCTGCCCCAAATACGGTATAGCTATCAATCAAAAAAACTTAGAACTAAAATAATTCAGATAATATGAGCAAACAAAAAAAAACTTACATTTTGACGTTCATTGTTACTCCCGTATATGTACGAATAGATGATAATAATCACTGCAACAACAAGCATGAAGGATATAACGTTAGTCCGACACTTGGCCTTCATGTCTACCTGTTAACGTCAACTGTGTAGACGGGCTCTTATCGGCTATATGACATCCAAGAGGGATATACCTGAGCAGACTGAGATAGTTTAAGTCGTGCCTGAGACGGGATCTCCTTAATACTGGGGCATGCAACTCCCTGGCGAGAAACGATAATTATTTTTATCGGCTATATGACATCCAAGAGGGATATACCTGAGCAGACTGAGATAGTTTAGTCGGGTTATATGTCCATTCTTAAAAAAGTTTTAAAGCTGAAATTGAAGCTATTTATCAGCCTATTCAGTTTTAAGTAGCACGTAGTTACGTGTGATAGGAGGGATAAATATAAACTATATCACAATGTAGTGCGGGATGTACCGTTAAATAGAAATGTGTATAAAACACGATGCAATTTTTTTTCTTGCTTGTTTTCTCCCCTCTTTACTTATTTGACCGTTTTAATTTAATATTAGAATTGCCGTTGTAATAACCCCGAGAAAAAAATGTTTATAAAATGATCTTCAAATGTTGTTTTTTTGTAGGGAAAGTAAGTTTAAAAATATATTTCGTTTTCACTTTTAAACTTTTAGTCGTTTGCCAAAGGCCTTTATCAAAATATAAACAAACACTTTTAATGTACGTTTCGGCCAAAGGCTTTTATGAAAAAATAAAAAAACATTGTTTATTTTTGAAAGGCCTTTGACTGACTTGATATTTGAGTTATACCGTCGCTTCGACAAATATTTCAGTCATAATAACGATGTCCATTAAGAGTTAAAAACGAACATATGTTTACAAAATAGCTGAAATCGCTAGTCTGTGTGTAGTCTGTCAATAAGACAAAGTAAAAATATTGAAAGGACTATTGTAGCTTTATCAGAGAGAGATAGGAGATACTGGTATTTATGATTTACACATTTGGAAGATATCTGATTCAAATGTGTCGTTGTCATATATGACCCTGCAATGTTAAGCTAGTAAGTTTTTTTGTTTTTTCAAACCAACATTTTAAACCTCACTTCAACCACACCTCCCAATAATATGGTCAGAGTTTGATAAACACCCATGCATCGACATGAAGGCGAAGTCCTATTTTTGCTTACTTTTTTGACTTCTGGAAGTATTCAAGAGATAGATATACAGTTTGCATAATCTGTCTATTTAAAAGTAATGATCAACGGAGGTTGGCTTAAGTTTAGTTTAAACATATTTTATTGCTTATATTTTACATACATCAATACATACAATACATAATGAAATAGTTCAGTCATAAGAAAAAGGATAAAACCACAAGTTATTTCAACTTAGATACGGTTTTCTCCAAAGTCTATTATACAGCACATTTTTCCAGTAATAGTATAATGATATATGTAATACATTTCTCAGACTTAAGCTCATGTAAGATATAACCACAAAGAGTAGGTAAACACTAAATTGACATGAGAGAGACAGAGAGATAGAGAGAGAGAGAGGAGAGATGACTTAGCCCAATCCTCAACTAATTGTAGTATTAATATTTTGTCTTTAAGTAACTCTGTAAAAATTGTATCCTGCAATACTAATTATTACATTAATATTAATGTAGCGTAAAAGGATGAACTAGAACAATTACACTGATATGTTAAATTAATTAAAACGTTTAAGAACTTTTAATATATTTATGAAAGCTCTTAAATAGTTTAATATTATCATTATGTAAAGTTCGTTTGTTCCATTAATAAATTTTGACATTAATGGGTGAAATGAATTTTCCTGATTTCATTAAAAAAGTTAAGCCTATTCTTGAGTATTTTTCTTCATTTGAAAATGTAGTGTTCAGCATCTTACGTTATAAAAAACACACCACAATTTAGAATTGGGCCTAAGATGATTATTGAGCGGTCTGATGTTTAGATTGCTGCATTTGTTTCTCATCTATTATGAAATAATTGAAATATGTCTCTCACCAAATAAATATGAATCTGGGACAGGATTGGACTTATAAAGACGCGTTAATTTAGATTTAAAAATATGCAAGGATGATGATTGTCTAACATTAATATCTAAATTGTTCCATGCTCTTATACATGATGGTATAAACCGATTTAGCATATAATTCTGTTCGGTAGCATTAAAATTAATAAACGTCGGCATTGTGTAATGCATATGGAGTTGTATTATATACTAATTCAGAAAATAAATTGATTAATATAACTAGTAAGTCACCGTTAAAAAAATTTATACATAAGTATTAGTTTTTGATTGTTTGCCTCCCTGTTTTCTAAAGATGTCCAACCAATTTCTTTAATTAAGTTTTCAATTGATACTGAACGTGTTAGACCTGTTTACAATTCTTTGCCCTTCATATTGGATTTTTTCAAGTGCTTCCTTCTCATAAATTTGTGCAATTGTCAAAAAGAACTGATGCATTTCTAGCAATGGACGTAAATATGATATATAATATTTGGTTTAAAAGTTTTTCCTTTAACTTTAATTTTACTAGTCCTCATTGAATTAAGAATTTTATTAGATGAATTTTATTATGTTATTGATGGTTTGTGCCATGTACCATCATTACTTAAGGTTACTCCTAAATGTTTATGATGTATGAAAGTCTAGGATAGTGTTATCAAATGTTAAGGTTGGCAGAACACTGTCAATAAGAGAGAAATAAACTACTTTAGTTTTATTTGGGATTAAATGAAACTAAGCCATGTTTTGGACCATTCGTGTAGTTTTTGAAGATCGTAATTTAAAGGTGTTTTCTATATAGTTAGTACCATGACTTTGTAACTGCTAATGAACTATCATCTGCAAATAGACGGACTGTACTAATTAGTGTATCTGAAATGTCATTGATATAGTGTGAGAAAAAGTAAAGGACCTAGTACAGAGCCTTGAGGAAACGCCTGCATGTAAGGACTTTAATTCAGAAAATGTAGAATTAACCATAATCTTTGTTTACGCCTTGTAATAGGCTGCTAACCATTTTAAAAATATTGTCAGTAAAACCGTATTGGTCGTAATTTTAAAATATTAGACGTTATGCCAAACTCTATCGAAAGCCCTGGATATATCACAGTATACCAAACAAGTGGATTTTTTGTCATCAAAAACCTTTGCATATCTGATTATATATGTCTATTAATTGATATACCGTAGAATGACCAGGTATGAAACCAGACTGATTTGTATAAAATAAGGTTTATTTTGTATGAAATAAATGTACATGTGCTTAAAAAACTATGCGTTCCACTACTTTACCTATGCAACTTATTAATGATATCGGGCTATATTTATTTTGATATTTTACCTTTTTAAATAGAGGCTAAACGTTTTGCTACTTTCCATGCTTCTGGATATTTACAGTCTCATAATGATTTATTAAAAAGAATAGTAAAAACGGGTTACTAATAGTTCTATATGTTTCTTTTAGCATTCGATGACTAATTTGGTCGGGACCCGCATGATTTATTTAACATTGAGATTTTTCAGTACATCAATGACTTCAGACTCTTGAATAACTATATCACTTAGTCTACTATCCGATTTATATGAGAGTACAGTAGCTCAATTGACGACTCATTTACCTTTGATATAGATACAAAATAATCATTTAAAGTGTTACCCTTTATCATAGTCTGTAAAGGAAAGTGTGTCATCCCGCTTTAAATAGTGGGGAATAGTTTGATCAGAATTAATTTTTTTTTGAGAATTTTTTATTTTTTCCATTTGTCTAGTTTTTATTTATTTTTTTAATAAATAAGAATACTCTTTTGTTTTTAAAATTCACCTTTCATTTTTTTTTTGTTTATTTTTTTTCTAAATGTTTAAAATTTTTTCCAATCCGGCGCCCCGATTTTTGCTTTTTTTTTAGTCGATCTCTTTTGCGGGAAAAAGTTTTATTTTAGAATTTTTAAACCCAAGGGGTTTGTCTTTGGGTCTTATGTTATTCATTTTAGGAATAATCTTTTAAAAGGCCAATTGTTTATAAAACTATCTTGAATGTATATTGTGGATTAAAAAAAGGCCCCCGTGTTTGTATATGTTTTTTTGAAGTAAAAACGCGTTTTTATAAATTTCCCAAAAATTCTTTAATTTACAATTAACGGAATTTTGATTAAAATTTAAGCTGGTGCCATAATGGTCATTTTATTAAAGGGGTTTTTTTTAAAATTTTCCCCCAACTTTTTAAAACCCTTTAAAATTTTTTAAATTATTGTTTTGGGGTTTAAATTTTAAATTTTTTAGGTTTTGTTGTTATTTTTTTTGGGGTTTTTTGTTATGATTTTTTTTATATTTTTTAAAAGTATTATTTTTTAAAAAAATTTTTTTTTTTTTGGGGTTTTTTAATTGACCCTCTTTTTAACCCCCCAAGAAAAAAAAAATTTTGGGCCCCCAATGTTTTAAAAAAATGCCAAAAAAAAAATTTTTAAATTTTTTTTTCCCCCAGAATTAAAACGGGAAAAATTTAGGGGGGGCGAAAAAAATTTTGCATACGAGAATCTTTTTTTTACTAATTTTTAAAAACAGTACCCATATTTTTTTCTTTTGTAGGGCCCTCTAGATGAAAAAACCCCTTTTGAAAGATATTTTTTTTAAAAATTTTAAAAAATTTTTAAATCCCCCGGGAAAAAGGGGGTTTTTGCCCTTAAACGAAAAAATTTTAAAAAATTTGTCTAGAAAAACAGCGGTCTTTAAAATTAAATGGTTAGGGGGGTTTGGGGGTTTTAAAACAGAAAGACTTCAAAACCCATAAAAAAGAATTTTTAAATTAACAAACTTTTTTCAAAAAATTTTTACGTTTTTTTTGGTTTTTTTTAATTTTTTAAAAAGGCACCGCTTTTAAAAAGGGTTTTCTTTTTGGGGCCCCCGGTTTTTGTTCGATTTCCAGCTCTAAAAAAAAAAAGGGTTTTTTGTAACTTTTTTTTTAAAAAAGCAATGCAAAATCTCAGCACTGGTGACGGAGTTTTTTAAGGGGAAGGGCCAAAATACTTATTTTTAAAACCAAACTAAAACCAGGGAAAAAAAGGGGGGGCCTCACAAAAAAATTTAAAGGGGAAAATTTTAAAAAACCGAAAATTTTAAAAGGGGGCAATACCCGAAAGTTAATCGAAAACCACTACTCGGGCTCTAGCCATAAATTTTTAAAACCCCCGGATGAAAAAGTGGGACCCCCCCCCAATTTTTTTTGCCCCCCCGAAAAAAAAACCGATGGCTAGTCTCCACTGCCCGGGGGGTTCCTTTAAACCCTTTCGGTTATGAAAATTTTTTTTAAAAAAAAAACCCAATGCCCCAAAATGGGGGTCCACGAAGAAACGATCCGTGTCTTGCGGGTACTTTTTTTTTTCAAAAAAAATTTTTTTTTAAGGGGTTTTACTTTTTAATTTTTTTTTTTTTTAAAAACCCCAAAAAAAGGGCCCCCCAAAAAGGGGGGCCCCGCATTAAAATAAAATAATTAAATATTTAAAAAACATGGGGTAAAAATTAATGGGAAACGGCAAAAAAATTTTTACATTTAAAGGGGGAATTTATATATTTGGATATAAAATTTTTAAAGGGGAAAAATAATTAATTGAACAAAAAAAAAAACAAAACATTAGAAAAAAAAAAAAAAGCTGAACTACAAATAAAAAAAAAATTTTTAAAAAAATTTAAAAAAAAAAAAAAAAAAAAAAAACCCCTCCTTTTTTAAACGCCCCAGGGAAAAAAGGGGGGCCTTTTTTAAAAGAAATTTTGAAAAAAAGGAAATTTAAATTTTTTTTTCCTTTTTTTGGGCCCAAAAAGAAACAAAAATTTTTTGGGTTTTAAAAAAAAAAATTTTTAAAAAAAAAAAAAATTTTAATTTAAAAATTTTTAAAAAACTAACTTCTTTTTTTTTTGGGGAAAAAAAGGGTAGGGGTTTTTTTCCCCAAATGAAACCATGAAAAAACCCGGTTTTTTATTTCCAAAATTTTTGGGAAAACCCATTTTTAATTTCCCGCAAAATAAAGGGGGGGAATTAATTTAAATTTTGTGAAAATTTTCCGGGGAATCCCCAAAAAATAAAAAATTTTTTTATTTTTTTAAAAGTTTTGATGTCATGTAGGGCATTTTAAAAAAATTTTAAAAGGGGAACCCAAAAATTTCCCCGTTTAAAAGTACAAAGGACATTTAATTTGCATTGTCTTTTAACTTTTCAACCTGAGTAAATTTCCCCAAGAAATTTTTGGGGAAAATTTTTTACAATTTTTTGGGGGGGGGATAGGGGGGGTTTATTTTTAAAAAAGGAAAAAGGGAAAAACCCGGGGGCCAAAAAACTCGCTAAATTTTTTAAAAAATTTTTATTTTTCCCTTTTTTCCTTTTTTTAGGGGAAACGGGTTTTAAAAAAACTTTTTTTTTAAATTTTTGGGAAAAAAAATTTTCCCCTTGGGGGCGAAAAAACGGGGGAAACCCTCCAAAAGGGGGTTTCTTTTAAAATTTTTCTTGCCAAAAAATTTTAAAAAATTTAAAAAAATGAAAAAGGTTTTTTTAGATTTAAAATAAAATCAAAAAAGGGGAAACAAAAAAGAAGACTATTATTATCTTTTTGGCCCCAAAATAAAACCCAAAAAAATTTCCCATCCCAAACAGAAAAAGATTTTTTTGGATTTGAAATTTGACGGCCCTTTTGGGTTCCCAATCTTGGTTTTGCCAAAAAACCTTTTTTTTTTCGAATCTTGGAAAAAACCCATAAAATCCTGCACAATGAGAAACGTAATAATAAAATTCTGTAAAAAACCTCCCCAATTTCCCCCCCAAAAAGGGGGCCCCTGTTTCGAAAGTACAAAAAAATTTGGGGAGTATTTTTATTTTTGGGCCCTTTTGTGCCCCTCACATAAAAAATTTTTAAAAATTGGATCAAAAAAACCCCCAAAACCCCCTAAAAAGGATTTTAAATTTTTTCCTTTTTTTTAAAAACCCCCTTTGGGAACTTTTGGGGGGAAAATTTACATCAAAAAGGGGAAAAAATTTTTACAACTTGTGGCGTCCCAAAAACCCTCATTTGGGCTTTTTGTTTCCCCCAAAATTTAAAAAGGGAAAACCCACAAGACGTATAATCTCGCCAAATATAAAACTTCTATCTCATCTAGAAAAGATTTTTTTAAGTATTTAAAATTTTTTGACGTCCTTGGTTCGAATCTTGGATTCCCCTTTGAAACCTTTGCTTTTTCGAATCTTGGAAAACCCCTATTTAATTGCTTTTTGAGATCTTAATATATAACTTCTGTAAAAATTTCCCATGCCAATCCGTCCATAAATGACGGTGTACAGCACTTTAAAATTTTGGGTTTGCTATTTTTAGTTCGGACGTCTTTTTGAGTACATGAAATTTTTTTAAACCATTGGACCCAAAATGAACTTTGACACCTAAAAAAGGATTTGAATTTAAATTGTTTATAAACCCCCTTTGAACATGGAAAAATTGACATAAAAAAATCGGAAATTCTAAAACAACTTGATGACGTAAAATTGAGTTTTGACTTTTAAGCTTTCATAATGAAAAAGGGGAAACCCCAAAGGGACTTTAAAATCTCCCCAAAAATATCAATTTTTCTTTTCTATTTAGAAACGTTTTTTAAATGGATTTGAAATTTAAAGTTTTTGGGTTTTTCGAATTTGGGGTTTCCCCATAAAACCCCTTAGTTCTTTCGATGGGGGGAAAACCCTTTTTATAATCCTGCAAAAATGAAGTCGTAAATATAATTCTGTAAAAAATTCCCTGCCAATGCCCAATAAATGGGGCTGTACAGCGCTTTAAAAACTTTGGTAGCTATTTTTAGTTCTGACGTCATGTGACGTCATATAAAAATTTTAAAATTGAATCTAAATGTTCATAATAACCTACATAGGAAAATTAATTTTTCATTGTCTTTTGGAGCCTTTGCAACTTGGTAAATTGACATAAAAAAATTTGGGAAAAATTCCCTTACAATTGATGACGTTATGACTTTCCTTTTGGGCCGTTATTTTTACAAAATTTTAAAAAAAACACGGGAGACTTTTAATCTCGCCAAATATAAATTTCTATCTCAAAAAAAAACGTTTTTTATTGGATTTAAAATTGACGTCCTTGGTTGAATCTTGGATTGCCATAGAACCTTAGTTCTTTCAAATTTTGGGCCCAACCCTTTAAATTTTCCTGCACATGAGGGTCGTAATATAAAAACTTCGGGTAAAAATTCCCCATGCCAATCCGTCCATAAATGACGGCTGTCAGCGCGTAAAAACCCTTTGGTAGTTTTTTTTAGTTCTGACTTTCATGGGGAACGTCTTATGAAAATTTTAAAAAATTGAATCAAAATGTTCATGATTACCCTCATGGGGGACAAAAATTTTTTCCTTGTCTATGCCTTTGCCCAGGGAAAAAATTGCCCTAAAAAAATTGGGAAAAATTCTATACAACTTGAGGGACGTTATATGACGTAAATATTACGTTCATTCTTTACAAAATGTTAAAAAAACAAGCAAAAAATCTCGCCCAAATTCAACTTTCTATCCTTCTAAAAATCGTTTTTATATGGTTTTAAAATTTTTGGACGCCCTTGGGGTCGAATTTGGATTCGCCATAAAAAATTTAGTTCTTTCGTATTTTGGGCCCAAAACCTTTTAAAATCCTGCAAAAATGGGGTTTAATTTTAAAAACTTCTGAAAAAAATTTCCCCATGACAATCCGTCCATAAATGCGGCTGAAACAGCGGGGTAAAAAACTTTGGTAGTTTTTTTAGTTCTGCGTCATGGGGGGGGGGAACCTTTCATGTGAAGATAAAAATAATTTTTTCCCCAAAAAGGGCCATTCCCTTCAGGGGGGTCCGTTGATAGAATTTTTTTTGTCCTAGCCTTTCGGGCAACTTAATAAAATTAAAAACATAAAAAAGGTTGGAAAAAAGAATAATAACTAGATTTCGTTTGCCCGAAAAAACGATAGGGTTTTCCCTGCTCCTATGGCCTAAGTGCCCATTGTGCCTTGATTTTTTGGACTTTATTACCAAAAAAGCAAGGGTCACAATATACAGGCCGTGGGCAATGTCCCAAACCCAAGTTTCACAGAATAGGTTTTTATTCCTTTTTCAAGAAATTATTTTAATAACTATTTTTTCTTGCCAAACCCCAAGTGTAAATATTCCAGAAAAAAAGTTTTCTAAATCCCATATTTATAGCCAAATTAAAAAGGTGAAAAAAAAATTTTTCACACACGACGGGGGGGACCCTAGGGTTAAAGATTGGGGACCCCTTTTTTACGCAGAAAGGGGCTATACAGACTGAGCTCCCAAAACCCCTTACAAAAAATATTACACAAAAAAGGTTGTTTAGGCCAATACCACCCCTCACCTCTTTGGAATTTGCCCCAAATTCCCGGAAAAGGAACAAATTGATTTGTTCATGACAAACCCCAAGGAGGGATTTATTTTAAAAACTTTACTGTCCCAAACCCCCCTACGTTTAGGGGCCCAATGAAACCAGATGAGAAAATGTGCAGCCGGGATCGGGACTGGAAAAAGGACCGGGAACGAGTCCCATACAGATTGGAATTATTTTAAAAAAATCATAGCGCCCAAGGGTATGTGGAAAAGGGCCTTTGTGAAGCTAATTTGATTAAGTGGTTAGGGTTACTACATGTATTAAAAGTTAAGAAAGGAAACTTAAAATTCAAAACATCGTTAAAAAGGTTGAGTTAGTCCCTAACCCCAAAAACCCCCAAAATTTTTTAAAAATAAATAAAGGGAAGTGCCCACATCTTTTTGCATATGTTTTGAATTAAGGCTTTATAAAATTGTAAATATCGAAATTTTTAGGTTCGAATATTGCAAAATCTCATGTTTTTTTTTTCCTCCCTTCTTTTTACTCAGAAAATACTCTCAAAAAAATTTTAAGGGTTTTAAACCCATTTTTTTTCCCAAGGGCCAGTAAACTTCGCTAAAGAATAAAACCCATGTAAAAACCCAAAGTCCTTTCAAAATTAAATTGAGTCTAGTGCCAAACAATTGTAAGGGTTTTTTTTTAAATTTGAAGTAACACTATTTTTGCCCCAAGCCATGAAACGTCAGGTTGAGGTTCCCCCCTTTTACATGCATTCAAAGTTTAGAATAGATTTGGCGGTTTATTGTCATGCCCCGGGTTTGCGGATTGCTCTGCAAAAAAAAAGGTGGGAATTAAAAAGTGAAAGGAATGATAAACTCCCGGGGAAGATATTACCCAGGTTGGCCCTTTCCCCAGGCCATTTTTTTTGATACAATAATACCATTTTTTGCTTGTTTGGGTGTTCAGGGGTTTATGACGATTTGTTAAACTTCAAGAAAAGTATAAAATTTATTAAAAATTTTTTTAAAAGCATCCCAAACATGTTCCCAAGTAATTCAAGGGACAAAACATGAAATTTTTGGGTAAATTTTAGCTGTTCGGGGTTTTTTAAAAATGATGAAATCACCTGCGTTGGAGTGGGGGAAGTTTTTTGCATTCAATTTTATAGTAATTTTATATTTCTACAGCTTTGTAAAAAAAGCATACCAATTAAGAAGATAAATTTAAAAATGTAAAAACGAAAAATTTTTTTCCTGTTTTTTCAACTGTTTTTTTATGACAAAAACAATACATTAAGGTTATGGGATCTTTTAAAAAAATTTTCCCCAAACCTTTTTGAAAAAAGCCATTTTTTAAAAAAAAAAATGTAGGTAAATTTAGAAACCCTAACAGATTAAATTGTGGCATGAAAATGATTTTTAATTTGGGAAGAAAAAAAATTAGTTTGATATGTAGTACAGAAATGTTGATCGGGAACGCACTCAGTTTAAAAAAGGGAAAAATTTTTTTTTAAATTTTAAAACAATTGTTTTAAGGGCCTTAATCAATGGCAGAGATTAAGTGTTTTGAGGAATAAAAAAGGGGGGAATTGGTTTTACCCACAGATAGTATACGACTTTAAGCCCCGCACCGCGGGTTGGTTCGATTTTCCCGGAAAGGTTTTAATGTGGGGGGAAGCCATTGCAGCGGTCTTGTGGTGGGTTCCAGCGCTTTCCGGGTAAGCAGTGTTTCCCCCCCCCCTGTATATATATAAATATATATTATATATTAAAATTTATATATATTTTATATATATTTATAATAAATAAAAGGGAGATTACCAGTGTGGGGGTTTTCCAATATAAAAACCCTTTTGTGGGGGGTGGTAAAAAAATTGTGGGGTGTTTATTCCCCCCACTTTTTCTCGACCCGATTTTCATACAGAATTTACGTTTTTCGCCATCAAGTAAAAAATTTGGGGAAACTTTTTTGGTTTTTCACATGGAAAAATATATATGCTTTCCCGTAGCTTTGTTTCCCCCTTTATACCGATACCCCACGTCCATTTTATACTTGCGGGGCTGAATATTTTATCGCCCCGTAAATTTTTACCTGTAAATAAAAAAAAACCCCCCCATTTTTCGTGAATAATTATGTTATCTTTAAAAAGTCTTCTGGGGCAAGTAAAATCCAATGGATACAAGGTTTTTAAAATACATCCTTATTTAACGCCCCCCCCCCAAGTGAACGATCTTCCGTGGAATAGTTTAAATTACCATTATTGAAAGGATTTTGGGGTGATTAGTAAAAATATTTTCGAACCCAGTGTTTGAGGACAAAAAGACCAGGTCGGCCGCCCATCGCCAGTCACTGTTGGAAATAGCGTTGTAAAGGGAAAAACTGTTAGAAAATTTGACAGAGGGTTTATGGTGCAAAGAAATTGAAAAAGCAACTTCTCTCTTGTATTACCCCGGTAAAAACGTATTCTTAAGACGAGAGGTGGTGTTTACGTTGAGAAATTTAAACCCGGACACTGACACTAGATTTTGGACTTTGAATATATAAAAATTTTAATTATAAAATTTTAAAAACAAAACGAAAAGGCCCCATAGAAAAAAATTTAAATATACAAAAAAATTTACCAGAATTTTTTAAAAAGTTTAATTTAACTTTACATTTAGTGATATTCAAATAACCCTTTAAAATTTGTTTAAAAATTTGCGTTTTTGCAAATGGGGGGGTGTAAAACATGTACATGTAAATACATTTCCTAGGCAAAAGTTTCACTCTACACTTGGGTTTTTTTTTGCAGTGTGTTTTCTGGCTTAAAAAACATGTCTTTTCCCCTTTTTCACCCCCGAAACACAAAAATGTATTTTCCCAAAAAACTTTATGGAGTAATTTGATATGGCTTATCGGGACTGATCCGCTGGTGTGGGATGATAAGTAGATTTTTCTGTGAAAAGCGTTTTTTTAGTTTCAGGGTTAAATTTAAAAAAATTCCCCCCCCATTTTGGTGCTTGAAAACTTTTTTGAAAAACTGGGATGTTTTCTTTGGGAAAGCCGTCTTTTTAAAGTATGATTGTTTCTTTGTTTTCTCCATTTTACGGCAGGCATTCTTCTGAGAAATTTTTTTTTTAAAAAAAAAATCATATTAAAACAAAAAAAAAAAAATCAATGCTGAAAATTTAAACCTTGCCAAATATCCCAAAAACTCCCCGAAACCCCTTTTCAATTTCAATTCCTTGCAATTTTTAACGTGTTTTTCAAAACATTCAAGACAAAATACAAAAAATGTTCAATTCAGGGTTTTTTAATATAAGTCTGAAAAAAAAAGACTATTTATAGGGATGAAAAAATTTAAATATTGTGGTTGTTTCTATGTTTTGGACGAATTAAAAACCGACATTCCCATATCAAATTTTTAGTAATTTTTGTGATTTTAAAAGGGGTGTTACCCCACTGCATTTATCACGCCGTACCCCATGTTGCAAAAGTCACATAAGTAACATTATCCTGACCCCGGGCCCACCAGACCTGGAAAGACAATTATATGCTTAGCGCCAAGAAAGGGGGAGCTACATGGTAATATTTTTGCAAATTTCGTATGTGGGGGATCGAAACTCCGCCCCTCCTGAGTGTAACAATGGATTTGCATCACTTTTTCATCAATTTAAAGGGAAAAAAAAATAAATTAGGGTGTTTTGTTTGTTTTGGGTCTTAAAAAATTTAAAAATTAGAATTGCATAATTTGACATTTTCGGGTTTCATATTTTTTTGGAGTTATGTCAGGATAAAAAATTTTGGGGACAGACAAAGGAAAAGACAGACAAATTGACAAAAACAAAACATTTCCCCCATTAAAAAAATGGGAGGAGGGGGAAATTAAAAAAAAAAAAGGGAAATACCTTTTTAAAAAAACCCATATTAGCATGGTATTGTCATGAGCAGGGGAAAAACATTACCCCCGAGAAAAACCCCAGATACCTGCCAGTTTAAATTTGGCCCTTGGGGTACAATTACCGCATAAACTGTGTGGGAAAGGGAACCCCTTTATATTTAAATGATGAGGAAATATAATTTAAATTGTTTAAAATTTTAATGTACATATCCCTCATTAAAGGGAAAGCTCGCTAGTTTGGGGGACAGGATAAGGCTTTGACTTGGGTATTGAGTTTACCGTGCTTCGACAGTATTTCAGTCATTTAGCGGGGGTCCAGCCCCAAATTTCAGGGGGAAGAAGATCCCGAATGCACGGGGATACGGGTAGGAAATCACCAACCTACCGCAAAACCATCTGGAAAAGGGTTTCCCCGCATGAAAATCCCAATGACCCCCGCCCGGAACCCCGCGGGGAGGGGATGGTAATTTTTAAAGTTTAGCGACTTTTCCCTCTCGGCCCCGGAGGCCCCCCGGGGGCCCCCGGGGACAGGATATGATTTTTAACGAATCATGAGTAGGGTTTAAAGTAAATTTTTCGTCCCCCAAAGGCCCTCAAAATTCCGGGGGGTAACCGCACGTGTGAAAGGGGCAGGAAATTTAAAAACAAGATGTTTTGTTTTGTCATAAAATCAAAAAGAATTTCTGTTTCTACGCGTTTTAAATTTTAAAAAAGTTCCCGGACCATGGGAAAATTTAATTTGGGATAAATCAAATTAGGAGCTTTTGAATTTTCAAAAGTATTTTAATTTTTCATGTGCGTAATTTTAACGTCGTTTTTAGCCAGGAAAAAAAAAGGTTTACCGTCTAAAACCTTCATTTTTTAACCAAATTTTTATCAAAAATTTCACAGAAAAGTATTTTTAACCCCTCTGTTTGGGGATCCCGGTTTTCCGTTTTTTTTTTTTTTTTTTTTTTTTTTTTTTTTTTTCTGAAGAAAAGTCATATGAAAGTCATTTAGGTGAAGGTAAAATTTTTTATTTTTGGGTGTTGCCCCTTTTTATGTTTACAAAAAATTCCCGGAAATTTAAAGAAAATTTAAAATGGCATAAAAATTTAATGGCATATGCTTTTATATACTATATTTTGAAATTTTCAGTGATTTTTTATTTTTCCTTTGACGTCAAACTTGACGTCGTCTAAAAATGTTTTTTGGGACGGGGCTACAGCCTTTAAATTTTTTGACCCCATTTTCATCAAAAATTTCACAGAATGTATTTTTAAGTATAGTTGTGCACCTGGAGTCCGTTTTTTTTCCCAAAAACCCAAAAAAAGGGAAAAGGTTTTTTGGCGAAACCCAAAATTCGAACCACTGACATCAATTTTTTAAATTTGTCTCTAAAACCCCTTTTATTCTGTGACGACGAAAAGTCATTTTAAAGTCATATAACGTCAGAAGGTCAAAAGGATTCTTTTTTTAAAATGGACAGATTTTTTCTTGGTTTTGATGCCTTTGGGACGTCATGGGGCAAGTGGTATTTTCTACACTGTAAGTAAAATTTGCAGAAATTCCTTCGTTTTTCCGTTTTAAAATTGGCCAAAAGGGTTCATAAAGTTTGGGGGGAAAAAAAAATTTGACATGAACATTTTTCTGCCCATTTTTTTTGCAGTTTTTTAAAATTAAAAACTATCCCCTTTTCTTAAAATGATTAAAGATACTCAATATAAAGCATATGAAAAATTGGGGGGTTTTAAGACTTTTTAATGTACCTAGGTTTTTGAAATTGGACACCCTTTAATGAAGTTACAAGAAAAATTTAGAATTTAGACGATTCATTCATGCACTTTTGCAGTGGTCCTTTAGTTATCTATTACCCCAAAAGCCGTTTTCAGTAGGTGAAAATAATAAAAAAGTGAAAAAAACTGATATTTAAAAGCTTGCTTACGATACCCCCAAAATTTTATTAACGGGCCCCTTTTTATTTAAGGCGCTTGTCCCTCTGTTTCCCTCCATTAAACCATATCAAAGTCCACTTTAATAACTTGATAAAATAATATGTGTGCTGTCTTCTTTCTTAGATGAGGGGGTTTTTAAAGGGGTAGTGGAGATCACTATTGGGTTTTGTGGTTTATTAAAGTCAAAGTCAAGGTTACATTGAACCCCTTGTGAAAAAAATTGTCCGCACAAGGAAAAAAGCATAGGTTTTTGAAAAATTGGTAGGGAAATTGCCCTTGTTTAGTTGAAGAACCCCCATTGATTTTGAGGTTTATTTCGATCAAAAGTCAAAGGGTTTCGTGATATCTAATATTAAATTGTCCGCGAATTAAGCCTAGTTTGTTTAAACTTGTTTGGGACATTGCCTTTGGGCAGTTCACGATCCTTTTTTTAAAATTTTTAGGTCAGGGTCAGGATCAAAAATGACATTTAATATAAAAACCTTTTTTTTAAAATACTTGAGAAAAAATGAGCATATTTTGTGAAAAAAATTTATAGGGGGCGTTAAAATTTTTAAAAGGGCAAGGGCCCAAAGACACTAAAGGGCTTAGAGCAGAAAAAAAGCCCGGGCTTTTTTGGGCGGGCAAACGAAATTTTTTTATTTGCCTTTGGCGTCATATGACGTTTCACTTGGGCGTTGTTCAAAAGTTTTGTACGCTGTTTACGGCCATTATTTTTAGGACCCCATTTTTTATTAAGTTTTTACCCCAATGTTTAAATGTTTTTTTTTTTAGTTGTGAAACCCCCTGTCTCTTAAATTTTTAAGGCGGATCCAAGTTTTGGAAAACCCAAAAATTTTCGTATAAAATCGGTTTTTAGATGGGGTTGATGTGAATGAAAAACACTACATGAATTTTTTTTCTGTGAAGAAAACCCCATTTGGGGTAAAATGGGCGTCATAAAATCAAAACGAAAAATTTTTTATTTCTACACATTAAATTTTTTTATATGTTGTTAAGGACCCCGGCCATTTAAAATTAAAAGGGGCCATACATTTAGTTTTAGAAATTTTTAAATTTTTTGATTTTCGTTGTCTGTTTACGTCAATAAAGCCAGATTTGAGGTTTTGAAAAAAAGTTGTACGCCATTATTTCTAAACCCAAATTTTTATCAAAATTTGCAGAATGTTATGGGTTCGTTTTTTTGTGGTTTATCCCCCTGTCTGTTTTTCCCCCAAATTTGAAAGGAAAAAAAAAGTTCTATGGCGAAACCGGATTCGAAAAAACCCTTGACGTTTTAAATTTAAAAAGTATAACATCGCTTCCAGATAATTTTGAAACTGATACCGGGGCGGAAAAGTAAGTCTCCAAATCTTTCTTACATTTTGGGGAGTTTAAAGGGCATAAAGATGACATTTGCCGTCTAAGTTCAAAAAAATTTTTGCTTGGGTTTTAAAGGGCCTTTTAAGCTTTTGTTTTGTTTGATTTGCCCTGAAATTTTAACTGAAGGGGCAACATAGGATCCTGGAGCATGTCACTTCCCTTTCCGTAAATTGCAAAGGTTTAAGGTTGTATTCGTTATCGTTCTTTTTTTCTTTGGGCATTAATTATCTCCCAAAACCCGGGAAATATTTTTTTGAGACAGAAAGGGCATTTTTTGTAATTTCTTTGAAAGAAAATTTTTTTTGTGATATAGGGAAATTTTTAACACGGGGGTTTAATCGGTTTAGCTATGGCGAAAAAATTGTTACCACCGTGCGTTTAGCCCTTTTTTATCCCAAAAAAAACCCCAAAAAACCCTTTTTGTCAAACACTTCGTGAAACCCCAAAGGTTTGTTTATACGAGCGGACTACAATTCTAAGCTATTTTGTTTCAAAAAATCTCACATACTGTTTGAAAAAAAAAAAAAAGGCTTTCCTTTGAATTTTCCCCTTCCCATTGGAAAACAATGAAGAAACAAAAATTTTAGGGTTTAAAGATCAAGCGGAGCCAAATGTTGACAGTTTTTTTTTTGGGTTTTTATGCCCCTTTTGTGGGCGTCCGGGGCAGTTGTATTTTACACTTTAAGTTAAAGGTTTTTTAGAAAATGTTCTACTTTCATTTTGCCTAATTTTAACATTTTCGGGAAAAATTTTAATTTTCCCAAAGGCCCCGAACATGAAAATTGTTTTTGGGAAAAAAATTTAGGGCCATGTCTTAAAAATTTTCAAATTCATTTTATGTCATTTGGGCGCCAGATTTGACGTTTAGGGTAAACGTTTGGGACGCGCTCTGCAGAAAAAATTTTTTTGGGGGAAAAAAACAACGATAACTTTTGATGGCAATTAGTTTAAGTACAAGCCTTTTAAGGCAATTTGTTTTTTACCAAGACTTTTCCCAAAACCCTTTTGTTTTTTTTGGGATGCTTAAAAAAATTTTTTTTTTTTTTTGAATTTTCAAATTTGTTTAACTTTTATTCCACTTTCCCAATGAGCTTATAGTGGTGCCAAGTATGTGAATTTTTAACCCCCAAAATAAATTTTTTAAAAAAATTTTAATTATGTAATTTTTGTGTGCATGCCCCTAAAAATCTTTTTCACTTAAAAATTGTGAAATGTTATAAGAAATCAAAAAGACCCAATTTTCCCGAATCTAACAATTTCGTCGGTATTTGGGGGAAACCCCGATTTTTTTTTTAATGGGAAAAAAAAAGCTTGGCAACCCTTTTTTTCTATTGTTTTCCTGGCTTTTCAAAAAAATTAAAAATTTTATTTATTTTGTTTCAGAGTTTTCAACCACGGGGCCCCTTTTCGGGAAGGGAAATTGGATTTATTGTTAATTTGAAATTAAAAAGGGGGTTTTGGGAAAGTATTGAGGTTGAGGTGCACAGTTAAAAAAAAATCTAAAACAAAACCCCGGGTTCCCTTGAGGGTCAATTCGTTTTCCCCTTTTTTATTTTCGAAAAATTTTTGGGGATATATTTTTGAAGTTGAATGATATTCATATTTTTAAAGACGCCCGATTAAAGTAGGTCAAAAAAGTTTTTTATGCTCTCTTCAAGCCAATTTTGTATATTTTCCCAAATTTTTTCAGTATGTAAAGGTTATACTCTTGATTTTTTTAAAGTCTTTTTGTAAAAATAAATAGTCTGTTTTTTCCCCTAAAAAAGAAATCTAATTTTTTATTTTTTTTCTCTTTTCTTCTTCCTTTTGAGGTTTAAAATTAAAAATAGGTTGCCCCATGGCAAGCATCATTTAAAATGGGTTTAAAAGTAAAACATTGTGACTTGGGGGCTTTTTGGGGGGTTGCAGTTAAATTTTGTTTTATGTGACGTCACGTCAGGGTTTTAGGAAAAAAATTCCGTTGTTTTTTCCCCTCTTTCAGTTTGCAAATTTTTTGGGGGGAAAACGCATTTATAATTTTTCAAAAATTAAAAAAATTTCATTTTAGAAAGGCCCCTCCTTTTACGTTTTATAAGTTTTGAAAAGACCAAGGTTCTATGGTTACACAAAATTTTTGGGTTTTTGGGAAATATTCGGGAACTTTAAGTAAGCCTTTGAAACTTGATATTTGGTCCCGAAAAATTGTGGTCCATCAAATTTCTTTCAGCTCTATTTAAAAACTAACCCCTTTTGCGTCAAATTTGGGGTCATGGGCGCGTTAACAAAAATTTCAAATTAAAAATATGGGTTTTTTTAGCACTTTGCGCCTTGATTTTGGCCCAAATTTTATAAGTTTCATGGGAAAGGGGCAAAAAAAGCTTTTTATTGTCAAAAATTTTAAACCGTTTTTCCCGGGGGACCCGAAAGGGGCCCAAAGGGTTTAAAGCCAATCATCCCCGGGTTTTTTTCAATTGATATCTCAAAAAAAGATCCCGAATTTTACTTGAACACTCTGGATATAAAAAGTAAAATTGGGGTTTTTAAAAAACCTTTCAGGTGATATTCAGTTTTTTAAGATCGGGATTGAAACAGTTGCGTTTTTACAGGGGAAAAAAAAGACGGTACCCCATGTGCATTTTTTAAAATGGTTAAAATCTTAACAAATTTTTGAATTTTTTTAATTGTGATGGACATTAAATTTTTTTGAAAAAATTTTGGGGGCCTTTTACCGTTTTTTTGTTTGGGGTTTTTAAAATTTAAAGATTGTGTAAGAAATTTATAGGAAAACATAGGGGGGAAAACGAAACAAAATGAAAAATATTTTTTTTATTTTCGTTTGCTGTTTTTCGAGGTAAAAAACCGTCCATATTTAAATTGTTAAAATATTTTTTTTAAATTTTAAAAATTTGTAAAAGTTTTGGGGAAATTTGAAGACCTTTCCCAAAATGTACCCCGCTTTTTTAAAAAAAGGGAAAAATTTAAAAAAGTTTCTTTAAAAAAAAAAAAAATTTTAAAAACCGGGGATGGGTATAGTGGGTAGTATTTTTTTATTTTTGCCAAAATTTTTTCGGTTTTTTTGAGAATTAACTGATAAATATCAAAAAGGGCCCTTAGAGTTTGGTGGATACATGGGGCAAGGGGAAATGTTGGAAAATTTTACAGACTTTTCTTTAAAAGGGACCTAGCTTTTTTTTAAGAAAAACGGAACCCGTATTTTAAAAAAGTAAAATAAAAATAAAAAAAGAGGGGGCCGCCGTGGCCCCCCAGCGGTTACGTCCTTTGGGCAATAAATCTCTCAGCCCTCGCCCCGTGGGTTGAATCCCGGTAGGGGCTTGGATTTTTCATGTGGGGGAAAGGGTTCCAGCGGCCCTTTCGGTGGTCGGTGGTTTTTACCCCGGGTTCCTCTGTGTTCTGGGGTCTCCTCCACCCGTTTAAATTTGGGTGGGACGTCGTATTTTGTTTTTAAAAACTATGCCGACGGTGAACCCCCAAAACACCATTAATGAAAAAAAGAGCCCAAAATTTAAAACCGGGTTTTTTACTTCTGCATTTTGGGCCCCAAACATTTGAATGGGTTTTTTTTTAAGAAAAACTATTTTTTTTTTAAAAATTTTTAGAAAAATTATTTATAGCTTTTAGGGAATGCTGTTTTAAAAGGTTTTCAGTTTTTTATGATATGATTTCAATAACAGATTACAGTCGAGAAGTAGTAATTTTATGAAACCCCATTTTGATGATTTTTGTCATTTTTTTTAGGTTTTTAAATTTTCCATATCTCCCAAAAAGGCCCGTAACAGATAAGTGGGGGAAAAATTTTTACCGAGTTTAAAAAGGTTTGGGAAAATTTTTAAAACCTTACTAACGGAATCGGAATCTGGGATGAAAAATGACATTACATAAGGAAAATTTTTCATGGAAAATAAAAAATTCTGAAAAAAACAATTTTCCCGGTGCCTCTGCAGTTGGCATATAATTTTCCCCCTCTTTTATTCTTGAAATTATTTGGTATATGTGCTGTTTTTATGCTCCTAATTTTTTTTTTTTCCCTTTTGAAAAATTTTTTGAAAAAAAAAAGAAATATTTATTAGGTTTTGAAAAGGAACCTTTTATACCTATTTTAAATTTAAAAAGGGCTATTTGGGAGACATTCCTTGTGGGGGCACCCAAATTTTGAAAATTTAAAAAAGGTTCTTTTTGTAAGGGGGGTTTTTGAAGAGCCAGGGATCATGAAAATTTTTTAAAAGAAGGAAAGCTATTCAGTCTCCCTTTTAATATAATGACTTTTTTTTTTTGAAAATTTCTTCTTGAGTCAAATTTTTATCTGTATCCAAAATTAGTTTGCGCTCTGCAGCTGTCAACTCTGGCGGTTCATTTTTTTTAAGAGGGTGTACTTCGGGATAAAATAATTAAATTTTATCAAAATTTGATACGGTTTGCAGAGCAGAAAGCCCTATCGTTTGTTTTTGAACCCAAAAGAAATCTTGTTATTTCATAGTATTCTTTAACCCACTTCAAGAATTAATTGAAATATGTTCCCAAGTCCAAACAAAAATGAATATTAAAATTTCCTCAACAAAAAACTTTAAAATTTAAATTCAATTATTTTCAATTTTTAGTGGGCGTCAAATGTGTGCACTTTGGTATTCAAATTCCCCAAAAACGAAAAAATTTTAAGGGTTTTATGGCAAAACCTAGTTTCGAACTTTGGTCCTAATTTACATTTAAATGATTCAATGTCCCCCGTGCGTTAAAAAGCATGAAAATTGGACAGCTTTTCGGCATAAGGGTTTAATTTATTTTCTGAATGTTTTTTTCTTAAGTACGTGATTTAAATTTCGTCGTTTTAAAAAAAACAAAAAAAGTATTTTTAAGATATCTCTGCTCTTTGAAATATATTTTTTAGTCAATTTTAAATTAAAAAATTTTTGAATTAATAGAGTTAAAAATTTAAAATGGGCGTTTGACGCATGCATGCAAAGCAAAAATTTTTGAAAAAATATAAAAAAATCGTCGATTTGTCCAATAAAATTTAAATTTTCAAAAATGTCGAATCTTAAGGGCGTTCATAAGGTCTTGAAAATTTCAAGTGAATACGTCATAAAAAATGGCGATATTCATCTTTTTCGGATAAAGGGATTATACAAGAAAATCTAGCAAATTAAAAAAAGAAAAGAAAGCGGTGATTTTAGTTGGACGATCCCGATGTTCTTAGCAAAAAAGAGTTCCCGGGTTTTAAAAGGTGAATTGCGATGGTATTCGAGTGAATGAAAATTTCTTTTTAAAGGGTGAATTTGTTTATAAGGAAACCAAAAAATTTGGGTTACGGATACTGTGGGGAAAACATAAAAATTTTTTGGGGGCAACTATTTTTTTTCGAATTCGTGATGGGTTTTATCCCCGGAATATTAATTCCCAGGCTACTTGTTCTTATAAAATTTTTGAGGTTTTACGTTTTCTAGAAAAAAAGGAAACCATGAATAAATGTAGGGCCCCCAAATTCCCTTAGGTTTGTAATGAACGAAATTTAATGTCAACGAAAAAATTTAAAGACTTTACAGTAACCCATTGCCTCTGTTATTTTCGGCTTTCCACAAAACCGCAAAAAACGTTTTAGGGTTTTTTTTTGTTTTTTCTTATTACGGCTTTCCCCCAAAAACCCGCGGAAAAAGTATAGGGTGTGTTTTTTGTTTATTAGGGCTTTCTGTTCTTTGGGTTTGTTAAGTTTTTACTTATTTTTCATTATTCCTCCTTTTGGGGGGGTTTATATTAAAAAAAAGGTGCCGATAAGACCGCAGCAAAAAATTTTAACAGTAGGCGAGTGATTCTTTGGTTTTTTTGAAGGGAATAAATTTTTTTCTTCATATGACGTATTTTAACGTCACGGTTGAAATATGCTTACAAATTTGGTTCCGCTTGTAGGGGCAGTTGGATTAAAATTTTATATACATGTATATACATATATATGTGATTTAATGCCCCCCCCCCATCCCCCACTTTTTTGCCAAACCCCTTTTGGATTGACTTGATTTTTTTCACTTTTAAGTTAAAAAAAATAATTTGATGTTACAAAGGCTCGTGGGGTTTAGTTAAAAAACTTTAACATTGGACCGCTTTTGGGGTCCCCAAAATTCTTCCCTTTTAATTTTATAACGTCTCCCCCCTAATAAAAAAATTTTGCATTTAAAAACGGGTTTTTTTGCCCTGCAGGCTTTATGTTTTGACCGATTTGCAAAATTTTTTTTCTGAAAGTGCAAAATAGTATTCATTTACCCAAAAAAATTCCCTTTTTGAAATCGCAAAAGGGCAAGGTCTTTTTCAGTTTTCCCTCTTTCCCTTTTTACCCTAGGTATTTTCCCCAAAAAAGATAAATATTCATCGAGGCATATGGGCAAAATATGGAATGCTTTTAAAAACCTTTTTTTGAATTTTTAGTGATAAACTTATTTTTTTTACGTCCTTGGGAAACAATTTTTACATAAAAAATTGGAAACCCCCTTTTAAACGATTCAAATTGATTCTGATTTTTGATTTCCCTTATAAAATCAAAAATTCTAAAACCCTTTTTAAAGTTAAACCCCTTTTTTTATATTTTAATGTAAATTTTCATAATTTTCCCCCAAATAGAATGCATAAGGCTGTTTTTCCCCCGGTTTTGATTTATAAACCCGGCTTCGAAAACATCGAGGCAAAGACAAGGGTGCAATAAACCCCCCGCAAAATTTGGTCGACAGTTTTTGATGTTGTCTATATCTGTTTTTGATCTGTGGATTTTTTATTAGCAAAACCCGATTTAATTCAAATTGCAATTCAAATAAGGGGGCATTTATATCCTGTTTTATACGAAGCGAGACCCAAAAACTATTTTGGGGAAAAAAAGTTTTATCGACGCTGGTTAAAATTTTTTCCCAGATTAAATACCCCGTACAGATTTTTCCCAAAGGGGCACCGGGGCCCCGGCCGAAAGTGGTTTTAAATCCCGAAAGTCCTACCTACGTCACCATTTTGTATATAGAAGACAACTAGTTTATACTATTATATTTTTTCTAGTAAACCCAGGATTATGGTTTTCACCCACGCATTCCGTGGGGTTTTATTTCGGCCTCGGAATCACTTTATTTTTCGGGCACGTATTGAAGATAAATTTGGATGGGTCCCAAAATATTTCAAAACCCCCTTGGGCAAAGTAATGGGGCGTTGTAATACGTGTTCCCTAAAGCTTTGAGGGCATACATCTCCCCATGTTTGTAAAAAAACTTTTATGTAAAGGGTTTTTGTCCCAAAGAAAAGCAATTGCAATCTTTGGTGATTTTTTCTCCATGAGCAGGAAATTTTAGTGGCTCCTGCGATATCATGCTTTTGGCGTTTTCATGTGACAAAATACCCCACAGTCATTTAATTTTCCCGCACCCGGGGCCCAACCCGTTCATGGACTTGGCTGTATTTTTTTTTGCTTTTTGATTATTTTCCCCTTTCTCTTTCTCTCATCTTTCCCTTCGTCTGTTTTCATTTTGTCAATAAAATCCCATCTCTCTGTTGCCCTTTTTCCCTTTTCCCGTTTAATTTTTTCCCCGTCGCTCTCTTTCTTATTCCCCTATTTTTTTTTCTTTTATCGCAATTAAAAAAGTTCCCTTTCAGATTTTAATAAAATATGATGGTCAGAATTTATCTTTTTTAGCCTTTTCTTTTTTGTTTCTTTTTCCCCTTTTTTTTCGATTCATTTATTTCCTGTACCTTATATTAAATTTCCTCTTAATTAGGAAAAAGACAGATATGATTTTAATTTACAAAAACTGTAAATTTTACAAAATAGATGAATAAATTAATCAAAAAAGGGGAACATTCCCGTTTTGGAAAATTTGGAAAAGGGCACGTTGGCATGGTATACCTAAAGGGTTTTTATTGAAAATTCCTGAGGTTTTAATTTTTTTTGGGACCCCCTTCGACATTTAATGTTATATATTTTTTTAAAAAGATAATATTTAAAACCAAAAGGGAAAAAGGGTTTTATGGTGGTTAAAGCCTCAAGGCCAGCAAAAAATTTTCTTGTTTTTTTTTAAAAGTCATTATTTGGGAAACTACCAAACATTTTAAAAAAAGCTTTTAAATAAAAAATTCAGAAAAAACAAAAAAAAAATTTAGAAGAACGCCCCAGACCCTTTCTTAAAATGGGTAAGAGACATCGGGCTCAAACACCCCCCCTTTCCCCCCCATTCAACAACTTCCGGGCATTCTTGCCCATTTTCCGTTTTTTTGTCACCTAGGTTTAACGGCCCCCCCGCAGTATTTCAGTCATTTATGAAAATTTTACATGACTTTTACACTTATTGACGTCATTGAGTTCTTTCCCCACAGATGTTCAAAAAAAATATTGAAGGGCTAATATTCAATCCAAAAATCAGCTTTTTTAACTAATCTGGGGGTGTTGTTATACGTATTTTAAAAATTGACGCAATTTGGGGAATCTTGGTTTTGCCTAAACCTATTACCTTTTATACCACCCCATATATTGGTTTGATATAACCGCCCGGTATCGGCTTCATTGCCCCAAAATACACTTTTGCCCGGGGTCAGGTTTGCCCGGTCCGTTCGCCCTTCAAGTTTGGGGTTTATTCGCCCTAAAGTAGGGGGTTCATTCGCCCTAGTAAAATTATATTTTTTTTAAAAAAAAATGGATATTTAAAATGGTGGGTTTGGTTTTTTTTTATTTTTTTAACGAGTGAATTTAAAGCGCTTAATTTTAAATTTAAAGCAAAAAATATAGGGTTTTAAAATACAAGGATTTAGGGTAATGTTTTCTTAAAGGTGCCCTCTTCCTTCTTGGGAAAAAACACCCGTGCCGTAGGTGTGAAAATTTTGCCAGACCCGGGTTGATGTAATTACACGCGTCAAAAGTGGGTGTCATAATATGAAATCAAAATTTAAAAGCGGGCAAATGAAAAAATTTAAAGAAACAAAAATTTTTTAAAATGTTTTTTAAAATTTTATAAGGAAAAAAAATGCACGAGGAAACACGTTTTTTTTTAAACATTATTTGGTATAATTTTTTTTTTTGATTTTAAGTTTTCTTTATAGATCAAAAAAACTTTCTTTTGCAAAAAACTTTGATCATTTCACATACTTTAAATTTTAGAAATTAAATTTTGGGAATTAAGCAAAATTTTTTAATCGTTTGCATTTGTTCTTTTAAAAAAATATTGGTTTTTCAAAATTTTTCAGATATTTACAAATTTTTTCACGTTTCAAAGTAAAAAAAATAACAATCAATATTATACAACAGTTTATTATTTTCATGTCTTCTAAAGCGTACCCATATTAAAATGTATTTTGTTTTACGCCCGATTTAGCTAATTCGTTCAATTTTTAGCCTTTAACCCCTGTACTTTTTTTTCACTTTGAAGACTTTAAAAGTTCGTTCGTATACAAGCCAATTTATATTCGATTAAAGTATATCAAGGAGACAGGAAAATGGGTGTAAGAATGCAAGTTTAATTTACCAAAAAATTTGGGCACTGATCAACAGTAAAAAAATTTTATGCATAGGTATCTGAAGTTTTTTCAGCCCACGTGCATTTATCCCCAATTTTAAATTTTTAAAATTTTTTTTGCAACCCCGCTTTAGACTCACGTTTTAAAAAGTTTAAAAAGTGTACCGTTTTTAAAAGTTTTTAAGGGGGCATTCAGTCTTGCCAATATGCAAAAAAATAGGTTTTAAAAGTTGTGCTAAAATTCGTTTAAAAAACAAATGCATGGGTTTGAAAAATCTTCGCCATCGTGAAAAAAAGTCACTTTTTTTTGTTCACTAGAAAAATTATTAATCAATCATACACTGAAAACTTTTTTTTTTTTTTATTTAATGCTTTTAAAAAGGGCCCGAAAATTTGCTGTGTTTTTATAAAATTTTTTTTAAAAATTTGGGGGTATTACCCCGCGTTTCCTGAGTTTTTTGACATTTATTTCTTGTTTAAAAACCCCGCAAAAAATTGGGAAACTCAAATCCTCATTTTTCATTTTAACGTAGGGTCGGGTTCAAGTTCCAGGTGACTATTTTTAAGCAGTGAAAAATTTCCATTTTTTTTTAAACATATTTGTTCCCCATAAACCCCCGAAAAAAACATTAAATAAAAAATACGGGGTGTTGGGGAAAATTCGCGGAATTTCTCCAAAAAAAAATTTTTTCCTCATCAAATCAAATGGGAAAATCGTTTTACAAGGGTTTTAACAAATTATTTTGTCTTTAATTATCAGGTGGGGAATTGATATTAAATACTTAATTTTTTAAAAAGGGGAAAAATAAATGGGATCCATAGGGAAACCCCTGTTTGGTGGACTTGAAGCACGATGTTATTTCAATTTTCTTATTTCAAATTTAAAAGGTTAAAATGGGTTAGTCAAAAAATTTTAAACAAAGGACTAGCTTACAGACGGGTTTTGCTGTGAAGTAAAACCAATTTTAAATTGGGATTTGCGAAATAGGTCTTCCCCCTTTAGTTATCTCTATATTTCCCAAATCAGTCACATTTGCAAAAAAAGTTGCTACCAAACTATTTTATCTAATTTTTCTTTTAAGGGCCCCAGTGATTTAATGGTTTTAAAGCCCCTTTACTGAAGAAACCGATGGTTATTTTCTCAATTTTTGAGGGGAAAAATTTGTTTAAAAAATATTTGATTTTTTAAGTGTTCCATATATTTTGATATAGGTATAACAAAAGGAAAAAACTTGAAAATATTCAGGGTTTTATTTTTTCATGTTATTTCAAAAAAAGCTACACCTTCCCCTTTTAAAAAAAATTTTATCCGGAAATTTTTTTTTTGGAACTACGTTTTGCTTACGGGGATTTGATTTTTAAAAAAAGAGGCAAAAAATATTTGCTTTTCCTCTTGTTAGTGCGGGGTTTTTTTAGGGGGAAAAATTTTATTTTATATATATATTTTAATTTTTTTTAGAAAATTTTTTTTATTTCAAATTTCCCGGGATATATTTCAAAACCCCCACATGAAAAGACACACCCAAAAATTTTGTCGAAAAATTTGACCCCTTTAAAGGGTTAGATACGATACAGACCTGATGTTTGTTGGGGGTTTTTTAGAAAAGTAAAGAGTTTAAGGGTTCGTGAATTTCAAATAAAACGTTTTAATGTAAAGGCTTTTTATTTTAAAGAGTATATGGCAAAAAAAAGATGTTCAACTTTTTCCCAAAAAATTTTTTGCTTTAAATAAAGCCTTAAACCGACCAGAAGTATTTCGGTCTTAGGGAAAAAGAAAAAAATTTCCCCCCCGGGCACGCCCCCCCGGAATTGTGCCTACCAGGGCCGTTAAAGGTTTAAGCTACGCCCCCGGGGGTCTACATTTTTCAGAGGGGAACAGTGTGTAATTTTTAAAATGAGCATATCACAAATTTAACCCCTTTAAAAATTTTAATTTTTAAAAAGATTCTTCTACTAGTGGGGGCATATATAAGGTAAAAAGGGTCTCTTATTTTCTTTTTGTTTAAATCTACTATTTCGGTCAGGTAGATCTTCTATACCGTGTAATCAAAAAAGGAAGAACCACTTTATTATCGTAAAATAAAAAAAATGTAATTTGTTTTTAAAAAAAAAAAAAAAACTTTATGAATCAAAAAAATTTCATTTTAAATGATGGAAAAAAAAGAAGGGTTCAATATGAAAGTTTTATCGTTATATAAAAGGAAAAATGGGGCACATATAATTTTGTTTTTCTGTTGACTTCACCCTAAGGTTTTTCAAAATAAAAGTAGAAATTTTAAAAACACACGAACACTTTTTAAACCTTTTGGGGTCACACCCCCTTTCTTTTTTTCCCTATATAATCTATAGAAAATTGGCCGACTTTCGAGGCCCCGTTCCTACTTTCCAAATGTTCTTTGGAATTTTTCTGGTCTATTTCATGTAGACCATTATAAATCAACGATTTGGCACAAAAAAAATTCATTGGGAAATTTGGCGTTTCAAAAATTTACATTTCCCGGCTCCCTTTGTCAAAATTTCCAAAACAAAAAACCCTCGAGCCGCATTACCTCTCCTCCCCCAAACATCCTGTGGGAAAGTAATCCCTTAATACAACTTTTAAATGCAAGTTAAAGTCAAAAAAACTGTTCTCACCACACAGGGTAAATGTGTTTCAAATTTTTCAGTGTTTCTGGGGAAAAAATGACTTTGATGTCCACCTTTTATTTTTCATTAGGTACTACTTCACACCCACGAACCGGGAAATCTTTATAGTGGTGTGACACCTATATAGAACCCAAATTTTAAATTACATGAAAATTAGCCCAAAAAAAAACTTATTTATTAATTTGCCAAAAAAAAACCCTGATCAGATTTTTCAGTCAAGTCTAAAGGCACATTAAATGTTTTAAGAGGGGGAGTTGTGCACTGATTTGTCATTTTAAAGCATTAATCAGCAGGGGGGTTTCTTTCAAAAAACAGTCATATTTTAATTAAAAACCCAAGGATTTTGATGAAATAAGTGCACTCTTTTCAAACATCTATTTTATCATTTTAAACCCATTATTGGTACCTGATTGAAGGGAAATACCCCCCAAAAAATTTAAAAAAACAAAAATGGATTTTTTTAGGGGTAAAAAAAGAAAAAAAAAAACTATTTAATTATTTCCTTTTTTTTTTTTCTAATTTTTTTTATTTGAAAGTGGGCCCCAAAAACAATCCAGACATTAACGCATCGGGCTAACAGGGGTTACCTAGGTATTTACTTAACAACACAAAGGACCTGTGTATAGGGGTTACGGCAGTCAGCCGGGGGGGGGAGGATGTCTCCCCCACCCTCAAGGAGCCCCCCCGGGGCAGCTATGGTTGGGCAATTAAACAGTAGGTGGCTACTGTCTGGACCTTGACCTTTTACGGGGGGGGTACTGATTAACCCAAATCATATCTGAATGCACCAAGGGAAGACTGACTGCCAATTTCTACAAATATGGTCCCAGGCGAGAGGAAACGCAAAGCGCTGGAATTTTCTTCCCGGAACAAACCCAAAGGCCCATTTTAAAAAGAAAATTT
>CM037787.1:36836919-36886919 GCA_021229015.1 Solen grandis
TAGAATAAACATATGGTCTAAACCTGTGAATTACATGTTTCTTTGGGTTGTTATTTTAATCTGGTTATCCAACTACGGGTTACCTTTCCAATTAAATCATAATAAAAAAAAATGACTGTTTTCCTACAAAACAAATTAAGACTATTTTATCTGACTCTGTGCTGATACTGTTGGCAGAAGATAGGTGTTGCAAATGTCGGTGGTTTTTGATGATGTGATGACTTCACGCGGTGAACTGCCAATCATTTAGTAGTTCTCAACAGGAACACCTTCATATCATTCATGCATTTATGTGTTATATATCAAACAGTGCTTAGAAATATATTCCTTGAAATAAACAGCAATAATCAAGATATGCATTTAACTAAACGATTTCCAATGTAAATTTCTGATATTTCGACGATTAGAACTATCAAAGTAAGATTTTGACACCCTTTAAAAATAGAAATCCCCAAACACGCAAACAAACATACACATTCTCTCTCTCTCTCTTTCTCTCTCTCTCTCTAAAAATCACATCATTTCATCTTATATATATACATAACAGTGCTTGGTCTTGTGTTGAAATGTCCATTAGCTGACAAAGGGAGCTGTTTGCCTCATCGAATCATTATTTAATAAGAAATCTCCAGATCGCCAACAAATCAAAAAGTGCTCCAGTTTTGATAAGACGCGATAACACGATATTGAAATAGACAGCTGATACATGACGCGCATGTTGTCCAATCAAAATGTAGGTTATATCATAAGTAAGTTACCTTAATGGTTAAGAAGAAGCTCGATCGCCTCGCTCGCTCCACCCCTTCTTAGTCATTAAGATTTCACTCAATATGTTCTAACTATTACTTACTAGTAACTAAACCTTCGATTCTCTGCGCATCGTCAATTTAAATTAGAACATGTTTAGGATAGGAATTCCATTTTATACACAACAAAAACTTTCAGCAGTTTCAATTATTGAAAGTGGACTTTTTTTAAAATCAGCCCCCTTATTTATCCTTTCACAAAAAGGATTTAAACTCATTACCCAGACTCTATCTCTACTATTGTAACACACAATTTTCATGATGATTGAATAGCAGCTGAAAATCTCTAAGGAGCCCTAAAAACGAGGGATTCTTTTTCTCTCCGAATTTTGTTTTCTAATAGACATGACGAGATGTTTAGCAAAACGGAAAGCTCATAAAAAGTGTTAAGCGTTTTTGTATGAAGAATATGGAAATATCAAATCCCTAAGGGTAGCAAATAGATTGGCTCAACTCATAAGTTTTCCTTAAAAACAAGTTGGACACTTATTTTATTGTTCGCGATTTATATGTGTAAACTGCTCATCCCTCATAGTGAAGTACATTAAAACATCAATATCGACCTCCTCTAAAGTACATTCTTACGCTTATGATATGATATATGTTTCCTTGAGTTAGTTATAAACATTTTCACACCAACATGGAGTGGTGCATTTCGGGTCATCAACCTACAGAATGATATTTAAGCAAAACTTACACCAGGCTTGGTGGCTATATCATTATGTTTGATGACAATGTCATTTTGCTTGGTGTCATTCTTGTGTGCTTGTTGGTATCGATGAATGCATTTTGACTTCTGCTTGATGGCAAAGTGCTTCGTTGCCTTCTATTGTCCTTGGTCTCAACGAAATCATGCTTTATGAAATTAAAGCAACACCATGCGTGCTGATGTCGCTCACTGCATCTTGATATTTGCATCGTGCTTGGTGATTATTACATTCAGCTTTGTTTCAAACCGTCTTATGGTAAGCGGTTTCACTGACAGGTTTGATAGCTGAGTTTGTAGAGTAACCCGTTAATATTGAAATGGTATGCGATTCGAATACCGGTGGAAGCTCACTTTTTCCGATTCTGTTATAAATGTATAATGATGAAAAGTCCCCCTGTAGTTGATACTGTTAACATGTAATTTGATATTCACCGGTTCCGGTGGGTGTATGATTAGGGCATCCGCCCCGAAATCGGATGGGGTTGGGTCGTTGGTTCGATCCCCGGCCGCGAAATACCAAAGTCATAAAAATGTATTGGTATAACTCCCTTTCTTGGTGCTCAGCATATGATTATTAATATAACTGCGGCAGCGCTTTGTCTGTCTCAAATAGACATGCATTGTCTCTAAATGACTGAAATTCTGTCGGCGGGATGTCAAACCCTATAAATAAACAAACACACTTTAATATTGAAATATAAAATGGAGTTAATATACACCGGTATATAAAATATAATGTTTGTGTTAAAGGGACTGCCTACCAGATGCTATCAAAATTACCGTTAAAAATAAATATAAACTCATTTTCGGACGTAAATGTTATTAAGTATGTTATTAAGTCTACCAACAGCCAGAAAAAAAATACCGTTACAATGTGCAATGTTTTTGAGAATACTCAGTGTTCGACTTACTTGTATATCAGCAAAATGGCAGCCAGGCTGTCGCTGTCGGCTCAGATTGTGTTCTTTATGTCGCCCCATCGCGTGACTCGATCGCCGATAGTTACAAGTTTTGATCTTTAGCATTTCTGTCTCGCAGTAAGTGTATGCTTTTTGGCGCTTGCTGTTTTTTCGGCCCCATTATAGTGCTTGAAAAAGCTTGTTTGATTAGATGCGCATGTGCAAACGGGTACTTGCGCTGTCACGTGATTTTTCAAATATCTAATTTTAAAACTTACTGCGTTTGTAACACAGTAAAATTTGCGTTAGAAAAAACTTCGAAAACGGCAATATCTCGATATTTCTTGGGTAATGTAAGTTTTCAGTGATCAGATTTCAATGCCTCACATACAGTTATAACATTGATTTTATATAACCATATACATTTCCGTAGCTCCAATTTTTCGATTTTAGCTAGATTGCTTGCAATTCTGTTTTGTGGTAGCACACAATTCATCGAAAACATTTCGGGACTACTTTGAGACTCTTAAATTCCCCTCCTCTTGAGATATAGTTCCAAATTAAGTTTTCTGTCTTATCACTTAGTGCTGTTGATTTTATGTTTATTTAAATACGACTGCATTATTGAGGTCGAAACTGGATTGAAATGTGAAAGAAAGAAAGAAAAAAAAATGCGCAAGTGAGTGAATTAATTCGGAGATATTTGAACCTTTGTTGGCTGGATTTCATCTTTTGAAATTATCTATAAATACATGTATACAATTTCGTGTTGAAGAAACTGCCGATATAGATCAATTAATATGCTTTCTATGGCAACGTTCATTGCGCAGCCTCTGTAAGGAACGGTCACGGGTTCGAATCATTTTTAATATTAGATACTAATTTCAATTCTTTATTAAATATATCAAATCAAATAAAAATAAATACCAGACATAGATAAAAAAAGGGGGGGGGGGGTATCATTTTTAACTTAACAAGTCAAAGCCGGTTAATAACTTTGGATTAATAAAGCCATTAAAACAAATTTCATATTTTTTGTTACGAACTTATAACGCAAGTCAAAGCCGGTTAATAACTTTGGATTAATTGGCCTGGCATGAATATTTGATATTCGTTTATATGAAAAAAATGCAACATCGTTAACAAAAAAAAAAAAAAAAAAAAATTGTATATAGCTTCCTTGCTTGGTGCTCAGCATATAAGGGTAGTTGCAAGACTGGTTGGCCCGGTCTCATGATAATTTGACTGGGTGTGGTATCATGCCACATGTCTACGGCGTGATACTGCAGTGTGGCAGCTCTATATATGTCTCAAGTAGACATCGTCTCCAAATGACTGAAATACTGTCGGTCGATGTTAAACCCAACAAACAACTAAATGAAATAAAATAGAATAAAATAATAAAAAATAAAAAACGCCCCGGAATCGGGTTGTCGTGGAAGGCACGTAAGAATGGTCACGAAGCACAATACCACTGTAATCAAAGACAATGCCGTTTTCACAAAGCACAATGGCATTGTCACTAGCATAATGGCATGGTCATCAAGCACAATGTTTTGTCATAATCACCAAGCACAATATATTTTTTGTTTAAATAGCATTCCATATCAACCGTTACATTAAATTACTTAAATAGTAATGGGCGAGTTTTACCATTCTTGTTTCTCTAATAAATGTACCGGAACAGTTCATTTCTTAACACATATTGTTTGTTATTAAATCTTTGGCCTAATTAGTCATATACTTTTATATTTTGTAAAACGGTAATGATGAAAATCATTTCTGCCTAATTTAAGAACCACTAAGCGTCAGGTAAAATTTTGTTGGTATTCTAGCTTGTATTTGTCTGTGCACTGAGTAGGAGATAAACAAGTAAACATAACAGTGACACAGTCAGAAAAGACCCAAAATAAAGCTGCAAGAAGGGAAATGGGGAGGGTGTACGGTTGAGCGGAAAAAGCATAGCATACAGTAAGCATAATAATGTTTCTTAATAATATAATATTTAAGAAAAAAATGCAGGGAATATTTCTTATCTACCGGCTCTTACAATATTAATGTGTCTTGAATTTATTTATCTTATTTATGTAACCAGGTGTAAATTTGGTGTGATTTGACCGTGTTTTATCCTTTCTTTCCTTTTCGGTAATTGTGTATTCTGTTGTCTGTTTTTACGGAAGTCACGTGACTTCAGGCCCCCGGTTTGTTTGAAAAGGCGGTAATTCTTGGCAGTGAAGCCTTGTCATTGACCAAGGACGGACACATTCATTTGTATCGGTTTGTATGGCTGAGAAATGTTGCTTTTTATAATTATTAAGCCCGGCATGGTTTATTTTATTCATATGATATCTCTAGTGTTCTCTATTTTATCTTTTAAGTAAGTAACTAGTTTTCGCGGTAATTCGAAATGGTAGAATTTAATACTTCTTCAAGGGAAAATGGTATTAACATTTAAATCCAATTAATGGCAACCATTATTACTGTCACTTACCCTTACTTGAATGTTCACATATTAATATTTGCAGCATAACCTTCACGAGGGGAGAATTGACAGAATGACGAGATGTTTTCATTTGGTTCCACAAACCGGTAAGAAGAATGTGTAGTGCTGTAATGTTATGTTATGTGATTTGTATTGTGCTGTATGATGTTCTTGATGTTTTTAGGCTTAATTCTATTATTGTAAAGAGCCACTAGAATTGAGAATTAAATAATAGAATTTAAATATAAAATGTATGTCATTGTTAATAATTTATGATCTAATGTCCATTGTTTATTTAATAAAGTATTCCGTTATTTGCCATTCTATTCAGAATACCATTGTTATATTTGCAGAATGTGACTGACTATGATTGTCTTGAATACGGTTTTGAAGATTCCTATGCACTGATTGTTGGACATATGCCTATCATTGTGATCTAATATATATATGAAGTATTGAAGACCCCGGAGTTGGACTTTATCTTTAAACCCTCACATCGGCGATGCCCACACCCTAGTGTCTTTTAACTATACTTTTAAAAAACCGTACATGGTTATATTTATTTTTTCAATGTAAATGGAGTAGTTTTCTTTTCCTAGGAAGTACATTAATTAAGTTAAATAAGGTTGAAGATTTTGTGTGGACTACTGACACCGTAATCGGCAATTTTTGCTATTTCAAGGGCCAAAACTCTCAATTGCCTAAGATAAATTTGCTATTTATTGAACTTGACCAAGATTTAATTCCTTCATACATTTTCAGCAAGTTTAGTGAAAATCCGAAAAATGTTTGCCTTAGAGAGCGCAAAAAATTAAAATGCTTAATTTTGACTAATTTAAGGGCCATAACTTGACTTATTCAAGGGCCTTGAGCGATTTGGCTGGTTATTGTTATTGGCCTAGATATTATACCTACAAACATTCTTAGCAGCAAGTTTGGTGAAGTCCCGATGAAAACTATTTGAGTTAAAGTGCGGACTATAAAAGCGTGACGGGCGGACTGTTTTGACTGACAGACTAGCGGTCTGGGTGGATTGCTATATAGCACCATATCCAAGGTGTGGGACCAAAAAAGCATTTTTGTAAAGCAAATATAGGAAAGTGCGATGTTTGTTTCAAGCATACGTTGAGAGATAAAATGCGTCACGTGCACCTGTTTGCACTTTAGTAGTTTTTAGAAGTAACGCTAAATATGTTGCCAGTCAGAAGCTCTGAAAATTAAATTCCAATTTAACCACGATGTATTTCAACAGAACACCTTTCTTTTTTCTATTTTACAAGTCCATATATGCAACAAACCCCGCCAACAGTGCGTTATTTTTAAATGACGTAAAAAGGGGAAAACTGACATCTGTTGGTCTGAACTGCATTTTTCTTTTCGGCCAAAATGATATTACAATTGTGATCATGCATAGTAAAATCCAGGCGAATCATGCTACCCTTTCTTTTATCTTGTCATTTTCCCCGTTTTCCTTTTTAGCCAACCAGAGCAGAGAGCCCGAATAATAATGATAATAATAATCAACAGTAAGAATATAACAGGTCTTCCAAAAGCAGAAAGCCGTAATAAAAAATTACAAACACAATACTTTTAGGTATTTCTGCTTCAGGCAAAAAGTCCTAATAAGAAGAAGGAAAAGATAAAAAAGTATTATCTAAAAAAAATGCTAAAAATCGCCCGTTAGCCAAGTGAACAGAAAGTTACACTGTAACGTAAAAGGCAAATAATATGTCGAAGTATTTGCAGTTGAAGGAGAGGTTCAAGACTTGACTTGACTATTTGAGTTTACCGTCGCTTCAACAGTATTTCAGTCATATAGCGACGTCCAGCTAATTACACGTGGAGGAAGACCCCGAATGCACATAGGCATCCGGGTAGAACCACCGACCTACCGCAAGCCAGCTGGAAGGCTTCCTCACACGAAAATCCGAATGACCCTGCCGGGATTCGAACCCTCGCGATGAGGGGCTGAGTTAGTGTTAAAGTCAGCGACTTTACCCTCTCGGCTACGGAGGCCCCCAGGAGAGGTTCATGGCTGGGAAATGTTATCACGTTTGGTCCATCATCTATCAACGACGGCAAGAAAATTTGCTATAACAAAGCCTTTTTGATTTGTTAATGTCTTATACCTAATCAGAATAGCTACTAGTCTCGTACCGTACATCCCATACCGCACACACTGAAAATTATCAGTAGTGCCGAAAACTTGTACAGACAATGACATAAACAACCCTGTTCCTTAAAGTTAAATTGCATTATACTTTTACTCACACATGTATAATAACCGATCATGTCTGTTTAGTTCAGTATCAACAATAACAAAAAATGGCTATAACAATCGACATACTCTAATCGAATCTGCCCAAATGTGCGCCTACCAGTCTTGCACCGTCTAGCAACTTGTACTTCCGGTAGTCTATTAACACAGCTCAGATTTCCCAGCGTTCAAAGCAGTTTCCTCAGAGCTTTTTCCCGGTAATAAGGTTTTCGCCCTTGCCGCAGGTCAAAAACCTAATGTTCTTCTTCAAAAAATTTTTTTATGGTTTCGCACCTCGCAGTGCAAAAACCTATTGTTCTCGTAATATATATATTTTTTTATTATTCTCTTTCTTCCACAATTTTTGCTTTGCACGCCAGAGAGGCCAGATGAGAAAAGCTAGAGCTATGAAATTTTAGACATGCAGTCACATGAACCTGAACCTATACCTAATGGGTAAAACTTTTCTTTTGTTTTTTGAAGTATGCCGCTAGGGGGCGCTTTGCATGAAATTACCTTTTTCCTCATAACTTTAAAAAATTGAAGTTTGATGTGTTTTTGCATTCTATTACTTGTAGATAGTCCAATAAATATGATGGACATCATAGTGTCGTGTAACAGAAATATTTTACGCTATAAGAGGTTGAAAGTTTGAAACTTCCAAAAAAAAACCCCAAAACATCAACAACAACTGCAAGTTGACCGTATATGTCTACAAAAAAAAACTACCATTATTCAATAAATTTAGATGGCTGAATTATGTTTGCTGCATATGATTTGTAAGACATATACGCACAAAATATATGGGGTAGTGACGGTTTGGCGGTCAAACATCACCAAATTTGGGAAAAAATCAAAATTTCATATAGAGAATTTTTTTCAGTTTTTTGAAGCTTGTGTCTTTATTTTTGTTCAATCTTGATGACATTTAAAGAGATTATATAGCTTTATATAGCTTTGAATTTCAAATGATGTCACAGTCAATTGTTTTAGAAAAAAAAATCAAAGGTCAAGATCATGTTGCGATTATTGATTTTCTTCTTCTGCTCTAAATAGCTCCGAAACAAAAAATATTTTATACAGAGATTATTGACATAACTTTCAGTCTTTCAAAAGCTCTTTCTAATGATATTTATTTTTGAAGATCGGGCTTGATTTGGTTGATTTTAATTCACATCCCCCCCCCCCAGTAAACAAGACATGAAATTTCTCTGTGTGTTATACCTTTGCTTGTAAGCCATGCTGAGAGACAGACTCATCTCAGCTATCAGTTTGAACGAGAGTGTATCTTATTACAAAGCTAGATTTGCATAGCCTGCTAAAGGTTTGTTTTACAATTAACTTGAAGTGGTTTGTGTATAAAAATATCCCTCTCTCTCTCTCTCACCTGCCTTTTCTTTATTTTGTCTAATTCTTTTAACATTAGCCATTATACTTTACACTGTCAGATCGTTCACTAAACACAACTTTCTTCTTTATATTCTCCTTTTATTATGTCCCTTTTTTGGTCTCTAGCTTCACATTTCTCTCTCTCTCTCTCTCTCTCTCTCTCTCCCTACTGCTGCTGCTCCTATATCTACTATATATTGTAGTGTTAATCTACTGCATACTTTTAGTCTTCAAAGTAATAGAGAGAGTATCTGAGCGAAGTTGTCCATCTGAATATACTCGTATGATGTTGACTGAGCTCCCTGACCAAGGATCCGAGCCCTTTTATTGTAATCCACAATTTCAACCCAAAATATTGGTTGGAAAGGATTGGATTAACCAAAGCGGATTGTTCAACCATAAAATATTGGTTGACTCTACCAAAAAATGGTTAAATAAACAAAATCTATTCTATGACCTAAGATAAGTCAAATGAAAACCTTACATATCATACACAACTATATACTGGCATTTTATGAAACAAGTATTATATATAAAGTGATCCATAACTGTGTTAATACATGGAACTAAACGAAGTTACTTGACAGAATAATGCACAAATATATGCAGATTCAAAGTTTACATTGCAATAGGATTTGTTAAAATGGAAATGGATTATAGTTCAAAGATCGTTCACAGAAGTTGCAAATATACATGCATCGTGGAAAATGCAGAAATTAACAAACTCTTATGTGAAATGCCACTGACTCTATCAAGTGCGTAGATTAAAACTAGCTTATAACCTGTTTAAATTAGTTTGTGGTTCGTATTTCAAATGAAACACAGCTTACTGTGCATTTAATTGATGGTTACTAGCAGCTAAGTCTAACGACAGAAAGTACATGCAGATTAAGTACATATCTTAAGAAGCTGAACACAGTTCTCTGTTAACTAGTTGCAAAGTTTAAACAGTTTATAAATAGAGTATTTAAATTTCTCATTGATCAGGACTCTACAATATTAAACGTTATATAGACATAGTTAAGAAATTATCATTTATGTCTCTAGATTCACCTCTCTCTCTCTCTCTACTTCAATGCTATACTCCTCAACGTCTCAAATTGGCATCACTACTACCAGAGCAAGTGCTACAACTATCGGCAGGTTACATTTATCAGCATTTTTAGGACTGGGTTTGTACTGTTTTTTATTATTAGGGCTTTCTGCCTAAAGCAGAAAGACCTATCGGGTTTGTTATGTTTTTTCTTATTATTAGGACTTTCTGCCCTTTCGGCAAAATATCCTATTGGATTTGTACAGTTTTTTTTGGACTTTCTGCCAAACTGTTTTTTCCTTTCGGCAGAAATTCCTATTGGGTTTGTACTGTTTATTAGGACTTTCTGCCCTTTCGTCAGAAAGTCCTATTGGGTTTGTTATGTTTACATGTATTAGGACTTTTTGCCTAAAGCAGAAAGTCCTATTGTGTTTGTACTGTTTATTCTTCTTCTTATTAGGACTTTCTGCCTAAAGCAGAAAGTCCTATTGGGTTTGTTATGTTTATTAGGTTTTCGCCTCTGCTGGGCGAAAACCTATTGTTCTTCTTCTGTTGATTTGTTAGGTTTTCGCCTCTGCAGGGCGAAAACCTATTGTTCTTCTTCTGTTGATTTGTTTTTTTTATTTTTCCAATTCCACCCATTTTTGTGTCCAACCTAGCGGCCAGATGAGAAAAGCTACAGCTATGAAATTTTGGGCATGGAGTCATCTTTATCTGAACATGTGCCTAATTGGTCAAACTTTTCACATTTATTTCTGATTTAGCCACTAGGGGGCGCAATGCATGTAATCACTGTTTTACTAATAACTCAAAAATTTGAAACCTGATTTAGATGCGGTTTTTTACATAATGTTTCTTGTTGACAGCCCAATCAAATATGATGGATATCTTATCATCGAGTACGGGAAAAAATGTTCTAGGAGAGGTTGAATGTTCGAACCTTGGAAAAAAGTGGAATAATGAGGGTAGGTCTACGAAAAACCTACCCACTTTTGTTATAGATCAGATAGAAGAATTCTGTTTGCTGCATACGATTTGCAAGACATATACGCACAAAATATATGGGGTGGCGAATTAAGGAAATGCGTGGTTTGTTCTCTAGAAACGGTCAAACTTCACTAAATTTTAGGAAAAATTAAAATTTTAAAAACATGTTTTTGTCGCTCCTGACTTTATTTTCTGTTCATTCTTCATGAAATTTTCACACGATATATATTGTTATGTTTGAAAGGGCCTCACAAATCAAAAAATAAAAAAGAATTGAAAAGGTCAAGGTCATATTACGATTATTGTGTTTTTATTCGGCCACGAATAGCTCCAAAACTAAAAATATTTCATTGAGAGTATATGAACAAAAGTTTTAGTTCTAAATACTTCTTTCGTATAATGTTTAGTTTTTGAAGATCGGACTTGTTTTGGTCATTATACGGCAGTCCAAAGTTTGATCCTTTTTTGGAATAATTGCAAATCAGTTTTTATGCTTCAAATTCTGATACTTAAGAATAAAAAGTTTGACTTGTGCGACTAACGTTAGTATACTTGATTGAACTATTTGCTGCTTTGCTAGGTACCTAACAGTAAAATTTTAATCAATTTTCTTTCTCATTTTGCCGCTAGGGGGCGCTTTTCTTGAAATCATTCTTTTGCTTATAACTCAAAAAGTTGAAGTCCGATTCGAATGCGTTTTTTTTGCATTCTGTTCCCTGTTGATAGTCTAATAGCATATGATAGGATTCGAGGGTCCGTGTGGCTGAAAGCTTTTGAGCTACGGAAGGTTGAATGTTCGAACCTCGCAAAAAGAAAACTGTGCAAATGAGGGTAGGTCTACGAAAAACCTATCCGTTTTTGTTAGAGATCAGATAGAAGAATTCCGTCTCCGGCATACCATTTAAAAGACGTATACACACAAAATATATGGGATGGCGAATTAAGGAAATGCGTGGTTTGTTCTCTAGAAACGGTCAAACTTCACTAAATTTAAGGAAAAATTAAAATTTTAAAAACATGTTTTTGTCGCTCCTGACTTTATTTTCTGTTCATTCTTCATGGAATTTACACACGATATGTATTGTTATGTTTGAAAGGGCCCCACAATTAAAAAAATAAAAAAGAATTGAAAAGGTCAAGGTCATATTACGATAATTGTGTTTTTATTCGGCCACAAATAGCTCCAAAACTAAAAATATTTCATTGAGAGTATATGAACAAAAGTTTAAGTTCTTAAAGAGCTCTTTCCAGTGATGTTTAGTTTTTGAAATTCGGACTTGATTTGGTCATTATACGGCAGTCCAAAGTTTGATCCTTTTTTGGAATAATTGTAAATCAGGTTTTATGCTTCAAATTCTGATACATAAGAATAAAAAGTTTGACTAGTGCGACTTATTTACTTGTTTGAACTATTTGCTGTTTTTGCAATTTTGTTTCTAATTTTGCCGCTAGAGGGCGTTTTGCTTAAAATCACTCTTTTGCTTATAACTCAAAATGTTAAAGTCTGATTGAAATGCGGTTTTCAGCATTTTGTTCCTTGTTGACTGCACCACAGAATGTGATTGATTTCAAGGGACAGGGTATGGGAAAATATTTTCGCTAGAATAGTTTGAATGTTCTAACATTGCAAAAAAACAAAACAAAAACAAAAAAACAACTGTTCAAATGAGAGTAGGTCTTCAAAAACCTTTTCGTTCTGTTTCATATTGAAAATTGTGGCTGAGTTGAAATAAAGTGTTCAAGTTGATTAGGTTAAAAGCGAAAACCGAGATACCGCTTGCGGTTCTAGTTATTAGGTTTTCGCCTCTGCAGGGCGAAAACCTATTGTTCTTCTTCTGTTGATTTGTTTTTTTTTTTTTTTTTTTTTTTTTTTATTATTTTCCAATTCCACCCATTTTTGTGTCCAGCCTAGCGGCCAGATGAAAAAAGCTACAGCTATGAAATTTTGGGCATGGAGTCATCTTTATCTGAATATGTGCCTAAAAGGTCAAACGTTTCACTTTTGTTTCTGATTTAGCCACTAGGGGGCGCAATGCATGTAATCACTGTTTTGCTAATAACTCAAAAATTTGAAACCTGATTTAGATGCGGTTTTTTACATAATGTTCCTTGTTGACAGCCCAATCAAATATGATGGAAATCTCATCATCGAGTACGTGAAAAAAATTGTTCTAGGAGAGGTTGAATGTTCGAACCTTGGAAAAAAGTGAAATAATGAGGGTAGGTCTACGAAAAACCTACCCACTTTTGTTAGAGATCAGATAGAATAATTCTGTTTGCTGCATACGATTTGCAAGACATATACGCACAAAATATATGGGGTGGCGAATTTAGGAAATGCGTGGTTTGTCCTCTAGAAAAGGTCAAACTTCACTAAATTTTAGGAAAAATTAAAATTTCAAAAACATGTTTTTGTCGCTCCTGACTTTATTTTCTGCTCATTCCAAAATTTTTCAAATTTTTTTAATTAAAAAAAAAAAAAATAATAATGTTTTTATTGGCCACAAATAGCTCCAAAACTAAAAATATTTTGAGAGTATATGAACAAAAGTTTTAGTTCGTATAGAGCTCTTTCCAGTGATGTTTAGTTTTTGAAGATCGGACTTGATTTGGTCATTATACGGCAGTCCAAAGTTTGATCCTTTTTTGGAATAATTGTAAATCAGGTTTTATGCTTCAAATTCTGATACACAAGAATAAAAAGTTTGACTTGTGCGACTAGTATACTTGATTGAACTATTTGCTGCTTTGCTAGGTACCAAACAGTAAAATTTTAATCAATTTTCTATCTCATTTTGCCGCTAGGGGGCGCTTTTCTTGAAATCATTCTTTTGCTTATAACTCAAAAAGTTGAAGCCTGATCCAAATGCGGTTAACTGAATTATGTTCCTTGTTGATAGCCTAATAAAATATGAAAGTTTCTAGGTATGAGTGGCTGAAACTTTTTGAGCTAGAAACGGAAGGTTGAAAGTTCGAATCTCGTAAAAAAAATGCAAATGAGGGTCGAAAAACCTATCCATTTTTGTTAGAAATCAGATAGAAGAATTCTGTTCGCTGCAAATGATTTGCAAGACATATACGCACAAAATATATGGGGTGGCGAATTTAAGAAATGCATGGTTTGTCCTCTAGAAAAAGGTCAAACTTCACTAAATTTTAGGAAAAATCAAAATTTCAAAAACATGTTTTTTTTGTCGCACCTGACTTTATTTTCTGTTCATTCTTCATGAAATTTTCACAATTTATGTATTGTTATGTTTGAAAGGGCCTCACAATTAAAAAGTTAAAAAACATTGAAAAGGTCAAGGTCATATTACGATAATTGTGTTTTTATTCGGCCCCAAAGTGCTCCAAATCTAAAAATATTTCATTGAGAGTATATGAACAAAAGTTTTAGTTCTAAATAGTTCTTTCGTATAATGTTTAGTTTTTGAAGATCGGACTTGATCTTTTCATTTTACGGCAATCCAAAGTTTGATCCTTTTTTGGAATAATTGTTATTCAGTTTTTATGCTTAAAATTGTGATATATAAGAAAAAGAATGTTCGATTAGTGCGACTTATATACTTGTTTGAACTATTTGCTGCATTTCTAGGTACCTAATTGTAAAAATTTTATCCTTTTTTTTCTCATTTTGCCGCTAGAGGGCGCTTTGCTTAAAATCACTCTTTTGCCTATAACTCAAAACGTTAAAGTCTAATTGAAATGCGGTTTTCAGCATTTTGTTCCTTGTTGACAGCACCACAGAATGTGATGAATGAAATGAAGGGGTCTGGAAAATATTTTCGCTAGAGGTTTAATGTTTAACATTTAAAAAAAAACAAAAAAAAAAACAAAAAACAACTGTGCAAATGAGAGTAGGTCTTCAAAAAACCTTTGCGTTCTGTTTCATATTAAAAATTGTGGCTGAATTGAAATAAAGTGTTCAAGTTGATTAGGTTAAAAGCGAAAACCAAGATACCGCTTGCGGTTCTAGTTATTATTATTCTTTTTTCTTCCTAACTAAACGCTTATTTTTACATGTTGCAAAAGTCCTAGGACGATGAAAATTTTATGGCTTATTAGTCACGTGAGGAAATTTTGCTTTCAATGATTTTCAGCACCCTATGACGTCACATGACGTCACAGCTAAAAATAGTGAAAAATGGTGTTCGCGCTCTACAGCCGTCATTTATGGTCGGATTTTCTTCAAATTTTCACAGATGGTACATCTTGAAACTAAGGTGTACATATCCTGTCAGCTAACCGAAATTCCGAAAGACCGAAGTTCTGTGGCTGAAATAAGATTCGAACATAGGACCGAAAATTTCATTTTAGGATTAAAGAGCTTCTGGATGAGATAGAAAGTTGAAACTTACACAGTTTGCAGTTCGGCAGAATTTCTCAAAATATTTTGAGTCGTGACGTCATATGACGTCATAAGCATACTTCATAATTTTCATTTTAGGGCAATGATTTCGACATAATGCCAGCTATTCAGAATAATGAAAATTTAAGAGTTATGACAGTAAAGTATGCGCTTTTGAACAAAAGCATCTTCAGCACCCTATGACGTCATGTGACGTCAGGGCTAAAAATAGTGAAAATTGGTGTTCGCGCTCTACAGCCGCCATTTATGGTCGGATTTTCTTCAAATTTTCACAGATTGTACATCTTGACACTAAGGTGTGCATATCCTTTCAGTTTACCGAAATCCTGAAAGACCGAAGTTCTGTGGCTGAAATAAGATTCGAACATAGGACCGAAAATTTCATTTTAGGATTAAAGAGCTTCAGGATGAGATAGAAAGTTGAAACTTACACAGTTTGCAGTTCTGCAGAATTTCTACACATATCTTGAGTCGTGACGTCATATGACGTCATGTGACGTCATAAGCATACTTCTTAATTTTTATATTAGGGCAATGATTTTGACATGATGCCAGTTGTTCAGAATAATGAAAATTTAAGAGTTATGACAGTAAAGTATGCGCTTTTGAACAAAAGCATCTTCAGCACCCTATGACGTCATGTGACGTCACAGCTATAAATAATGAAAAATGGTGTTCGCGCTCTACAGCCGCCATTTATGGTCGGATTTTCTTCAAATTTTCACAGATGGTACATCTTGAAACTAAGGTGTGCATATCTTTCAGCTTACCGAAATTCCGAAAGACCGAAGTTCTGTGGCTGAAGTAAGATTCGAACATAGGACCGAAAATTTCATTTTAATATTGAAGAGCTTCAGGATGGGATAGAAAGTTGAAACTTACACAGTTTGCAGTTCTGCATAATTTCTTAATATATTTTGAGTCGTGACATCATATGACGTCATGTGACGTCATAAGCATACATCTTAACTATCATTTAAGGGCAATGATTTCGACATGATGCCATTTGTTCAGAATAATGAAAATTTCAGAGTTATTACAGTAATGTATGCGCTTTTGAAAAAAAGCATCTTAAGTACCCTATGACGTCATGTGACGTCAGGGCTGAAAATAGTGAAAAATGGTGTTCGCGCTCTATAGCCGCCATTTATGGTCCAATTTTCTTCAAATTTTCACAGATGGTACATCTTGAAACTAACATGTGCATATCCTGTCAGCTAACCGAAATTCCAAAAGGCCGAAGTTCTGTGGCTGAAATAAGATTCGAACAATTGACCGAAAATTTCATTTTAGGATTATAGAGCTTCAGAATGACATAGAAAGTTGAAACTTACACAATTTGCAGTTCTGCAGAATTTCTACATATATTTTGAGTCCTTACGACATATGACGTCATGTGACGTCATTAGCATACTTCTTAATTTTTATTTTAGGGCAATGATTTCGACATGTTGCCAGTTGTTCAGAATAATGAAAATTTCAGACTTTTGACAGTAAAGTATACGCTTTTGAACAAAGGAATTTTCAGCACCCTATGACGTCACATGACGTCAGAGATAAAAATAGTGAAAAATGATGTTCACGCTCTACAGCCCCCATTAATGGTCGGATTTTCGTAAAATTTTCACAGATGGTACATCTTGAAACTAAGGTTTGCATGTCCTGTCAGCTAACCGAATTTCCGAAAGACCGAAGTTCTGTGGCTTAAATAAGATTCGAACATAGGACCGAAAATTTCATTTTAGTATTAAAGAACTTCAGAATAAGATAGAAAGTTGAAACTTACACAGTTTGCAGTTCTGCAGAATTTCTTAATATATTTTGAATCGTGACGTCAAATGTCATGTGACGTCATAAGCATACTTCTTAATTTTTATTTTAGGGTAATGATTTCGACATGATGCCAGTTGTTCCGAATAATGAAAATTTCAGACTTTTGACAGTAAAGTTTACGCTTTTGAACAAAGGAATTTTCAGCACCCTATGACGTCACATGACGTCAGAGATAAAAATAGTGAAAAATGGTGTTCGCGCTCTATAGCCGCCATTTATGGTCGGATTTTCTTCAAATTTTCACAGATGGTACATCTTGAAACTTAGGTGTGCATATCCTTTCAGCTAACCGAAATTCCGAAAGACCGAAGTTCCGTGGCTTAAAAAATTCGAACATAGGACCGAAAATTTCATTTTAGGATTAAAGAGCTTCAGGATGAGATAGAAAGTTGAAACTTACACAGTTTGCAGTTCTGCAGAATTTCTCAATATATTTTGAGTCGTGACGTCAAATGTCGTCATTTGACGTCATACTTATTATTATTATTATTATTATTATTCCTCCTTTTGAGGTTCAAATTAAAACAGGTTGCCAATAAACCAGCAGCATGAAATTTACACAGTAATGATGGCCCTTTTGAATGCAACAATTTTCATCTTCATATGACGCCATTTGACGTCACAGTTCAAATAAGTCCGATTGACTTGATATTTTAACAGAATGTGTAAATTTGGATGTAGATGTGCATACATTCTTGAATTTTCAAAATTCTGAAAGTTCAAGATTTTATGTCAAAATCAAGATTCGAACTTTGGTCATAAAATTATAATTTTGTGTTACAAAGGCTCCCGATGAGTTAGAAGCGTAAAAAATGGTTAGCATATGTGTCCTGAGGTCTTCTTTGTATTATTTATTAACTGACGTCGTGATACGGCATTTGACGTCACACTGTGATAAGAAATTTTGCTTTCGAAATTAGCGGCTTTTAGGACCTGCAGGCTTGTTTTTTTGACAGATTGCATGTTACTTTTAATTAATGTGCAACCGCGTGTCCCACCGTGCATGGTGACCTCCGTTCCGGAAAATCGCAAAGGTCAAGGTCATATGTCAGTTTTAGTTGTTTTTATTCGGCCATCGGTATCTCAAAAACGAAATATATTCTACCTAGACACTATGAGTGAAATTTGTAGTGCTTTAAAGTCCTTTAAGGTGATATTTAGTTTTAAGATCGGGGTTCAAACGGTTGATTATGGCAGAAAAACAAAAAGTGTACTTTTAACGAAATTAACACGCTGTAGCTTCATGAACTTTGAGTCAATTATTATGATTTTTTTTTCAGGATAAACAAACTTAAAGAAGTGATGTATAGCAAGGAATACTTGTTTAGTCACGTGATTATGACGATATGCATATTTAAGCAAGAATTATTAAAAAAATTCGTATAAAATTGGCAAGTTGATGTATGAAGTTGAAATTTGTAGGAATGCCGACGCTTACAAGGTGCAATAAGTCCTGAAAATTTCAGATATGCGAAAATCTAGCAATTTGAAGTAAGGAAAGAAGGCGGTTATTGGGTTGGTTACCCACGATCCGGACGTTCCTATGCAGGAAAGAGTGCCCGTGTTGAAAGGTGAATTGCGATGCGTATTTGATGGAATAAGGTGCATTTTAGGATGCATTGGTGTACACCAGGACCGATAAGTATATTGCCTTTGTCATTACGGCTTTTTTCAAACTTTTATTAGGGCTTTCTGCCTCAAGCAGAAAATCCTATTGGGTTTGTTATTAGGACTTTCTGCCTAAAGCAGAAAGTCCTATTGGGTTTGTACTGTTTATTCTTCTTATTAGGGCTTTCTGCTATAGCAGAAAGTCCTATTGGTTTTGTACTGTTTATTCTTCTTCTTATTATTATTCTTTTTTTCCTCCTTTTGAGGGGTTGTAATTAACAAAGTTACAATTGAGATAGAGTCTTCAAATTGTTTCAGTGATCAGCTAAATAGAGTCCCTTTCGATCTGCATTGTTTCAACTATTAGTGACATCATATGACGTCATAGCTGAAAACTACTACAAAGGTTTGTTCGCGGTCTACAGCCGACATTTTTTGACGGATCTTCATGAAATTTTCACAGAATGTGAACATTAGCTCCTAAATGTGCATACTTCTTCCCTGTTTGAAAAGACCAGGGTACTATGGCTGAACCAAGATTCGAACCAAGGACGTCAAAATTCATTTAAGTATAACTTCGCTTCCAGAGGTACTAGAAACCTGAAATTTGGACAGCATCTGTATCCTGTGGTTTCCTTTGCATGCTGAGAAGTACGACGTCACATAACGTCATATGACGTCATAATTGCAAAGCAAACATTCTTTTTTCCGGGTGTAATTAAACAAGGTTACCGTTGGGATAGAACGTTTAATTTTTTTACAATGATCAGCAAAATAGAATCACTTTCGAGCTGCAGTGTTTTAATTTTCAGTGACGTCAAATGACGTCATTACTGAAAACTGCAACAAAAGTTTTTCGCGGTCTACAGCCTACATTTTTTGACGGATCTTCATGATTTTTTTTTACAGAATGTGTACATTAGGTCCTAGATGTGCATACTTCTTCCGTATTTGAAAATATGAAAAGACCAGGAAACTATGGCTGAACCAAGATTCGAACCAAAAACGTCAAAATTCATTTAAGCATAACTTCGCTTCTAGATGTGCTAGAAAGCTGAAATTTGCATAGCATCTGTATCCTGAGGTTTACTTTACATGCTGAGAAATTCGACGTCATATGACGTCATAATTACCAAACATTTAATCTAAAAATAGTGGTTTTTAGCCCTACAGGAACTACTTTTAGACCGATTTGCATATTTTTTTCACAACATGTGCAGATACGTGTTCCATTGTGAATGGTGACTTCCGTTTCCGGAAAATATGAAAGGTCAAGGTCATATGTCAAATATCATTTTTAGCTCACCTGAGCACGAAGTTATTGTGATGCCGCCTCGTCCGTCGTCAACAGTTAACATTCTAGAGGCCACAGTTTTTACCCATTCTTCACCAAACTTGGTCAGAATGTTTAATGGCAAGTTCGAAACTGGGCCATGTGGGTTCAAAAAGTATGTCATGAGGTCCAAAAATAGGTCAATTTAAAGTAAAATCCTGTTTACACTCTAGAGGCCATATTTTTAAACCAATTTTTACCAGACTTGGACAGAATGTTAATCTGCATGAGAGCTTGGACAAGTTCGAAACTGGGTCATGTGGGGTAACAAACTAGGTCACTAGGTCAAATCATAAAAATTGTGTTAGCACTATTCAGTTTGCTTGTTAACACTCTACAGGCCATATTTTTTATCCAATCTTCACCAAACCTTATCAAAATGTTTATCTACATGAAAGCTTGAACAAGTTCGAAACTGGGTCACGTTGGGTCAAAAAGTTGGTCAAATTAAAATTTTTTTCACTCTAGAAGCCATATTTATGATCCAATCATCACCAAACTTGGTTAGAATGTTTATTAGCATGAAAGCTTGAACAAGTTCATTTGGGGTCAAAAAGTAGGCCATTGAGAACAATGTTTCTCAGGTAAGCGATTTAGGGCCATCTTCTTTTCTTTGGAGCTTCATATCTCAAAAACGAAATATATATTCTATCAAGAGACTATGGGTATTATATATATAGTGCTTTCAAAAAGACCTTTCAGATGACATCTGGTTTTTGAAGATCAGGCTTGAAACGGTTTAGTTATGGCGGGAAAACTAAATATGTAGTGACCCCAACAGCATTTCACAACTGATATCGCGTAAAGTATTGATTTTTGTTGATAATAATATGAGCAAATATTTTAGAGCACATTCTTATCTTTCTGCTGATGTGCAGCATTTTAAGATCGAATCAGAAATGACTATTTTTTCTATTGCAAATTTGCAGTTTTCTCGAGGTTTAACAGCTTATATCTCGAAAACAGTTAAACATAAGTTCATATTTAAAGTGTACGATATGTAGAGAATTGAAGTCCTTTCAAATGGTACCCAGCATTATAAAATTAGACTTCACTGAAGAAAGTTATTAGAAAAATAATAGATCGCAATAACCATTTTGTCTTGCTTTTCTGCAGTTATTCTTAACGTCTTTGCCATGTTGATATTGATTTTTTTTAAATAACAATATGAACAAGTGTTTAGAGCACATTTGTACCTTTCAATAGGTATGCAGCATTTGAAAATCAGTTCAGTAATGACAAAGTTATAGTGCAAAAACCATATGACATGGACATAATTTTGACTCGATATTTGGTGTTTTCTCAAGAATTAGCCGTTTTTATCTCGATAACTGTTAACAATAAGTTCATACATAAAGCGTATGAAATGTAGATAATTTGAAGACCTTTTGAATGGTACCTAGCATTTTAAAATTAGACTTTATATAAGAAAGTTAAATTGAAAACAATAATTTCTGCATGCAAAAAGAGGAAGGCCTGGCATTGAACCTTGGAGGACACCATTTCCCTCCACTCTTTTATGCATTAATTTTTATGTGATGCAAAGTAACTACGGTCATGAAATATTAATGGGAGAAAATTAAAACAACGACTTTTGCAATGCAGTGATATTTTTCGTCTGACGTCACCAGACATTCAACTGACATTGTCAACAAGTATATGCTCTACAGCTGATACTTCTGTACTGATCTCCATAGTTTTTAAACATATAGATTGATATCTTCTACAGGTGCATGTCATTTCAAGATTGTCTGACATCCCAAATATTTAACTACGAATTGCAACATGAAAATTAAAATGCTTCAACAAAAAAGTAAAAAAATTTAAATTCAATAATTTTTAATTTTCAATGATATCAATTGACGTCAGATTTGACGTCAGCTTCAAAAGTTTGTTCTCGCTCTAGAGCCTTCAAATCTGGTTCGATTTTCTTGATATTTTCACAGTAGATGTATTTTAGAATGTAGATGTGCACCCTGGCATTCAAATTTCAAAATCTGAAAAATTGAGATTTTATGGAAAAACCAAGATTCGAACTTAGGTCCTAAATTTATATTTTAATGTTACAAGGGAACCTAATGCGTTAGAAGAATGAAAATTGGACAGCATATCGGCCAAGAGGTCTGCTTTCTATTTCCTGAATGACTTTATCTCAAGTAACGTGGTAATGACGTCATACAATAGACAAAAAGGAAATTTTTAAAAAAATTATTTCGCTCTTGTATCATGACTTTTCACTCAATCTTTTTGAAAATTGTATTGCAGCGATTAAAAATTTTACATTTATAAATTCGTTTTATTTTTAATTTTCAGTGACGTCAAATGACGTCAGATTTGACGTCACCTTTCATATTTTGTTCGCGCTCTAAAGGCTTCAATTCTGGTCCGATTTTTTTTTATATTTTCACAGATGATGTATTTTAGGATGTAGATTTGCACCTTGGCATTCAATTTTCCAAATTCGAAAATATAAAGATACCATGGCAAAACCAACATTCGAACTTAGGTCCTAAAATTACATTTTAATGTTACAAAGCTCCCTGATGCGTTAGAAGCATGAAAATTGGACAGCATATCGGCCTAGATGTCTTCTTTCTATTTCTTAAAGGATTTTTTCTTAAGTCACTTGATTATGACGTCATAAAAACGACAAAAAACAACTTTTTTAAAAATTTATTTCGCTCTTGTATCAAGACTTTTGACTCAATCTTTTTGAAAATTGTATTGCAGCGATTAAAAAGTTAAAATTTATAAATCCATGTATTTTTAATTTTCAATGACGTCAAATGACGTCAGATTTGACGTCACCTTCAAAATTTTGTTCGCGCTCTAGAGCCTTCAATTTCGGCCGATTTTCTTGATATTTTCACAGAAGATGTATTTTAGGATGTAGATTTGCACCGTGGCATTCAAATTTCCAAATTCGAAAATATAAAGATATCATGGCAAAACCGAGATTCGAACTTAGGTCCTTAAATTACATTTTATGTTACAAAGCCCCCTGATGCGTTAGAAGCATGAAAATTGGATAGCATATCGGCATAGAGGTTTACATTCTTTTTTCTGAATGTTTTTTTTTAAAAGTCACGTGGTTATGACGTCATTAAAAAGACAAAAAGGCATTTTTTTAACATTTCTCTTCCTCTGGTATCATGAATTTTGAATCAATCTTAATTGAAATCTTCAGAATTGATAGAGTTAAAATTGAACTGATGCATACTGCAAGAAATGTTTGATTTGTCACGTGATTATGAAGTCATGAATACTAAAGCAAGAATTATTTTAAAAATTCATATAAAATCGCCAATTAGATCAATGAACTTAAAATTTTCAAAAATGTCGAAAATTAGTACGTTCACAATGGTTTTAAAATTTTAAGTTATTACGTCATCAAACGTGGCAGATGTTCATGTTTGATGGAACGCTTACTTGAAAATGTAAAAACAAACCTGTTCACATTCTCGAAGATATTTTTTTCTGGATTAATAGAATGTTAGCTAATCATGTCCTTCCAAAACAGATACTTTTCTTTAGTCACTTGATTTTGACGTCGTTGAAATATTAAAATCATTCATTTAAATACGAATTCGCGCTTCAGCGTCATGAGTATTGTGGCAATCTAAAGCATACCTTAAGGAATTTATGTTGTGTTTATGACAAAATTGATTTGTAAGCAAAATACATTAAAAAAAACATAAGATTGGATATATTCACTTTAAATAAGTAATATTGCCGTGCCTTGACATGCGCAGAAATGTTCAAGTGATTACGTTATCAAACATGACCTATTCATGTTTTTCTTTATAGGGCTAATTCATGAAAATATATTAATTTGAAGAAAGAAATGAAAGCGGTCATTGGGTTGGTTGAGCAAGATCCGATTGTTCTTTTGCAGGAAAGAGTGCCTGCGTTGAATAGTGAATTGTGGTACATTTTTTACTAAAAGAGTCGCATTTACGATGAATTAGTAAAATTATACTAGAGCCAGAAAACCTATACGGATAACTTATTGCATTTGCTTTCACGGCTTTCTGCAAACCTTAAGAAAATGACAAATACATGTAGATCTACCTATTGATTTTTTATGTTTTCTAAATGTTTAACGGTTTCTTTTTCTAAATCTGTAAAAATAAGCAAATATATAAAGCAAATGAATTGTTGAAAGTTTCAAGACGTTTATAACGTTAATTACATAGAAATAAGAAAGTATTTTCATAATTTTGCATACACCTCTGCCTTTGTTTCTATCTAATTTTGCAAATGGAAAACTCAATCAATTAAAATGTTGAAAGTCATGGATTTCAAAGTATTTTTTTTCTTTTTTACAATTTCAATTGTGGGTCAAATTGCAATGAATATTTGTTAAGTAATATGCTTACGAAGAAAAAGATATTAAATAAAGTATAAAAAAACTTTTAAAATTTATTGACTAACATAAGAAAAAAAACTTGAGGATTGTATTATCTTAAAATTTTCCTGTTTTTTTTTTTCTGCATGATAGTAAACTGTTGCGTAATCAAATAAGGTCCATATATATGCTTTCTCAATATCTTCCTAAGAAGATGAAAATGAAAAAAATAATAAAAAATAAAGCTTAATTTTGAACATAAGTATATATTTATGATAATGATGATTTACGTATTAAATTAAACATTATTAGGCAACATTATTCCATTTCTTTGTATTAACTTATAACCTTTCAAATAAGCAAACGGAAAGCCGCTTCGTTTGTATCTTAAACAAATGACTTCTAGTTATTATTCTTTTTTTCTTCCTAACTAAACGCTTATTTTTCTATGTTGCAATACTCCTAGGACGATGAAATTTTTATTTTTATGACGTCATATGACGTCATATTTGAAATATGCTACAAAAGTTTGTACGCAGTCTACAGCCATTGTTTGTGAACCGATTTTCATCAAATTTACACAGATTGTGTATATTATGTTCTAGTTGTGCATCCCGTTGTCCGTTTTTCAAAATTCGAAAAGTCCATGGTTCTATAGCGAATCCAAGATTCGAACCAAGGTCGTACATTTTTAAATGCTAATAAAATCTGTCCTTTTTAGGATAGAAAGTTAAGACTAAAATGTATTTCTAATATGTACAAGTCAATCGCTGTATGTTGCTGTGGTTTTCGGACGATGAAATTTTGACGGCATATATTTCAGATGCAGAAATTTTCATTTCTATGGAACTCTAATGCCTATGACGTCATATGACGTCATACTTGACATATACTACAAAAGTTTCTACGCGGACTACAGCCATTGTTTATGAACCGGTTTTAATCAAAATTTCACAGAAAGTGTATATTAAGTTTTGGTTGTGCGTCCTGGTTTCCGTTTTTCAAAATTCGAAAAGACCAAGTTTCTATGGCGAATCCAAGATTCAAACCAAGGACGCCAAATTCTAAAAGCTTATAAAATCGGTCCTATATAAGATAGAAAGTTGATTTTTTGTCCTTATGTAGGTCTTTGGGTGACTGAAAGATTTTGTGAAAATGAACGTCATATGCCGTCACATGACGTCATTACATGAAAATTTATTTCTAATATTTACAAGAAAATTGCTATATGTTCAAATGGCCCATTGAAATGAAAATTGTATGACATATGCTTCAAACGATGATATTTTGAATTCTACAATTTTCATATGCCTATGACGTCATATGACGTCACACTTGACATATCCTACAAACGTTTGTACGCAGTCTACCGCAATTATTTATGAACCGATTTCCATCAAAATTTCACAGGAAATGTATATTAGGTTTTACCGGTGTCCGTTTTCTAAATTCTAAAAGACCAAGGTTCTATTGCCAATCCAAGATTCGAACCAAAGACGTCTAATTTAAAATGCTTATAAAATCAGTCTTTTATGAAAAAAAAGTTCATATATTATGTCAGTATGTAGGTCTCTGATTGCCTTTACAATTATGTGAAAATGAATGTCATATGACGTCATTAGATGGAAAATTCTTTATAATATTTCAAAGAAAATTTCTATATGTTGATATGGTCCAAGGACAATGGAATTTTGAGAACTTATTTAACAAATGCTTTTCCTTTGATTCGACGTACATTGGTTACAAAAGTTTGTACGCAGACTTCAGCCATTATAAATGAACCAAATCCAATCTAAATTTCACAGAATGTAAATATTAACTTTTAGTTGTGTAAACTGGTGTTATATTTTCAAAATTCGAAAAGACCAGGATTCTACGGCGAATCCAGGATATGTACCAAGGGCATCAAATTTCAAATACGTACAAACTTGCCTCTGGATGAGTAAGAGAGATAATATTTGACTATATCATGGTGCTCCACATATTCTTCATATACTATGAAAGAGAAAGTCATGTGACCTCATATGACGTTTTCAAGTCAATAGCTACGAATTTTTTGTTTATTTTGTAATAATCCCAGACATGTGGAAACTTTATAGCATATATATTTCTTCTTCTTCTTAGTATTATTCTTTTTTTCTTCCTGAGCTCTTATTTTTGTATGTTGCAATAGTCCTAGGACGATGAAATATTTACGGCTTATTAGGCACGTGAGGAAATTTCTAATATGATTTTCATAGGCTTATGATGTCATCCTTAAAGCTGACAACTAAAGTTTGAACGCGGTCCAGTCTCATAAACAATGAGAAGATTTTCATCAAATTTTCACAGAATATGTATATTAAGTTCTATTTGTGTGTCCTGTTGTCTGTTTTTCAAAATTCGAAAGGTCCAAATTTCTAGGGCGAATCCAAGATTTGAACCAAGGACGTCAATTTTTAAATGCATATAAAATCAGTCCTGTTTGAGGTAGAAAATTATATTTGGTCAGAAAGTAAGTCTCTGAGTGTTTTAAACATTTTGTAAAAATGAACGTCATGTGACGTCATTATATCAAAACGTTTTTCTAATATCAACATGAAAAATTTCTATATGTTGAAATTGTCGAAGCGCAATGAGTACTTTATGACATGTTTTAGACGCTGAAATTTTTATTTCAATGATTTTCATAGGACTATGACGTCACATGGCGTCACTATTGAAATTGGTAAAAAAAATTGAACAAGGTTCTGATCAATTTTTTAAAGAACTGATATTCATTATATTTTCACAGAATGTGTATATTAGGTTCTATTTGTGTGTCCTGGTGTCCATTTTACAAAATTCCAAAGGTCCAAAGTTTTAAGGCGATTCCAAGATTCGAACCAAAGACGTCAAATTTAAAATACGTATAAAAATGCTTCTGGAAGAGTTAGAGAGCTGATTTTTATATACATTATATTTTATATACATCATGTGACATCATATGACGTCATAAGAGCATATGGAATATCTAATATATATACATCTATTGATATATGTTGTTAAGATCACAGGACAATAGAACTGAAAAGGCTTATACAAACCATGCTTTTTAAGATGCAAATAAAAAAATATGCATATGACGTCAAACTTGACATAGGCTCAAAAATGTTTGTACGCGATCTGCAGCCTTTGTTTATGAACCAATTTTCATCAAAATTACACAGAATGTATAATTATATTAAGTTCTAGTTGTGCATCCCGATGTCCATTTTTCAAAATTCGAAAAGATTAAGGTTCTATGGCGAATCCAACATTCGAACCAAGGACGTCAAATTTTAAAAGCTTATAAAATCGTACCTTAATGTTAAATCTAGAAGTTCTATACATTTTATGAAAATGAACGTACGTCTTCAGATTTAAATTAATTTCCTATTTGTTCAAGAAAATTTCTATATGTTGCTTTTGTCTAAGGACAAAAGGATTTTGATGGTATTTCTATCAGATAGGATCATTAGGATTTCTATTGTAATCATATGTCTCTGACGTCATATGACATAACACATGTCCGTTTTTATAGTTTCTACAGGTTCTGCCGACGTGTGTTGTGGATGGGTTTTTATGAAATTTTAATAGAAGGTTTAATTTTTGAAAGATTGTGTAATCTTAAAGCTTCTATATAACTACGTAGCTGATGTGGCAGAAAGTCCTATCATTCGTATTAACGAATGACATCTAGTTATTATTATGCCTACTGGCAGAAAGTCCTATTGGGTTTGTACTGTTTTTTTATTAGGACTTTCTGCCTACTGGCGTAAACAAGCGTACCCTTTCCGGTGGCCGAGTGGTTAGAGAGTCCGCCTCGGGAGCGGGAGGTCGTGGGTTCGATCCCCGACCACGACATACCAAAGTTGTAAAATATGGTATTGTTGCGCTCAACATATAAGAGTATTTGCAGGACTGGTTAGCTCGGTATCAGGATGATGTGACTGGGTGTGGTATCATGCCACATGTCTACGGCGTGATACTGCAGTGTGGCAGCCCTATACCCGCATGAAGAAGACATCGTCTCCAAATGACTGAATTACTGTCGGAGGGACGTTAAACCCAACAAACAAGCAAACAAACTTAACAAGTGTTGACAATGATTTAATATTGTGTCAAATCATTTTATTTAAGTTACTTATACATATCAGTTGCAGCATTGCGTTACCCATAATCCTTTGAGCGTTTTGACACATGTCATTTAGACCGTTGTTGAAACATTGCAATTTCCCGACTTCATTGTTGCATCAATCCAAATTTATGATAAATGATAAGCTATGTGAAAATATATGTTATAAGTACAATGTAATTTAATTGCCAGCTTGAGATACCATGGGCGTTTATAAGTGTAGACGTTTGAAACAAAATGATCAACACATGTTATCCGTTCAAGACGCTGCAAGCTAATTTGTCCGAAAGCTACAAGGGCTAAATGGAGTAACTTTTTTAGAGTTTGCCCGCTATTTCTATCTAATCAGTGAGCCCAAAATTTCAAATTCATGGTCGATTTAATTTAAGAGTTCGAGATTTTGCGAGACTTGTCAACTTAATTGTGATTTAACTGTTAAGAGTTTACGGCGAAATGCGCATGTCATTATCTCAAATTATGCTCCGCCCTATTCACGTGTTATCATATATGGCAGTGTTAACTACACCGATCCATACACACGAGGTGTGCACACTGGTGCATGTTGACGTCTTTTGTAAACATTAAGTAAAGTTGCTTAAATAATCATGTTTATAGATAAACATTTACATAAGAATGAGGAGTTTCGGAAATAATATGTTTTGCAAAGGGACTCCTAAGGAAAGAAAAAGATGCTAAATTAAATACTAAATGCTAAATTAAATACTAAAATACAAGTACAGTTTATTAGGTTTAACGTCCCACCGACAGAATTTAAGTCTTTTGGAGACAATGTCTACTTGAGACAAATGTAGTGTTGTCATACTGCACAGTATCACGTCGTAGACAGTTGGCATGATACCACACCCAGTCACATTATCCGGACACCGGGCCATCAGTCATGGAACTACCCTTATTAAGCTGAGCGCCAACCAAGGGAGCTATACCAGTACCTAAGTTTACGAATTTGGTAAATACAAGAATTGAAATAATTGTTATAACGTTTTTAAACAACTTAAATTACAGATCATGTATTAACTCGTTTGATTTGGTATTTCCGGGGTATTCCTAGCCTTGATATCTTCCGCTGACACAGACTTTTTTAAACGATTATTATCTACATATTTCGTTCTTTCCTTAATGTCAATCAGTTGATATTTTCTGATGTCTGAAGTAATTAAAACAAGATAAATAAATTTAAAAAAAACAGCCATCACATAAATTGATTGAAATCTGAAAAAGAAATGAGCCGACGGTAAAAAAATGCGAGAAATTTATATGTTACATCCATATTTGGAAAGCACGTGCACGTGTGTGATTAACAACACGCTGACGTAACACTTATATGGCGCCATCTCCTAATATAGCAGCATAACGCAGTAATAGGGCGGGGCAAACTCTAAGTTAGTCAGTGTTAATTAAGTATAGGTTAGTGTTTTTTAGTAAGCATTAATGAAATTAAATCGGTCTGGCGCGGCATAGCCGCGCGACCGATTTAATGGACTTAATGCTTACCTTCTTAGTTTTTGAAATTATGTTTTGAAATTTAACGCAGTCGCACATTCCAAATATAGTATTGATTTTTTTTGACTCCGCTCTATCAACCTGTTCCCGATGTGAATTACATCACGTGACAAGTAACATGTTATGTCAAAGGTAAATGCGTCGCTCTAACTGTGTATAGTTGTGTGTGTAGATCTACGTTCAAAATGAGCGTTGAACTGGAAGCCGACTTTGATCTCTTCGGCAAAAAAAGTGGTGATTGAAATTTGAATAAAAGATGCTGTTTAGAAAGGTTCATATATCTGCACCTATACATGTTGTGTTTTGGACATTTTTTTTTTCATTTAAGTAACCCTTTTTTGTTAGTGTTTTTCTTTTCTTCTCTTTTCATTATTTATATACATTTTTCAATTTGAATTTATTTAATCGGATATTTACTAAATTGCTTTGTTTAGTAATTAGTTATATATTGCCCATTCTGTGTTAATATGTGTAGACATTGAAATTACACAAGTGTCTTTAAAGCGATGACCGATACTAATGTTGTTAGAACTTGTGGTCAGACCCTCTTACTTATTTTTTAAAATCTTCAATGTTGTATCATCATTTTAGGTAATAATACAAGTTTAAACTAAACTAATCGGAAGGGTAGAGTTCTTTTGTTATTTTGGATTAATCAGAATCCTGGTGAGTAAATGTTTGTTCTCTATGGTTGCTGTGTATTATTTTTTGTCGATGTTCATGCGTTCACATCAAAAATCCCTGTAACACGTTACACATGCGTGATATGGACTAAGACCACAATTTAAATTTACTATATGTTCTAAATAAGCATATATACAAATGACAATTTCTGTAAGGGAAATTGACATCCAAACTTACCCGCATTAGATAGATCTATTCAAGAGAAATAATTCTGTACATTTTAAACATGGGGTCAACCGACTACTTTTTGACCTATTTAAGGCCAAATAACATGCGTATGAATTTAGTGCACCGGTCGACCATTTCACACCAATTTTCTCAAAAATTCTCCTCTCAGTAATGCTTAACTATTAAGATTGTTGAGCAAGAAGGCCTCCAAATTGGGCATTTAATGACTATTTTAACTGTTTACTATAGAATTTAATCCTTTATTGCATGTCTTTCAGTCAAAAACTCACCTTAATTCAGCATTAAATAGGGTCATTTTTTTCTGTGTAGGCACATTCGGATACAAGGTAACCAAGGGCAGGTAACTGTGGTCTTAGTCCATATTGGTGAACAAATAAAGCTCCGCTTCTCGACACAGCTCGACGCACATGCGCAGTGAAGGTGCTTGAAGCTGGTTTTAAATTGATCAGCTGATTTAGCGGAATAGTGTTTAGTGACAAGTTGATGCCGATTAAATGAATTAAATGGAGACAAAAATTTGAAAAATGGAATGAGTTCATTGGACAAAATATAATTTCAGACACTAAGAGAGAATTTAACAGTTAAGAAGCCGCCACTCGCTACGCTCGTTCTGGCTTCTTAACTGTTAAATTCTCTTTTAATAAACACTAACTATAACGTACTACAGTCGTCTCCATCGTATGTACAAGCATTATTGAAATTTAACTCACGAGGCTACACGCGTCGACGAATCTATTTCATGGTAGCATTTACGGTTTTATTCCCGCGGCTGTACACGAAATTAAAAAAAAAGAATTTTGATATGCAGAATTAATAGGTTTAAGTTTAATTGCTTATATTTTGAAAACCTATAAAACTAGACCCAAATATGCTACAATTGAATTGTAGGAATTTTCAGGACATATATTTTGGTACCTAGCCCTCACCGCTGTGGGTTCGAATCCCGGTAGGGACTTCGGATTTTTCATGTGAGGAAGCCTTCCAGCTGCCTTGCGGTAGGTCGGTGGTTCTATCCGGGTACCTCTGTGTAATCGGGGTCTTCCTCCACCTGTAATTAGCTGGACGTCTCTATATGAATTAAATACTATCACAAAGGCGGTAAACCCTAAAAACAAAAATTTTTTTTGACATATGGCTTACTTCACAAAGTTCATGCATGAGAAGTCCATACGAAAAAAAAAGAGTAAAAGGTAGGAAATATAATATATATTCTTTCTAACGTTATTAATCTTTACATTTCAAAAGGTTGCAGAAAGTCCTATCATTCGTATCAACGAATGAAATCTAGTTATTCTTCTTATTATTCTTTTTTTCTTCCTCTTATATTTGTGTTAATTTTGAGGTGTTGCCATTGACTCAAAACAATGAAAATTTAGTTTTTTTTTAAACATGTGACAAAATGTTTGAAAGATCATTGTTAATGGCATTCATCAAGCCAGTGAACGAAGAAATATATTATTCGAACCATGCGACTCATTAAGTGAATGGAATTGCTTCCGCGAAAACCGGTGAAATCGCAAATGCGATTCAAGTTTACAGTAGCAACTAGTTATTCAAACGTCAATATTTAAGAATAAAAAACAACACACACACACACACACTTTTTTGTCTAAGTCACGCTATCTTAATCACTTGACAATACTTTAATTTAGAAAATTGAAAATGGAGAGATCAAACAGGAGGCAAGAAATGTCATTTTTTTTTTTTTTTTTTACTGTTCATCAGAATTTGATCTTTGTTGAAATCATGTCAAAACTTATGGTGCCAAAATTTGTAATGTGACTAGGAACTAAGGATCACATTTGAAATGAAAAATGTTGCATTCAAATTAAAGAAAAATAAAAATAAAATTAAAAGCTTTTACAATATTATAGTCATATGATAAAGGCTAAGCCTCGAAGCGAGCGCAGCATTTTTTTTATTTTATTTATATGTACTGTATGCCTTGATTTGGCAGAGAGAGAGAGAGAGAGTCGAATCAATAAATAAAATTATAATAAATAATAAAATAAAAAACAACCGCATTAAATATATTCTGGAGTATAGTATTATAATTTCACATTACCTTCTATTGGGTCATTTAAAAAAAAGTGCACCATATCACGCTGTAGAGCAATATTTCGCAGATTAAAGACCTGTAAGTGGGTAAGGCCTGAGAATACTCAATTAACTCTGATTTTCTAGTATTTGCTTGCAACAAAAGTTTGTGGGGCAAAATAATGTTCTTTTCGTAGGGCATCAGATAATGTTATTTTTATGGGTTTGCGTGACTAAATGGGGCCATCCTGTGGTTGATAATGGATAAAAAAGGAGAAATTTATAGGATTTTATCTCATGGTTACTTAGTTTAGATATTGGGATTACAGAAAATGGCCAAATTAATAAAATAGTAACATTAAAAATTTATTTGTATTACGATCAAAATAAACCAATTAATTGGTGAAATAAAATGTGATTTATGAAACAAAAACATGAACCAATTTGCGCTTCACAGCCTAAAATAGTAGAAATTACAACGTTTCTTGCCACTTAGTTTTGCTTCAAATCAATTATGTGCTATTCTACAGTATTTGAAATGTCTTTTAAAGCTGTTCGGAATCCAGGCTCATTTTAACTAACAGGAAAAAAGCACACAGATTAGCTGTCTGCACCATTAATTACTTTTGCCAATTCCAAATCTTATCAGTTCAATAATTAATTATTATTAATTTAATTAATTTTCATTATTATTTATTTATTCTTTTTTACTGAAATGACATAAAATAAACAATTGCCTTTTCATATCCACATTTTGTGAAATGTATTCATATCAGAAAAAATCAATCATTAGTTATGCGCGTGAACAGTTTAGTTCGGGTACAAGAAGAACATTATAATTCATATCTCACAACAATAACCTTTTTTTGGTAGTATGATTATACCGGTATTCCGATCCGTTATTAGAGTTAAACCCATGGAGTAATGCTTGATTTCTGTAGCACAAATACTGATTTTATCTATAATAGGCTCTGTAAAGACAACCAGTTATATTAGCTCCTTGTTATAATTGTAAATCTCAGACCATTTTAAATAGGGTAATTAACACTGCTGCATCTAATGTTCAATTTGATTTTAACATGAAAGGGAGGAATCGATCACGCGTCATCTGAGAAAATTATCTACGACTCAAATGGATGACTGCGTGACTACACAATCTTAGTGTCATTTTGTCGCTAATGTTACAAGTTCTTTCTTTCTCTCTCTCTCTCTCCCAACCAAAAGGCTACCGGCGTGGGACCCCCCAATGATACAAAGTAACAATTCAAAATACATTTTATAATAAAATTTCACAAATCAAGAAACAAAATGATATCATAAAATAAGAAAAGGTATGTAACTCTCCGTTCAAAATATATAGGAAAACTGACATGGTCGTATTCTGAACTTCGTATCTGACCCAATTTTCAGCCGATTTCAAATATACCGGGCTTGTTCAACGCAGAAACAATAGGCCTTTTCGTTGTTTAGTCGATTTTCTATCTTAGATAAACTACAAAGACAATACGATTCACGAAACTCAATGGAAACTGTACTCGGACACGATGTGACCGAAGCAATGCGTATCACAGTCAATGCGCTTTTCAACGGCAACTTCACAGAAATAAAATATTTCTGACAAATACCTATATTAAACAATAAATTATGTATTTATCTAATTCTCACAAGTTATGCTTTTTTCCAGAAGTCGCTAGTATCGATGCATTCCGTCCTCATTCCACTGTTGCATTTTGTTATGAATGGCGGCTACTATATTGAATTGGTTATCGGCTTTTGTGATAATTACAATGTGACATTGGGGAACCAGCAATTATGGTAGTCGTCATTCATAATTTTTGTATTGTTACTTTGTATCATTGGGGGGTCCAACGCCAGTAGCCTGTGTCCCAACCATCTCTTGATATTGTTTTGTTGTGAAATGTAAAATGCTGTCCAAAACTTAACTAGAAGTTTACTTAGCCAGGCAAAACACATGACTTCTAAACATTTCTGAATTAATTATTCTTTTTCAGACTGCAAGATGACTTTAAAAATGTGATTTATTTGATGAAAAAAAAAATGGAAACACTTTCCTCTTTTATGACGTTTATCACCTGATGGAAGTATAGCTGTTTATCTCATATTTTGTCATTTATTTTTAAAATATTTGCTTATTTTTTAGCTCGACTATTCGAAGAATATGAGAGCTATTGTAGTCACCCTGGCGTCGGCGTTGCAGCTTTTGGTTAAAGTTTTGCGTGCAAGTTACTATCAACCTTATATCTCAATAACCATTTATGGTATTGACTTGAAAGTTTATAAATATGTTCAGGGGCATCAGACAACCAAGGTAGATAACTCTTGACTGAATTTAATATGAATTATGGCCCCTTTTTAACTTAGAAATTTTGGTTAAAGTTTTGCATGCAATAGAAAATTTTGTTATAGTTTTGCGTGCAAGCTACTATCTAGTTTGTATCTCAATAACCATTCACGGTATTGACTTGAAAGTTAATGAATATGTTAGGAGCATCATACAACCAAGGTAGATAACTCTTGATGGAATATATTACAAATTATGGCCCCTTTTTAACTTAGAAATTTTGGTTAAAGTTTTGCATGCAAGATACTCTCATGCTTATATCTCAGTATCAAGCATTCGATTGATTTGAAACATCTTTAATATGTTTAGGGGTATCAGACTTTCATGGTAGATAACTCTTAATAGAATATGTTACAAATTATTGCCCCTTTTTAACTTAGAAATTTTGGTTAAAGTTTTGCATGCAAGGTACTTTCATGCTAATATCTCAGTATCCAGGCATGGGATTGATTTGAAACATCTTTAATACGTTTAGGGGTATCATACTTTCATGGTAGATATATTTTGATGAAATATATTACAATTTATGGCCCCTTTTTTAACTTAGAAATTTTGGTTAAAGTTTTGCATGCAAGGTATTTTCATGCTAATATCTCAGTATCCAGGCATGGGATTGATTTGAAACATCTTTAGTACGTTTAGGGGTATCATACTTTCATGGTAGATAACTTTTGACTTTGACATTGTTTACAAACCTGGAAAGTTGAATTCAGATTGTGATGGGTTAAGTCGAATGCCTCGATTGTTTTCAGATGCATTAAGGCTATTTGTCATGGTGTTATGGACACTCATTCCGCCGTCGAAATCCATGTTTGCACTTCTGCACCTCAGATTGACTCTGTTCGACTTTCTGAACAAGCTGCTGTAAGTCCTGTAGATTGGGTTCGTGAACAGGCCAGTGATCCAAGCCTGGCCAAGGTTATTGAACTCCTTAGGAGTCGTTTTCGTCCTAAGGGGGGAAGGAATGTACCAAAAGATTTAAAGCTTCTGTTCCGCGATTTTGATCGCCTTTTCCTTCGCGATGGCATACGTTATCGCTCTTCAACCCTTGATGGAGAAAATGTGGATCAATTAGTCTTGCCACCGTCTCATCGGTATGTTGCTTTTAAGGGTGTGCATTCTGACGTTGGTCATCCTGGTAAAGACAAATTAGTTTGGTTAGCGAGGCAACGTTTTTATTGACCAGGTATGGAGTCAGATATTGAAAGGATGGTATCTCATTGCAAGATGTGTATCTGTTGTAAATCTCTTGATGTTCCTGCTGCTAATTTGAATCCTATTCAGACTAATCGTCCAATGCAAATGGTGTGCATGGACTTTCTCAAACTTGATCGTTCCAATGGAGGCTATGAAGATGTTTTAGTAATTACAGTTCATTTTACTCGCTATTCAAAAGCTATTCCATGCAAGAATCAGAAAGCTAACACTACTGCAATGGCCCTCTTTGAAAATTTTATTGTTCATTATTCATTTCCTGAACAGTTCCATTCGGATCAGGGTCGAAACTTTGAAAGTCAGGTTATCAAAGAACTTTGTAAGTTGACCAATGTGCATAAGACACGCACAACACCTTTCCATCCCATGGGAAACCCTTCAGCTGAGAGGTTCAATCGCACCCTTCTGCGCATGCTCGGAACTCTCAACGAAGAACGAAAAGCCAACTGGAAGAAATACATCCCTGCTCTGGTTCATGCAACCCAAATAGCTCCACTGTTTTTTGCCACACTATTTAATGTTCGGTTGGCACCCTCGTCTCTCTATCGATGCGTAACAGTTCACACTCTTCTCATTTCTCACCATCGTCTCTTGTCTTTACTAACTATTACCCCGAGTGCTACCAGTAGTCCGCCAGTACCAGCGACTTCCGCTCCTACGCCTCCTGTCCCTAGACCCAGGCGTCAGCGTCGTCCACCAGATAGGTATGGTGATTGGGCATGTTCACAGGACACTAGACCACGTATTTATTATGTATAAATGACAGTATTTGTAATAAATTGTAGTAGGCTTAGATGTATTGTTTGAAATACATAGCATATATGTTATTTCAGACTCCTGTGACAGTTGTATTTAACTGGTTGTTTTATTTTATTTTTGATAAACATGTATGATAAACGTTTTATTATGTATGGTTTGTTTTCCAGACCTCCTTTACAAAAGATAAATATGAATGTAAAATCATTTTTATCATTGTTTTGCAGGGTGATCATATCTTAATTTATGATTGGAATGTCAGGAGACATTTAAGCTCTGCGGGGGAGTTTGTAGAGAATGCCAAATTCACGTATTAGTGTTTGTGTATCTGTTTTGTTAGTCCATGTCATGTCACTACGTTATATAATATAGTTCATACTGAGTGGTGTTCCACGATCGTCCTTTGTCCTCGTGTCAAGAACCTGTCAAAATTGTTTGATAGGCATGAATGATTGAATGAGAGCGATTGGTCAGTTTGTTTTACCCCCGCGCATTTTGCCGCACCCTGAAAGTAATATTTCTTCATATCACTCTAGCACTTGAGTCTGTGTAGATCAGAACGAATTTACATGACTTTAGCTTGCTCTTATCATTGTTTTGTTTTGTTTGTTTGTTTGTATTTGTTTTTTTTTTTTTTGTTGTTTACTAGTTTTAATATTGTTAAATATTAATCAATCATTTTCAAATTATACTATGTAAATAATTAAGATCTTCACCAATCTGTAATTAACTAAAGTTGATTATCTTTGTAGTATAACTATCAAAGTTATATGAATATGTAACATTAATTGATTGTTGTTATCTCTTTATAGGTTTTCTTTCTATGTCAACAATATTCATCCGTCGAATATTTAAATATATCGGATACCCAGATGTGTGTTCTGTCATTATTCATTGACATGAACTCATACTACATAAGTGAATGTTGGAATTCAAAAGACCCTCTAACGGTACCTAGGTTTTTAAAATCGGACATTTTATTAGGAAGTTACATGAAAATAAGAAAAACCGTTTTTACTTGTGCTTCTGCAGTTGATCCCACATATTATTCTAAATTTTATTTCTGTTACATTTAAGGTATAATGTGATGCAATAACGTATTGTAAGTCAACTTATTGTAAGTCTCTGTGACCCATTTATTTCAGCAATAATATTTGATTAAAATATAAAAAAGAAATGTATTCCAAGAAAGGAACCTTGTATACCTCATTAGCATGTAAAGATGAATAGTGATACTTAATTCCCTTGTAGAACACCAAGTTTGAGTATTATTATAGTCATCTTAAAGATGGTCATCGAAAAGCTAGCAGTATGAAATTAAAACTGAAAACAAAGCCACATATTCCCTTTTGAATGCATTGACTTTAAATTTCAAATGAAGTCATATGACGTCACAGATTCCTTCTGCTATTTATATAAGTTTGCACTCTAAAGCTGTCAATTCGGGACGGATTTTCTCCATTTTTTTTTTAAGATGGTGTATGCCAGAATAGTAAATGAGTATGATCAGGTTTTACATGGTTTGCAGTGCAGAAAGCCCTTTTTCAGGCCAAAAGAAGTCAATTTAAATAGTTAATTTTGAGTTTGCACTAATCCTGTGACAAAGCGCAGTTCGGGATTGGGGTCGCCGTGGCCGAGCGGTTACAGTCGTGGACTACAAATCTCTCAGCCCCTCACCGCTGTGGGTTCGAAACCCGGTAGGGTCTCGGATTTTTCATGTGAGGAAGCCTTCCAGCTGGCTTGCGGTAGGTCGTTGGTTCTACCAGGGTACCTCTGTGTACTCGGGGTCTTCCTCCACCTGTAGTTAGCTGGGCGTTCCTATATGATTGAAATACTATAGCAGCGACGGTAAACCCCAATACAACAACAACAGCAGTTCGGGATATTATAACCTAATTCCTTTGTTTTTGTTGTTTCTTTTTCGAAGGGTTTTCACTTGTTGGGGACTCCTGTATTGCTTCCAAAACTGACAAAGCCTTGTTCATTTGAATTGTTGCCAAAAGTATAAGTAAAATGGTAAAAGGTACTTCACGCAGTTTCATTGAATAATCTAACATTAGATACTTCATGATGTTTTTTGTAAAGAATCTCAAGTGTCAAGCTTGTTTAATCGGTCTCCAGACGGCTGATGTGGGATCCCAGATGGTTCACGTGTGGAATATTAAGATGGAATCAATATGAACGAATTGGATTGTACGTTATTAGTTGTATTCTATATCAATCTCGAGATTGAGATTACATATGCCTTGCAATCGTTTGTTGACAGGATTTGATTAATGATCATCGAAATTAAATCGTAATGGAGTCATTGCGTTTTTAAATTAACCGAACAAGAACAATACAATTCTGTGAGACGAAAATAAAATACGTAAATACAAAAACAGACATTACCTATATTTTCCTGCCATTCAATCAATGTTTGTGTGGTGACAAATGTAAATAATAGACAAAAAAGAACAAGAAGCAATCGGATCTTAAACCGACAATTTACATTGTTTCCCGAACGCAGTATTTAGGAGAATATCGTCTCTTGTATACTTTCCTTACAAGTAGTGGCAACGGTTTTAAAGACAATATATCATGACAAGACTTGTCTGTAAACAGATGTTGCATTTTACGTGGGTTTGTATATGTAAACGGACTGTAACAGAGACGTAACATGTATTAAAATGAATTTGTATGTACAACCATAACTTTAGGTCATACACTTTTTTTAAAGCTAATGGAATAACATACACGTACATTGATTTATATGGTGTGTTATTGGTGTCACCCCGTTTTCGTAATTCTCATAATACCCCTGTATCAAAGTATGATTAACCTAGTTTTTCACGTACATATGAATCTTTCTAAAACTCACATTCTTAACAGAGAATAGTTTAAGACCAGTATTTTTTCTCTCTCCTTATTGTTATCAATTCGTCTCTGTAGGACAAAGCCGTGACGGAACCTGCATGTCGGTGAATGAGTCTATCAGACGATCCGACTGCTATGACTTTAAATAGTACTGATGGTGTTACTGCATTGCATAATCTAGCGACAATGTTGTTTGTTTTGTGTAAGAAAGAAAAAAAGTAAAAAAAATTATAAATAATTTAAATTTAGGAAGAGTTTAAAGTAGTCAGAATAAAAGTAGAACAGGTACAGGAAAGTGAAGAAAAGATATACAGAGTATTGATTTAGAAAGGCAATGTAAAAGAGCATCCGATTTCAAATATGTTTCAGTTTTACTACTACTACTAATAATAATAATAAAAAAAAACAAAAACAAAAACAAACAAACAAATAAATAGTAAAATAAAATACTGAAAAAGAAGTGGTAGGGGTGGTTTTTTCTTTTACTTTTTATGTTATTTTTTTTTAAATGTTCATATTGACTATTAGAGAAAATATCTCCACTTATTATTGAAAGATATTAGTTTATTTTGTGTTAAAGATATAATATAAAATTATGTTGTTCAACTGTCAATCTGAATTTTAAAATTTGTTTAAAAAATAAATTTTTTATGATGTCATTATTTCTGTATTGCATTTAATGCCTTGAAATATTTTAATTAAAATTTTTTCTAAATATTTTGTTTATAAGAAAATACTTATTTCATTCCATAATTGCTGTGTATGTGTGCACTCCCAAAAAAGGTGTTCTATTGTTTCTATTACAAAAGTCACATAGACTGCTGTTTTTTTTTTAATTTTTGTTAAATATTTGTTGGTTTCTATTCTTCGCATTAAAATTTTTTACTTGAAATCTCGTAGATAAGTGTCTTTTGTTATTTTAAAATGTTGCATATATACACATGGCCAGTCTATGGCTTCATCATTTAAAATATTGTACCACTTATCTGCTGATTTTTTGTAATTTGCATTGATATTTTCGAGTTGTATATTACATAAAGTTTTTGAATTTTCTATTGTGTTCTTTAGTGTTTTATTCCCTTTATTTCTCAAAATATATTCTTTGATATCTTTAGTATCTAACATTGTTTTAGGTACATTTTTAATCAATGAATGGAATTTTAAGTAGTCATTTTTGTCTATGTTAAAAATATTTTGAAATTGTTCAAAGGAGTAAATATAAGTTCTAAGATCTATTAATTGATCGACAAACAATATTCCTTTGCCAAACCAATTTTTGTAGAAAATCGTTCTGTTATTTACTCTTATGTTTGAGTTATTCCATATTATATTTCTTCTATTTTCATCCTTTTCATAACACTGTTTCACATGATTCCATGACTCGAGAATATCTCTTAAGAAAGTATTTCCATTACAAATTCTATTTATGTCATTGTTATTTAAGTTACATTCAAATATTAATTTGCCACCATGTTTGTTGAGTACGCTTTCATAAAATAATTTCCATTGTCCTTTATTTTCTTCATTTAATATTCTCTTTACCCAACTTTGTTAATTTTAATCCACCATTTTTGTATTGCAAATAAAGTACATCTCTTTTAATTTTATCCGGTTTGTTTTGCCATATAAAATTGAAGATCATTTTATTTATTTCTTGAATAGTTTTACTTGGAGGATTAGGCAAAACAGTAAAAGGGTATATGAGTTTTGGAAGTGCAAAAGTTTTGATTACATTAATTTTACCTAGTAATGTGAGTTTTCTATGCTGCCATTGCTTTAAACAATTATGAAATTCCTCGATTTTTTGTTCTGTATTGTACATGACATTTGAATGATTTTCATTAAAAAAAGGTCATACCTAATATTTTTGCAGAAATAGATGTTAAATTGAATTTTTTATTTTTACAGTAGTTCAGATTTTGATTTTTAATGATCCAGATTGTAATATGGTACACTTTGAATTGTTAAGTTTTAGACCTGATAAATATCCAAAAAAAAATTATAACATGATCTAATCTATTTAATGATTTTTCTGAACCATCATTAAAAATGTAGCATCATCAGCAAATAGTGTCTGTTTTATTTCAGTTTCATTTATTTTAATTCCAATAATTTCATTATCCTTCTGTATGTAGTTTGATAGTATCTCAATACAAATTATAAATAATGTCGATGAGAGGGGGCATTCTTGTCGGACGCCTCTTTTAACAGGGAAGCTTTCACTTAAATGGCCATTATTTATTATAATACTATTTATATTATTATAAAATACCCTAATCCATTTTATTAAGGAATCACCAAAGTTAAAGTATTTCAGACATTTAAACATGAAATCGTGATTAATTGTATCAAAAGCTTTTTCAAAGTCTGAAAAGAAAAATAAACCTGGTCTATTTCCCCTATTTAAATAATCTAATATTTCAAATATCAAACGAACATTTTCCCCAATATATCGATTCTTCATAAAGCCTGTTTGTGAGTATGATATGATTTTTTCAAGGACTTTTTTCATTCTATTTGCGATTGCTTTAGTTGCTATTTTGTAATATATATTTGATAAACTTAGTAGTCTCCAATTTGATAGGTCAGTCAAGTCTTTATTTTGTTTTGGAATAAGTGTGATTATACTGTGTCGTTGTATTTCAATAAGTTGTCCTTTATTATATGAAAAGTTTAATGATTTAGATAAATATTTACTTATATCCTTCCAGAAAGTTTTATAAAATTCTACTGTTATTCCATCTGATCCAGGGCTTTTGTTATTTCCCATCTCTTGCAAGGCTTGTAAACATTCATATTAAGTTAGCAGTCCGTCACATAGTTATTGTTTTTCTATTTTAAGTTTATTTATATTTTCATTAAAAAAAAAAATCTTTATTACTGTTGTATGTTTTTCTTTCGTTATATAAGTTTTCAAAGAAGTGTTTTTCTTCATTTAGCATTTTCTTTGGGTCAGTTTCTATTTTGTTTTTATTAAATTGCACCATTTACTTTCCTATCATATATTTCATTTAATTGTTCTTTTTTACTGTTCAATTTTTCTATTGTGTTTCTGTTATTTGTTGAGTGTGTGTTAGGTAATTCTTGTTCTAGTGTTTCTATTTTTCTTACTAATTCTTCTTCAATTATTGTTTGTTCTTTTTTGTATTTAGAGGCATATTTTATTGTTTCATTTCTAATTGTACCTTTTATGATTTCCCATAAAGTATCTGGATTTGCATTTACATTGAGTTCTGCTATTTCCTTATTTGTTTTCGTATTATATTTTGATATTCCGTTAAACATAATAAATTATTATTCATTTTAAAATATCCTTTCCCACGTTCTTGATACTGAAAATTTATATTCATTATTACAACAGAATGATCAGTTCTATATCCAGGATTTATAGTACATTCTTTCACAATATTGCAAATGGTTTCTGAAATTAAACAAGAGGGCCAAGATGGCCCTAAAGACGCTCACCTGAGGACATTTGTGCTGACCAAGTTTGAGGAAGATTGGATCAAAATTGTGGCCTCTAGTGTGTAAACAAGATTGTTCTAAGATTTGACCTACTGACCTACTTTTTGATCCAACCTGACCCATTTTCGAAGGGTTCAAGATATTATCAAGACAAACATTCTGACCAAGTTTGAGGAAGATTGGATCAAAATTGTGGCCTCTATTGTGTTAACAAGATTTTTCTAAGATTTGACCTACTGACCTACTTTTTGATCCAACCTGACCCATTTTCGAAAGGGTTCAAGATATTATCAAGACAAACGACCAAGTTTGAGGAAGATTGGATCAAAATTGTGGCCTCTAGTGTGTAAACATCAAAATTGTTGACGGACGACGGACAATCAAGTATCCCAATAGCTCACCCTGAGCTATGCTCAGGTGAGCTAAAAATAATCCAATCTTGATCCTATATTGTTTTTCCACTAGATCTCCATGTAATTGTTTTTTATCTGGATGTTTGTCTCTCCATACATCATTTAATTCACAAATTATCATCATATTCTTCAATATTTTTCTACATTTCTGTGATCTACTGTACTATTTATCTTATCTACCTTAAAAAGTCACCTCCTATTATAAAGTTTTTTCATTATTATCATCAATGTATTTATATAGTTTTTCAAATACTTTGGTGTCATCCTTATTTGGTCCATATATATAGTTATTAATATGACATTTCTATTGTTTATTTCCACTGCTAATGCTAATAGACGCCCTGGAATAAGTTCGACCTGTTCTGTGATTTTACAATTAAAAACTGTTTATTAATCAGAATTGCGACTCCTTCAGCATTTGGTTTAATTCCACTGAAATAGATTTACCATTCCATTCTCTGGACCATTTTCCTATAGTTTCATTTGTTTGAATGTGTTTCTTGCAGAAAGCAGATTGATAATTGTTTACTTTGTAACCACTCAAGCATTTGACCTCTTTTCTTATTATTGCCTAAACCTCTAACATTCAATGAGCCTATACTCACTTCCATTTATATTTTTTGAAATGATACATTTATATTAATGAAAAAAACACTATATTCTATTTTTGTTCAGTATAAATTTTCCAAAATGCTGCATAATGTTTGAAAAAGGCATAAATTATAAATTTAACATATTATCCTATAATTTACTACACCTCATAAATTATATGTTTATAATACATATGTCGGTATATCATATGAACCATCTGACGCACTCAGAATATTCATACAATGTGTTATTTTTGTATTTGCTAGTGCAACATATAAACCTTCTTTTTGTTCTTTGTAATTTAAACCTTTTTTTTTTTTTGAGCTATATTGTATGTTTTGATATATAATCAGTATATAGTAACTTTATTACAAAGATTACATTATCTCTATGTAGCATATTAATCTTCATACATGATCATAAGTTGCTTACAAGTGTTACATTATCTCTGTGTAACATTTGAACCATCATACATAATAATAAATTTCTTAAAAGTGTTACTCTGTGTAACATTTGAACATCATACATAATCATAAATTTCTTACAAGTGTTACATTATCTCTGTGTAACATTTGAACCATCATACATAATCATAAATTTCTTACAAGTGTTACATTATCTCTGTGTAACATTTGAACCATCATTCATAATCATAAATTTCTTTCAAGTGTTACATTATCTCTGTGTAACATTTGAACCAAGTGTTACATTATCTCTGTGTAACATTTGCACCAAGTATTACATTATCTCTGTGTAACATTTTGAACCATCTTACATAATCATAAATTTCTTACAAGTGTTACATTTTCTCAGTGTAACATTTGAACCATCATACATAACCATACATTTCTTACAAGTGTTACATTACCTCTGTGTAACATTTGAACCATCTGGCATGATCATAAATTTCTTTCATTAATGACTGTGTGTAACACATGAACTATCATCATGTATCTGTGTGACATATGCATCCTCTTACATGATCAAAAATCCTTATTGATGTTACATTACGTTTGTGTACATATTTACTATCATTTATTTTTTAATTTTTTTTTAAAATTCATTTTTACACTTCTATTTAAGTGTGTTTATATGTACATGTATATACAATATATTATCCTTTTTCAGTCTATACATTAAAATATTCCATTCATTCTTATTTTTATTCTATTCTTTCATCCATTCTATCATCCATCTATCTGTTCATACTTAAACTACTTTCCTCATTTAACCCATCCATCTATATTTAAGTACACATACCTGTGAACCTAGCTTTTTTATCTGGTTATTAGGGCTTTCTGCCTACAGAAAGTCCTATTGGGTTTGTTATGTTTTTTTTCTTCTTCTTATTATTATTATTATTTCTCCTTTTGAGGTTCAAATTAAAACAGGTTGCCAATAACCAGCAGCATGAAATTTTAACAGTGATCAGAGTGACTTTGGCCCTTTTGAATGCATTAATTTTCATCTTCATATGACGTCATGTGACGTCACAGCTAAAAATAGTGAAAAAATGGTGTTCGCGCTCGACAGCCGTCATTTATTGTCGGATTTTCTTCAAATTTTCACAGATGGTACATCATGAAACTAAGGTGTGCATATCCTGTCAACTAATCGAAATTCCGAAAGACCGAAGTTCTGTGGCTGAAATAAGATTCGAACATAGGACCGAAAATTTCATTTTTAACGATTTAAGAGCTTCAGGATGAGATAGAAAGTTGAAACTTACACAGTTTGCAGTTCTGCAGAATTTTCTAAAAAAAATTGAGTCGTGACGTCATATGACGTCATGTGACGTCATAAGCATACTTCTTAATTTTCATTTTAGGGCAATGATTTCGAATGATGCCAGTTGTTCAGAATAATTAAAATTTCAGAGTTAAAGACAGAAAAAGTATGCGCTTTTGAAAAAAAGCATCTTCAGCACCCTAGAGTCAGGTGACGTCAAGCTAAAAAATAAAAAATGGTGTTCACGCTCTAAAACGGCCATTTATGGTCGGATTTTCTTCAAATTTTCCAGAGGTACATCATGAAACTAGGTGTGCATATCCTGTCAACAACGAAATTTTCCAAAAGCCGAAGTTCTGTGGCTAAAATAAGATTCGAACATAGGACCGAAAATTTCTTTTTAGGATTAAAGAGACAGGAGGAAGAAAGTTGAAACTTAATTTGTTGCAGTTCTTCAGAATTTCTAAAAAAATTTTTGGTGTGACGTCAAGACGTCAAGTGACGTCATAAGCATATTTCTTAATTTTTATTTTAGGGCAATGATTTCGCAGAGCCATTTGTTCAGAATAATGAAAATTTCAGATTTATGACATTAAAAGAGCGCTTTTGAGCAAAAGCATTTTCAGCACCCATGACGTCGGGTGACGTCAGACTAAAAATAGTGAAAAATGGTTTTCACGCTCAAAAAGGGCCCATTTATGGGGGATTTTCTTCAAATTTTCACAGAGGTACATCTTGAAACTAAGGTGTCCCTATCCTGTCAGCAAACCCCGAAATTCTGAAAGCCCGAAGTTCTGTGGCTGAAATAAGATTCGAAACACGGAGAAAATTTTCATTTTGGTTTTAAAGGCTTCAGGATGAGATAGAAAGTTAAATTAATATGTTGCATTTCTGCAAAAATTTTCAAAATAAATTTTGAGTCTTTAGTCATATGACGTTTTAGACGTCATAAGAACTTATTAATTTTTATTTTAGGGCAATGATTTCGACATGAGCCAGTTGTTCAAAATAAGAAAATTTCAGATTTATGACAGTAAATTAAGCGTTTTGAAGAAAAGCACCTAAGCACCCTATACGTCACTGACGTCACAGCTAAAAAAGTAATAATAGTGTTCACGCTCTAAAACGGCCTTTTTATGGTCGGTTTTTCTTCAATTTTCACGTTGGTATATCTTGAAAAAAGGTGTACCTACCCGTCAGTAATTAAAATTCTGAAAGACCAAATTTCTGTGGGAAAAAAGATTCGAACTAGGACCGAAAATTTCTTTTTTGGTTTAAAGGTTCGGGATGAGATAGAAAGTTGAAACTTGACAGTTTGCAGTTTGCAGAATTTTTTAAAATATTTTGAGTCGTGCGTCATTTGACGTCATGTGACGTCAAACATCTTATAATAAGGATTTTCTTCAATATTTGAAGATGGTGTATGTAAATAAAGTAAATAAGTATGTGGGGTTTGACATAGAAAGCAGAAAGCCCTTTCTTTTTTTCGAAAAAAAGGAGTCTTTATAAGGTACTTACAATTTTATATGTTATTATTTTTTGCGTAAAGTTAATTTTATATTAATTGTTTTTTGTGTAAAGATTATATTTTACTACTTTATCTTCATTATAATTTTTCTTTTGGTTTCCAATTTTTGACAGTTTACTTGTTTACAGAGGACATCTTGAAAATAAGGGTGAATATTTTGTCAATAACCTTAATTTTCCCAAAAAAAAGAAGTATGTGCTGAAGTTAGATTCGAACATAGGACCAAAAAATTTTATTTTAGGGTTAAAGAACTTGGGGTGAGATAGAAAGTTGAAACTTACACAGTTTGCAGTTCTGCATAATTTCTTAATATTTTTTGTCTGACGTCATATGACGTCTAAGCATACTACTATACTTTTTTTCTTCTTCGTAAATAAACGCTTTTTTTTCGGGAATATAATGTCAATTGTTTAGCTGAAAAAGAAATACTACCGAGGGTGAGTCATTAAATAAACATCTATCTCCTGCTTTTTGCATCAACACAGGTTGCAGAAAGTCCCTTTATTCGTTTAGAGATTGAATCTATTATTTTTATTATTTTTTTCCCCAAACCCAATTTTTATATGTTGCCAAGACCCAAGCAACATGAAAATTAAAAAGCTTCGACAAAAAAATATAAATATTTTAAAATCAAGTGTTTTCCAATTTTTTCATTGACGTCAAATGAGGTCAGATATGACGTCAGCTTTAAAAGTTTGTTCGCGCTCTAAAGCCTTTAATGCTGGTTGATTTTCTTGATATTTTTACAGAAAATTATTTCAGAATGTAGATGTGCACCCCGGGTTGAAAATTTTCCCAAAATTTGAAATATAAAAATTTTATGCAAAACCAAAATTCGAACTAAGATCCTAAAAATAATTTTTTAGTAACAAGGCCACCAAACGGGTAGAAGCATGAAAATTGGCAGCAATCGGCCTTTAGGGCTTTTTCAAATTCCCTAAGGATTTTTTCATAAGTCACGGTTGTGACGTCATAAAAACGACAAAAAGCATATTTTTAAAAATTTCTTTCGTCTGGTATCATGACTTTTGACTCAATCGTTTTGAAAATTGTATTGCTGAGATCAAAAAGTTTAAGTTTTAAATTCATTTATTTTTAATTTTAAATTACGTCAAATGACGTCAGATATGACGCAATATGACGTCATTTAAAAGTTTGTTCGCGCCGGGCCCTTTAATTCGGTCCGATTATCTTGATATTTTCACAGAAAATGTTTTCAGAATGTATATGTGCCCCCTGGCATTCAAATTTCCAAATTCGAAAAAAAAAAAGTTTCATGGAAAAACCCAAAATTTCAAACTTAGGTCCTAAAAAAAAATTTTAGTTTTTAAAAGGGCCATCAAACGGGTGAAGCTAAAAAATTGGACGCTTTATGGGCCTTTGAGGTCTTCTTTCAAATTCCTAAGGATTTTTTCATAAGTCATGTGGTTGTGACGTCAAAAAACGACAAAAAGCACCCTTTTAAAAATTTTTTTCGCTCTGGAAATTATTTTGACTCAATCGTTTTGAAAATTGTTTTGTGAATTAAAAATTTTAAAGTTTAAAAATTTAAATTTATTTTTAATTTTTAAAATTCGTCAAATGACGTCAGTATGACGTCAGCTTTTAAAATTTTGTTCGCGCTCTAGAGCCTTAAATTCGGGTCCGATTATCTTGATTTTTTCACAGAAAATGTATTTCAGAATGTAATGTGCACCTGGCATTAAATTTCAGGCAAAACCGAGATTCGAATTAGGTCTTAAAAATATATTTTAATTTTACAAGGCCCCCAATCTTTTAGAAGCAAAAAAAATTAAAGCAAATGGGCCAGAGTTTTTTTCGAACCTAAAGGATTTTTCTTAAGTAGCGTGGTTATGCGACATAAAAAACCACAAAAAGATCTATTTGAAAAAAAATTATTTGCTTTGGTATCATGACTCAATTTTTTTAAAAATTTGTATTGCGCATTAAAAAGTTTAAATTTTATATTTATTTATTTTTAATTTTCAATGACGTCAAATGACGTAGATTTGACGTTAGTTTTCAAAAGTTTGTTCGTGCAGTAGAACCTTCTTTCTGGTCGAAAATCTTGATTTTTCAAGAAGATGAAATTTAAGATGTAGATGTACACCTTGCCTTAAATTTTCAAAATTTCGAACAATTAATTTTTCTGGCGATGCCGGATTTCAACATTGGTTTTAAAAATTACATTTTAATGTAACCAAACCCCTGATGCGTTGAAAAATGAAATTGGACAGGTATCAACATAGAGGTTTACATTCATTTTCTGAATGATTTTCTCTTAAGTCACGTGGTTATGACGTCATCAAAAAGGAAAAAGCATTTCTTTTTTAAAAATATCTCTCGTCTGGTTTCATGAATTTTGACTCAATCTTTAAAAAAATCTTAGGATTGATAGAGTTAAATTTTAAGGTCATACGCAAAAAATATTTTTTTGTCACTTGGTTATGACGTCATGCATCAAACA
>CM037787.1:36887019-36933052 GCA_021229015.1 Solen grandis
GAGGCAAAATTAGGGCACACCTATTCAATGACCCCCCCGGTCGAGTGGTTAGAGTGCCGCAAAGGAGTGGGGGGTCGGGGTTTTCGACCCTTTCCGCAAAAACCCAAAATCCTAAAATTGTTCTGATAAGTTTTCATTGTGTTTCCCCGTGCGAACTCGGGGGAATTAGGTAGAGCCCGTTGTAACTTTCTTTTGGGACCCCTAAAAAGCAATCTTAAAGAAAAAAACCCCTCGTTTTTTTTTTTGAAAATTTATTTATACAATCCTTCAGAAAACACACGACAAAATATTCTTTTTGAAATGATATACAATGCATTAAAAATTAAAAAAATTAACAAATTAATGACAAAATGAAAAATAAAAATTTTTTCTTAAAAACAGACAACACAAAATTTATTGATCGAAGTCTTTCTTAAGGAAAAAAAGAATAAGAAATTTTTCACAAAAAAAAACCCCAAATTTCTTATTAACTTAAAAACACTTTATTTTGAATTTACAGCCCCCCCCAAAAACTATCAAATAGAAATAATAGTTTTTAGTAAACTAGAAAAAAAGGTTAAAATAGTGAGAATAAAAAAATTACAACGACCTATTGTAAACTAAGGGTTTTTTATAAAATTTTACCCGATGGGTTTTAAACAAAATTCTACAATTTCCCCGTGACGATCATTTTTCTGCGCGATTTTCCCTATCGCCCTTTTCTTTCATTTTAAAAAAGGGCTAGGGTCAGTTGGCGCCTAAAGCTAGCATGTTGTGTGGTTGCTAAACCTTTTGTTAAACCCCTATTCTCATGGCCCCTTGCCTATTGGTTGTTGTAGTAGCGTGTTTGTTTTTCAAATTGCCTGACTACCGTTAAATTTTCCCTTTTCCAAAATTTGTTATTATAAAATTGTTAACTACGGGCGTATTAGTGCCAATTGAACTTATCATTTTTTCATTTATGACACTTCTATCTGTAAAATTCACTTTTTTTTCTGTACAATACACATGTCTAAGTATTAGGTAATATATTGTTGTATCTGTTGTAGTCTGTATTGTATGTATTATAAGATGTAGGTATGTATGATATGTATTATGTTATATGTCTGTATAGTCTGTCTAAGTTGTAGGAATGTCAAGTATGTATATGTAGTCGAGTATATTTATATTATGTTTGTATTTATTGTTGTAGATATATTTGCGGTATTATAGTGTATGATATTATTGTATGTTAAATTGTAGGTATTAATGTAGGTATGAATTGTTGTATATATTCAGGAATTATTGCAGGTCTATATAATCTGAATATTTTAGTAATAATAATGTAGGTATCTGTTGTATGTCTGTCTTGTAAGTCTATGTTTGATGTATGTATTGTATGTATATGATGTAGGTAAGTAATGTCTGTCTATGTTTTATGCAGTATTGTATGTTTATGTTTTAGGTATGTATTGTATGTATATGTTTTAGGTATGTATTGTATGTATATGTTGTAGGTATATATTGTAGGTATATATAATATGTATATGTTTTAGTTATATATTGTAAGGTATCGTGTAGTATATGGTTGTAGGCATCTGTGTCGGAATATGTTGTAGGTAAAATATTGCAGTATTATAGTAGGTATATGTTGTAGGTATATCATGAAGGTATATGTTGTAGGAATATGTTGTCGTCTTCTTGCATGTCTATCTTGTAGGTATATGCTGAAGGTATATGTTTAGTATCATATTGTAGGTCTATGTATAGTTCATATTGTAGTTATCTGATTGTAGCTATATGATGTAGGTATTTAATGTATGTCTATATTGTATATATTGTCGGTATCTATTATAATGTGTTTTAGTTATATATTGTAGGTATATGTTGTTGGATATTTTATTTTTTTTTTGTAGGTTATGATGTGGTAAAAGAAGGAATTGTGTAGGAATATGACATAGTTATATAAAGTAGATCTATGTTGTAGGTATATATTGACTGTATGTATTGTAGGAATATGTTGGTAGGTTATATATAGTAGGTATATAGTGTATGTATTATAGTAAGTATATATAATGTCGGTATATGGTGTAGGTATATATTGTATGTATGTCTATTGAAGGTATATGTAGTAGGCATAAATTGTAGGTATATAATAATATATTCGTTTTCGTTTATATTGTAGGTATATGTTGTAGACTATGTGCTAGGCATCTGTTGGTCGTTCTATGTTGTAGGAAACTAGAGTAGGAGTAAGTTGTAGGTATAATAGTATGCCCGGTACCACTTTACGAAACCGCAAAAAAGTTATTTTGGAGGATGCCTTGTCCACAAAACAACCCTGGACAGAACTCTAGTTGTGAATTATTATGTTTTTGGTCGTATTGATACACTTTTCGGTACGAAGGCACAGCTGATACGGTGCATATCCGACGACCGTCGTGCGAAGCCCCTGTCATACTTTAAACCGCTATCTGTGACTAATTTAAGGATTAAACTGTACAAATTTACAGAAAAAAGTGAGAATTTTCCAGAAAAAACTGTGAATTTTCCGATTTAAAGTGTTAAAGTGTGCCATTTTACCGTTTACTCTGTAAAAATATATCGATTAACATGACAACTTTCACCGAAAAAGTGCGAATTTTACAGTTTAAAAACTGTATAATCAAGGAATAGCTGTCAATAAATAGATCACCAGTGATGCATAAAGAGTTTTCTTTCAAATATCGGCTTTTGCCGGGCATCGATCGGCACGTGTCAGTAAGTCTTTTTGTTGCTTTTACAATCTGTCCTAACTGGCGATTGGAAAACTCGTTGCGTTTCGTGGTGAGTCTATTTATAGTGGCATTCCCAGAATAAGAACAAGCACATTTTGCATCGGTATATTGTAACTTGCGCTTTGTAGATGTGAATTTGAAGATTTCTGATTTGTATCTTGTCGATATGCAAAATAGGTGGTGGTGAAAATGATAATGTTTTACCGTATCGGAATATTAAGATTGACGTGGGAGAAATTACATAGGTTCCAGTGAACAAACAACCACCACGAACACCACATACAGATGAGCATGGCCGAAAATCTGTTCAACAGATCGAATAATTCTGCATATTGTCTAACACAACGTCTCGTTATTTTTCCTTCACTGATCGTACAACCGTTAGTACACCGGGTTTGTGATCTATGTGACTGTAGAAATCAGTTTCATGGACCATATTCACAACCTTTCCATAATGTCTTCTCTATAATTACTGGTAACTATTGCCAAAAAAAATCTTCCAATACTTTTTCACCAAGCTCTCGAATTATCCTCCTAGCTACATTATTATCTATCCCTACCTTTTTCTCAGTAGGTTTTCCGTACTGAGGCGCAAAATCTAACTAATTTATTAGGCTGGTACCGATCACGTTCCGTAACCTTTAGAGAAAGTTTTTCACCACAAGCATTTTGCCTAACTTAAATGATCCCTTAAGTCTTTCTCATATATTTTTGAGGACACTGTTTCGAATTACGGACTAAGTTCTGATGCGACGTAGATTTATTTTGAGGATGAAAAATCCAACAAAGTGTTTTTTTCATGACGGTCTTCTTTCCACTTGACACCGTGTTTTTAATCTATGATGGCAATAAAAAAAAAACGCCTAAAATCAGACCCAAAATTTGATAAGGGCTACGCTTTAAGGTCTGTCTGTGTTCCAGGCATATTACTTTATTTAAAATCAATTATAAGTTTGAGAACATAATCTTATGATGCAAGCGACCTCATTACAGCTCCATTGCGCTGTTATAACGGTATTCAGCGACTATCCCACCTTTTCTAATGCGCATCTCTTTACACCTACGACGAGGAGGCAGCTTTAGTTTATCCGCGGTTGTTTTGCGGCTGTTCGATTGCACAACAGGTGGCCATGTTCTACTGTTTCCCAAAGTCAGGTGTTATATTTTCACGCCTAAAGTATCCTTGCTTTGCATTGTTCCCTTCATAAAAGCTTCTAGTTGAGAAATATTATAAAGGTATAATAGCGAGTGTATAAGCACGCAAAACAAGACACCATATCAAGTCTCGATTTCTCCGAACTCAACCGAGGAAAACCAAGAAACCATTAATGGAAAATAAATCCTCATTATTCAAAGTTAAAAGAACAGCAAAAACTAAATTAAAAAGATGAAGGTCAAGTTTAAACAGCTTGCTAAAAGTAAAAACCAGAGAAATTTGGAACATATTAAAAAACCAATATAAAAATGTAATCTCGATGTCACATTCAATTAACAGTCGCGAAATTACGATCATTTTCATATACTTTACGGTTCTGATCCGTCTCCAACAGAAATAAAACCACGAGTAAACTTACCTATGACGCTTATTTTGATATGATTTTACAGCAGTGATTAAAAACAAACAGTATTTACCAAAATAATAACAAAGCCTGGCCACTGCACCTCCTTCCAGCTGAGATTTAACCTGTGCCAAATACACAAATCCCCATTTTTTATTAAACTTTATAACGCCTATACACACATGGAGTTTATCCCAGAAATGGGGTGAGGGACTCCTTACGCCCATATTTAAGGGAGGTGATCCGGATGAGGAAAAACTACGCGGAATCACACTAAACAACCTCATTGCTAAACTTTAATTTCACAGTTCTTCTTAGTAGCTTACAAAATGGTGTTTAGAGCGAGAAACAATTATTGAATTAATGATAACAATAAGGGTTTCAAAAGGAACCTCAAACTGAAGATTTGTAGTTTTAGATTACACGCTATTTTATATGAAACGTTGAAAAAAACACCAACAAAATTATCGTGCTTTCCTTGATTGGGAGAAAAATGTACGACAGAATAGATAGAAAATCTCTCTGGCAAAAACTTTTTAAAGAAAAATGTCGTTCAAACTGATTATGCAATGAAATCAATGTACACCTCATATTACGTCAATCGTTAAATATAACAGAATCAAATCTAACATAATTAATTCGAAGTTCGGTGATAAACAAGGGGACCCTTCAGTAGTCTATGTGTCTTTCTTTTGACGACGCCGTTTAATTCGCACAAGACCCACTGTCATAGCACTCCATGCTAAATGACGTTTGACACACATTAGCAAATACTGGGGGTTATCCATCACCCTAAGAAAACAAAAAATGTACTGATATTCGAATTAGGATGAGCAACCACTTACAATTTTACATCACAACACAGTATCGAATTAGTCAGCTCATTCAAGTACCATGGCATTCACCTATACAAAAAACAACAAATGGAACGCACACAAAAGAACATTGCATCACAAGCAAACACGGGGCCCCTCATAATCTATTCATAGTATTCAACAGCTTGGACTTGAAACATCGCAAAAACTAAAATTATTGATAGCTGATATCACATACTGAACACCGCATAGGGTGTATGGGGTATTGTAACCTAAACATTGACCTTGTAACACCAAATTTGCAGAAAAAAACTATATGTAAAAAGTCTACCACCTTACTACTTTGTATGGTGCATTAGGTCGTGCTTCCCCTGCTATTTTAAGGAACATACACTGATAAACTACTGGATAAACATACTTAAAAGTAACCCAACATCACTCGTTACAAAACTTACAAATGTTTAACAGATGACGTAAACTTGGGCTGTCCGACAGTAAAAACTGGGGCCTATCCAGTTAAACATATTTTTTGACCATCTGGTATGCCATTATATTATGGAAGCACATGATAACTTCTCTATTGATTTAAAATTCTATAAAGAATTGTATACTAGACCATTATCCCCAGAGAGGGATTCGAACTATAAATAATACTAAACGCTTGACACTATTGTATATTTCCACATGATTTTATTTTGAAATATTATCTTGACAAAATAAAGACAAACGAATCAGAATAGCCCTAACTAAATTTAGATTTTCATCTCATGACTTACTCATAGAAACTGAAGATATGACAACACTTAGAGCCAAAGGCGTTGTAAAAATTGTTCAACTACATATCCTGAACTGAATACCATATTCTTACATGTATGCCCCAACTATAAGAGAACTAAGATCTTTTTTTTTCAAACAATTTTCAGTCATGGCCAACCCTAAAAAAATTGAATTTTATGGAGCATAAATCAAGTTAAAATAAAGAATCTGTTGCAAATTTATTTTTTTATGCAAATGCGATTAGAATCCTTTAAATACTAAAAACTCATTATTATATCAACCTGTATCGTTGAAAAAAAGTTTTTACTTATTTAGAACAATCATTATTTTAGCCTATTCTTATTATGCTCCTTGGTAAAATTTCTTGTCTTCGTTGTATAATATTATTTTGCTATAATATCATCTGCTTATTTAATGCATAAAATGTATGTATGTTTGATAAGTAACTGAAAAACTTACCGACACTTAGTTTTTTTGTTAGTTGTTTTTTTGTTTTTTTTTCGCAAGTTTTTAACAAAGTGTATTTGAAGTACACACTATCTTAACCAAAAGCTCTGTTAAAAAACGAAAGTACGTGCAATGACAACAATAAACTACCTTTTCATTATTGGGAGGCCAAGTTCAAACCGATTAAACATGCAATTGTTTGTATGTAGACAATTACTTCTTATGTGCAGCAGAGTACAGGATTTCCGGTTGAATCGTAAGAAAGGGCAAACACCAATATAAAAATGCAGGGATTGTATACACACATCCCTAGACAAAGAGAACAATGATTTCGTAAGCATTTATTGCACAAAACCATGATAGAAATCACAAATAGACATTAACTTACATGCTAGTATGTACGATTAAGTTTTAATATCAGTTTTACGCATGAAATATATATTGTGTACCCTACCCCAGACTTTACCAATTTACGGCTTCTCTAGTGGGTGGGGTAAAGTTCGGGAAAATACGAAAAAAATTCTCATGTATTGTGCGCACCCCCTCCTTCAGAAACAAAATATAGGTAAAAATTTTGCAATAAACAGAAAATAATTTGTATGAATTCATCTATACGTGTAATAGATTTTGTTGTATATCAATGTATTAAACATAGAACTTCATATATATCTCTGTTTTTAACTCATTCAGCAATGTAAAGAACACCAGTTCAATAAAAAAAATGTTAAATTTTTTATGGACTGTTTTTAAAGACTCCCTGTCGTATGTGACCTTTTCTTGAAAGTCCCATTGAAGGTCACATGTGACAGTCTCGACTGTACAAGTATTTGTTTTAACGATGGGATGCTCCAGTTTAATTCGGCTATCCCTGAAAAACAACAGCCTCAATAACTTAATCATCTCTATCCGTCACCCTCTGCAGTTCAGTTCTGATTTTTTTGAAAACAGGTTATTGTCAGAGGGTGCCGAATTAGTAGTGTACGGTTTGTGAGGCAGGATATCGTAGTCACGCTTAGTTGCTGCAGCTTCTACAACATGTACTGTGAAGACAGTAGCCTTTTCCTGTAGCAAGAGGACACTTGGGTTTTGGGTTTCTATGATTTTCTCCACCACTTGCACTACAGCTATGTTCTTAACTTCAGAAAATGAAGGACAGGCATCATGTCTTTTGACTCAGGATCAATATGATGGACATTCATTTATCCTGAATCAAATTTCTCAACGGAAAATGTTTGGGTTTGTGCTGAAAGCGTCCGTCTTAAGATCATCGAAATATTCAGCCTTGTCACTTTCTGTCTGCTGTCAACATTCTGGGAAAATCAGAATCTGAGGGGAGGTCATCCGAAAGAGTATTTCTTCATGTCTTCTAAATTTCCTTCGGTGACATATGCAATGCATATGCACATACTGTTTCACCGCTTTTATCTCAGACTGCTCTATTTGCAAATAGCCCGCCACATTATCAGATGGTTATATGATTTAGTTATAAAAAGGGCAAAGTCAAACTCTTTTAGATGCTCTCAGTGAGCCACTCCGGTTTATATAAGATAAACCCCCCGCCTCCTTCCATATTTCAACTAATAAGTCAACCAATTAAACGCAACGATTTGAAGTTTTTAAAAGGGCTGTTTTTTTTGGGGTTTGGGTTTTTTTCCCCATTTTTTCTTTGGGACCCCGCCCTTCCCCCAAAAAGGGGGCCCAATTTCCGTGGGGGGGTGGGTTTTAAATTCCCTTTTTGAAATTTTTTCTAAAGGAAACCCAAAATTTTTCATGATATATTTTTTCGTTTTAGGGAAAAGGCCCCCCGGGAATTTGGGGGAAAAATTTAAAAACTAAAAAAAACCTTCCACCCCCAGTTTGTTACCCCCCTTTTACAATTGTTTTTTTTTCTTCCAGGGAGCCCTTTTTGTGGGGGGGTGGGGTTTAAAATTTTTTTAAGGGGAAAAAAACAACAAACCACAAACGGACCCCCGGGGGAAAGTTATTTTTTTCCCCTTCGGAAAGTTTTTTTAAAGGTTCTTTATTTTAAATTTCCCCTTTTATTTTGTTTTCAAATTTGGGGAAAAACGTAAAAAGGGAAAAAGCGGGGGGGTGGTTTTTTAAAATTAAATTTTGGGCTTTTTTTAAATTTTAAAAGGGGGGGAATTTCCCCAGGGTTTTTTTTTGTTTTAAAAAACAAAAGGGGGGCCTTTTTAATTTTGGGTTTAATTAGGAAACGGGGAAAATTTAGATTTTAATTTTTTTTTTAAAATTTGGGGTTTTAAAAAAAACACTGATTTTTCATTCAAAGCATTTAAAAAGGGAAAAAATTACCCCAATCCTGCCCCCGCACTTTTTAAAAAGGGGCCGGTTTTTGTTTGAAACGGGGGGGTTAAGTATTGTTTACGAGTTGCGGGAAAAAGGGGAAAAATAACACAAAACCCGCTTTTTTGGGGGTTTAAATATTTTAGGATCTTGGGATGAAGAAAAATCAAAAAAAAACAATTTTAGTCACTTTTTTTTTTTTTTTTTTTTTTTTTTTTTTCCCGGCAATACAAAAAAAAAGGTAAAGTTTTTTTTAATTTAAAAACACAAAAAAAACGTTTAAAAACAGTCCCCCCTTATCGAAGGGTTATTCCCCTTTTTTAAAAAAAACCGTTTTATATTTAGGGGTTTTAAAAATTTTTTTGGTTTTCCCTTTGGGGGAGGGAAGGGGAACAAGTAATGCAAAAAGAAATAGGAAAATTTTGGGAATTTTTAATTTTTTTTATGTTAAAATTTTGTTTTAAATTGTTCCCTTTAAAAAAAAAACTTTTCCCTTTTTAAAAGGTTTACCCCCCCCCTTTTCATAAAAAAGGGAAAGGGGGAAAAAGGGAAAAATTCACCCCCGCATCCCTTTCCCCGGTCCTACACTAAACTTTACATGGGAGTTTGGGTTAGCTTTTCGATTTTAAAAATTGATTTTGGGGCCCCCGGGGGAATAATGTTGTTTTTTAAAAGAGCGGGATAAATAAGAAGACTAAAAGGTTTAATTTTTTCTTTTGATTTTTATGAATTTTTTACTTTTTTTTCTTTTGCCATTTCATTTAAGGGGAAAGTTTTAAATTAAATTTAAAATTTTTTAATTTTTAAAAGAAAATTTCCCCCAAATTTTTAATTAATATAAAATTTTTTTTCCCCTAAAATTTAAAAAAAAAATTTGATTTTTTCTATGCTTTTTTCGGGGGTATTTTTTCCAATCCCCGGGGAAATTTTTTTTTTGTGGTTTTACGAAATTAAACGATTTTTAAAAAGGGGGGTTGATTTTTGAAAAAACATTTTTTAAAGAAAAAACTAAAAATCGAATATATGTATTTTTAATTTTTTAATGTTTGAAATTTTTTCAAAGTGAAATAAAAACTTAAAATTTTCAGGGGTTTTTTGGGGGGAAAAAAATACTTTTAAAAATGAAAATTAAACCAAATTTTTTTGGCTTTAATTAAAAGGTTTCCCCTTTGGGGAAAAATTTGGGGGAAAAGGTTTAATTTTTAAACGGTGGGGTGTATTTTTAAAAACTTTCAAAAACCCCAATTTTCGAAAGGGGGGTTTGGGACTTTTAAAACTTTTTGTTTTAAATTGGGGGGGGAAACTTAAAAAAAGGGGGAAAATTTGAATTTTTTATTTTTGTTTTGTTTTTCCCGGAGGGCCTTTTAAAAAAACAAAAAGGGAATCGGGGAAAAAAAAACTTTTAAAGGTTTCATGCTCGGTTCAGTCCCTTTTTCCAAGGAAAAAACCCTTTTAAAAAAAGGGGGAAACAATTTTTTTTGTTAGGAAGGAAATTTTAAAAACCAATTCTTATTTTTTTTTACTACCCCCAGAGAAAAGAAATGAGGCTTTTTACGATTTGGGAAATTTTCTCGCTTTAACCCCTTTAATTTTTTTTTAAAGGGGTTTTGGACCGGGGTTTTGGCCCTTTCGGGGGGAAAAAAAAAACTACGGCCCCCTTAAAAACCCTTTTGGGAATATTTTTTTTTCTGTGTATTTTGGGGTTTTTAGGGGGCGGGTTTTGTTTTCCCAAAAACCTTGGGGAAATTTTTTAAAATCGGGAAAGGGGCCCCGGGAAAGGGTTTCTTGTCAACCCTTTTTGTTTAACCCTTTCCCTAGGGGGGGTTCAATTTTTTTTTGCTTATAAAAAAACGGGCCGGTTTTTGCTTTTTAGGGGTTTGGGGAAAACTTTTTCTTAAAAACAAGGGGGGGGGCCCTTCCCCAAAAAACCGGTGTTTGGGCTTTTTCTTTTGGTTCATTATCTCCCCAAATTTAAAATCTTTTTTTTGGTTGATATTTTTAATGGGGGGGGTATTGAAAAAATTTTGGGAAAAATTCGATATTAATGTAAAAAAAATTTTTTGAGTTTAAATTTGTTTTTTTTTCCAAAAAAAAAACCAAAAAAAACTTTTACCCCCCGTGTTGAAATTTAGGGAAAAACCGGGAAATTAAAAAAAATTTAAAACAAACGGGGACAAATTCATTTAAACCCCGGGTTTTTCGACCTTAAAAATCCCAAAGAAACCCCCCCTTTGGGGAAAGATGGGGGAATTTTAAAAAAAAAAGGGGAAAACGAAATTTGTTTTTTTTCCCGCGTTTTCTCCCCATTGGTTTTTTTGCCCCCCTTTAGGGTTTTTAAAAATTTCCTTTTTAAATTCGGGGCCCGCTTTTTATCAAAGGGATTATTATCCCCTTTTTTACTGGGTGTAGGGGGCTTTTTGGAGTTTGGGGAAATAATTTAAAATTTTTTTCGTTTTTAAAAAACCCCAAATAAACAGTTTCCCCAAGGAAAACTTTATTGTTAAATTTGAGACCAAGGTTTTTTAGTTTGCAGGTTTTCGATGTAAAGGGGGTGTTAAAGCTAGGGGTGGGTTCAAACAAAATTTTATACTCTGTTTTTATTTTTAAAACCGGAAAAATTGGTTTATTTTTTTAACCCCCCCCAAATTCAAACTTTAGACACTTTTTCACGAAAAAAACATTTTTAAAAAAAAGGGGATTTTTTGGCAGTTCATAAATGATGGGAGCGTACACTTTTTGGTTTTTTTTGGTTTTGGGCCTGATGTCTGTTTCCCTCCCTTTTCCCAAAAGCTTTTATCTGGAAAAAATTTAAATTAAAGGGGGGATTCCCTTTTTTAAACCCCCCGTTTTTTGGGCCACCCAAAATTTTTCCAAGGGGTAAGGGAACCCGAAAAACCGGGATTTTTTTAAGGGGTTTTCCGGGGTCACGCGAGTTAGCGGGATAAGATTTTTTTTCTTCCTTGGGGGTGTTTTACACCCCCAGAAATCTCAAAAAAGGGCTTTTTTGTATTTTAAGGGGTTTTAAAAAGGGGCCCCCTTTTAACTAAAGAAAAAACCCCGGCCCCCTCAAATTTTTTCCCCGGGGTTATGGTGAAAATTTTTTACCTAAACCCCAAGGGGGCACCAAAACTTTTGAAAATTGGGGTTTAACGCCTCCTTTAAGTTTTTTTAAAGTTTTCCCTTTTATTTACGAAGGCAGTGTTTTTAAAATGTGGATGGGCTTAAAATTTTTCTAAATTTTGTTTTCAAAAAATTTGGGACATCAACCTTTCGGGATTTTTAATGTTTAAACCCACGCCCAGGGGTTTTAAATTTTCCTTTTTTAAAACCTTCTAGGGGCCCGGGGAATTTCCAGGGCTCGTTTTTGAAAATTATAGTTTTCCATAAATTTTGGGGGCTTTTTAAAATTCCCCTTTTCCCATAAAATTTTTTAGGGAATTTTTTAAAAAATTTTTAAAAAATTTAATCCCATCTTTTAAAAACGAGTTTTTTACGGGGGGAAGGGGGAAATTTTTTGGCTTTTTTGGGTTCGTACTGTATACTGCTGTGTTTATTTTTTTCCAAAGAAAAATTAAAAAATTTTTCCCTTTTTTGGGATTTTGGGAACATAGGGAAAATTTTAAGGGCCGGGGTTTTTTGGGTTTGGAAAGAAAATTTTTTACTGTATTTTTTTTATTCGGCTTTAGGGAATTTTCTTTTATTTTTTTTGGTTTTTCAGGGTTTGGTGCCCCAATTCTTTGGTTTTCCGCTCCTTTTTTAAAAAAAAAAACCAAATTTTAATTACAGCTGTTTTCTAGAAAATGTTTTTTTTTTTTTTTTTTTTTTTTTTTTAGGGGAACCTTTTTTTTTTAAAAAAAAAAAAAAGCTCTTTTCGCCTCCGGGCGACCCTTAAATTCGGGTTTTTAAAGATTTTAGTTTTTTTAATTGGGGGGGTTAACCGTCCTTTGGGGGGGAAAATTTATTTCAATTCTTTATGGGCCCCCCTTTCCCAGCTTTTTTTACGGGGGGGGGAAAAAACCCCAAAGAAACACGAGGTTCCCGGGGGGTAAAAAACCCCCGGGCCCCTTTTCCGGGAAAAGGAAAAGCGGGGAAGGGGTTTTCCTCACTTTGGAAAAACCCCCCGAATTTTTCCCTTTCCCGGGGGATTCGAACCCACGTTTGGGGGAAGGGGCCCTGGGGGGATTTTGTATAAAAAGGACGGGTAAACCGTTTTCCCGGGCCCCCGGGCTTTTTTTTCAGATAGCACCCTTTAAAAGTAACCCCATTCATCTTTTTTAAAAAATTACCCCCAGGGTTTTAATCCAAAATGCTTAAAAATTTTGATTTCCCATTTGTTGAAATTGGAAAAAGCATTCAAAAAAAAATGGAATTTTTTAGCCCCCTTTTTTTGGTTTCCAAAAGGGTTTTAAAAAAAGGTTTTGCATTTGCTAGGGAAATTTTCCCACGTTTTAAAATTTTGGGGTTTTTGGGGCCCGGGGTTTTCCCCAAAAAATTTTTTAATGAGGGGATGGGTTCCCTTTTTAAAAAATATTTATTTTAAAATTTTTTTATAGGGGGCCCGGGATTTAGAGCGGGGGGTTTTCCTTTTTTTGAGGGGGAAACATTTTTCCTTCCCCCTTTGTTCTTTTTTTTCCCTTCTCCTTTTCCCAGGGTTTTTTTTGGGGGAATTTAGAAAATTTTGTCCCAATAAGACCATAAAAAGGTTTCCCTTCCCCCAAAATTTTTTGGTAGGGGGAAAACCCAAAAAAAAACTTTGGGAAAATTCCGGGGTTTGGGGGTTAATTCCCCAAATTGATAGTTGTTTGGGAAATTTTTTTGCTTTAAAATGTTTTCTTTTAATTTTTTTTGTTTTTTTTCCCCGGATCATTTTCCCAAATCGGGCTTTTTTAAAATTTAACAAAAAATATAAAAAATTTTACGAAAAAAGGGGTTTTAAAGGGAAAAAAATTTGCAAAATTTCTTTTTCTAAATTAAAAATTTTTATTCTTTTAAAAATGGAAAAAAAATATATATAAAATAAATGACCGGGGGGGTTATTTTAATATGCCCTGTAAAACCCGGGGTTTGTGTTTGGGGGAAAATTTTTTCCCCCCCGGGGGGGGGCCCATTCAAAAAAATTTGGGGGCGGGGAACCAGGGGCATTGGTTTAAATTTTTTTCGTTTAAAATTTTTTTTGGGTTTGGGTTTCCCCGGGGGCCCAAGGGAATTTAAATGTGTTTTTGGGGGGGTTTTTAAAGGTATCCCAAAAAGGGGTCTAGGGACGGGAAAATTCGCCCCTTTTTTCCGGGTTTTGTTTTGGGGCGAATTTTTAAACCCCCCAAATGACTAAAAAAATTTACTGTTGGGGGGGACTTTAAAAAAAACCTGGGCCCCAAAAAACTAACAAACAAAAAAACAAAAGGCCTTTACTTTTAAAAATTTAAAAGTTTTAAAATTTTAAAGGGTTTTTTCTACAAAAAATTTGTTGGGTTAAAACAGGGTTTCCCAAAGGAATTCAAAATTGCAAAACCATTTAAAGTTTCCTTTTTTACCGAAAAGTTTTTTTCTGGGAAAAAAGGGGAATAAAAACCTTTTTTGGGTTCCTTGATGAAAATTTTTTAAAAAAAGGGAAAAGGTTTATCAACATTGAAAAACTTTGATTTTGGGGAACACCCCCCCATGTTGGTTTTTCACAAAAAAAAACAGGGGCCACTGTTTTATGCCGGGGTTGTTAAAATTTAAGAGGCTATAAAGTTGTTTTTTTTCCCCAATTTTATCCCCCATTTTGGGTTTTTTTACGGGGTCAAACACCCCCGGTGTTCAACTTTTGGGGGCCCCCAAATTTGGAAATTTAAACCCTTTAAGGGGGGCGCTTTTTTGATTTGGGTGCCCAAACTGAAACCCGTTTTTTTCCCCAAGGAACTTTTTTTAAATCTTTGGTTTTTCGTTGCCCTTTAAAAGGCCTATTTTTTTAAAAAAATTGGGGTTTTTCGGGTGGAAATTTCCCTTTTTTAAGGAACCCTTTCTTTTTTAAAACGGGGTTTTTTTCCCCAAGTTTTAAAAAAAAACCGTTTTCCCGTTGCAAAGGGGATTTTCGGTTTGGGGGACAAGTCCCTTTCATAAATTTGACGGGGAATTTAATTTTTCGGGAAATTTTAATTTTAAAAACCCAAAAAATTATTTTTAAAAAAAAAAAAGATCTTGGGGGGCGTTGCCAAAAGGAAAAATTTTTTCAATTGAAAAACATTTTTAAAAAACAGTTTTAAAACTATTAAAAAAAGGTTGGGAAAAACCCTTTGAAAAAAATGTTTTTAAAATTCCCAAAGGGAATTAGGGGGGGGGGTTTTGGGGAAGGGGGGACAAAAAACAAGGGGTTTTGTTTTTTCAAAATTTCCCAAAAAAGGGGGTTTGGGCCCGGGAAAAGTTGTAGTTATGCAAAATATTTTGAAACCTAAGTATTTGAACCGTTTTTTTTAAAAAAAGGATCTTTAAGAAAAATTGTGTTTTATAAAATTTTAACAAAGCAGTTTAATTATTTTTAAAAACGGGGTAAAAAAGGAAATAAAAATTATTTTATATATTTTTTTTAAATATATTTATTTATAATTGTGTTTTGTGGGGGGTGTTTTGTCTGGGCCGGGTTTTTGGGAATTTTTTAAAACCCTTTAAAAAAAACCTAACGGAAGAAAAAACCAAAAACCATTTTTGGTTTTTTGGGAAAATTTATTTTACTTTACTTTGGGGTCCTTTGTGGGGGGGAATCTTTTTTTTTTTTTTTTGGTTTTTGGGTTAAAAAAAAAACCTTTATTTTTTACAAAATTCGTAGTTTAATTTATTTTGGATTTTAAAATTTTTTTTTTTTAGGGGAAAGGTAAATTTAGTGAAAAACTAAAAAAAAGGGGTTCCAGGGCCCTATTTCCACAATTTTTTCCTTTAACCCCCCAAAGCCCCGGGGGGGGCCCTTTTACCCCAAAAAGGGTTTTTTTTTTAAAACCCACAACTTTTTAAATTTGGGGCCCTTTACTCCCCCAAAAGCTTAAAGCCCCCCCTTTAAACCCAAAAAAGGGGAATATTTTCATTTGAAAAGGAAAAATTTCGGGCGTTTTTTTCTTTTTTAACGAAAAAAAACAAAAGGAAAAAAAAAAAACCAGGGGCCCCGGGATAAAAAATGAAAGACGCGGGAAAAACCAGCTTCCCCCGCTTGTTGGTTCTTGCCCCTGTCCCTTCTCTTTTTCCCCAGTCACAAGAGTCGAGCAAGGCGTAAAAATGAGGTGTTAGATTTGTCTCAAATGAGTCCGTATGTATATTCTCGGTGTTCCCAAAATTTAGGTCACCTTGCAAACGGGGTTCTTCTTTAAAAAATTTTTTCCGTATTAAGGGAGTCCCGGGTTTTCAATGGGGGATGCTGCATTTTGAGAACAGTCCTTTGGGTTTAGTGCCCCATTTGTGGATGTCTAGTAAAGAAATGAAAACAATCAAAAATTTAGTTATAAGAAACACTTATGGTTTTAGTAATCTGAGCGATTTGATTCTCTAAAGGGAAAAAATGGAATGAAAGTAATACAAAAAAATTTTAATTTTAAGAGCAAGGGGGTTTTTAAAAAAAAGTTAGCATATGGTTTTTATTTCCATTTAAAATTTTTATGATGTAAAAACAAGACATTTTACGATCCTTTGGGCCCAAAAAATGATTTATTTTTTAAATATCCAGATGTTTAAATTTAGAAATAATCGAAAATACTCGTACACGCAAAAAAAAGACTGAATATTGAGGAAACCCAAAAGAAAGTTCAAAATTTCACCCAGAATCAAACCCCTATAAACGTGGTGGGCATAACATAGGTTCCCCCTGTTGAAAAAATAAAAAAAAAATTTGAGCCCGGTCCCAAAAAAAAAGTACGATAATTGGCCCATTACCCCCAGCTTTTCTATAAATTTTAGATCTTCCCCTAATTTCTCCGGCCATTCGCATAAATGAATTTTTAAGTTTGCTAAAGTATGGGTTGTGGATGGTTTAGGTTATCCAAGTTGTCTTACAGGCAATTGGGTAACTCTGGAAAAGGTGTCATGGTTATTTGGGTTTATCTTTTGGGTTTTGTGACAACTGCCTTTGGTTTTAAAAAAGGGGAAAGGGGGCACTTGAATATTTAAAGGTGTAAGTTTTTGTTTTTTTAAACGACGCGTTTTTTGATCAAAGAGGGGATATTTCGCGGGTTGTGAAGCTCTGTTCCATCCCTGCCCCAACCCCCCCTCCCCCACTCCCTTTTCCCCCACCCCTTATATCGCAAACAGTTCAACACCCCGCTCTGCGGATCCCAAAAAATATCAAAAATTTTCCAGTTTAATGCGTTTTTAAACGGCCCTCATTCACGTTTTAAACTTTTGTTTTAAAATTTTTGGGGGAAAAAAAGTATCTAAAAAATTTTATTTCTCGTAAAAAACTTTTGATCAAGTTGGGGAAAATTTTAAAAAAAAACACTTTCATTTTTAAAAAATCATTTTTTTTGTCAAAAAAAACGTTATCCCTTTTTAATTTTAATTTAGATCAATTGTAAAATTGAATTAATATGTAATTTTCGGTTATTATTCAAATGTTTTAAAGATTAAATGAATAAAACATTTCGAGGGGAAAGGTCAAAAAATTTGATCTCTCTCTCTCTCTTTTTGGGGTTATGTTTTTTTGGGGGCTAGAAAGGGGGTCGGTTTGTTTGATCCAATTGGGTTTTAAAATTTGTATTGGTTTTTAATTTTTTTATTTTTTAATTTACTTTTTTAAAAAAACTTATCCCACAGTTTAAAATTTGGAATTTTTTTATGTTTGTAGGTCAGGTATTTTTTCCGGGGAATTTTAAAATTAAAATTTTTTCCCAACCCGCATGGGTTCCAAAAACCCTCTGCGACTTAAATTTTAAAATTTGGGGCCCAACTCCCATTTTTTTCTCTACTAAAAAAACCCCAATTTTAAATTCCAAAAAAAAAAAGTTTTGCTTTCAAGTTTCAACCGGGGGTTAAACCGCAACATATTTTTGTTTTCCCCTGTGTTTTACCTGGGGGGGCTTTTTTTCTTTGGGGGAATTTAAAAGCGTGCCATTTCTCCATGTTCCTTCCCCCCCTGTCACAGGGTCCGTGACGGATTTGAAAAAAAAGTGGTTTTATTTGCACCGTTTGGGGTTTTATTCCTCTCTGTGGGTGGGGAAAACCAAAAAAGTTAAATATTTTTTTTCATATTAAATTTTTAGGTTGTGTTTTTGAAAACTCGTTTAAAAATGGGAAAAACTGAAGAGTTTACGAAAATGGTCAGTTCGATTTGGAACACATGAAAAATTTTGATATCTGGTGGAATTCCCCTTGTTACGCGTTATATCGAAGTTAGAACTTTTTTCCGTTTCATGTAAAAAAACCCCCCCCCCCCCCCCAAAAAAAGATTTCTTCAAATGCCCCCTTTCCAAAAAATTGCCCCAAATATCCGGTCACCAATTTTTTTGTTGTGTTTTTTTGGGAAAGCTTTTTAAAATAAAAAACGGCTATTTCAAAACTGGGAAGGGAAAGGTTTTTGGGGAAAAGCGTCGAACTTGGAAAGGCTGTAATTTTTCTATTTTTTTTAAAAATTGTTACCTTTTTTCATTTCTTTTTCCCCAAAAATTTTTCATTTCTGGGATTTTTTTTTGATTTACTGCGGTTTTTAAAAACTTTTGGGGTTTTTCTTTCTTTTTTTCCTTTCTTTAAATTGGCCTTTTTTTTTTTCTTTGTGAAATACCTTAAAGCAAAAAACCTAAAGCTTCGATCCGCAAATTTACAGCATAAAAAGGGGTATTTTATCAATTTGTTCACCCCTTTTCATAGAAAAACTGTTGTAGGAAAAGGTTTTAATATTAAAAAAAAAACTTGTTTCTAAGAGACCTTTTTTTTTGTAAGCAAAACTGAATATGTCTTGCCAACTTTAAAAATTAAAAAAAAATAGCCTTAATAATAAATGTGGCAAATATTTCTTCATAGAAAAACTTTTTATAACTTTTTTTTTCATCTTAAAGACCATTATTTGACTTTTCTTTACAAAAAATATTTTTTTTGACCCTTGTCAAATTTTTTTATAAACCCCCCGGGGGCAAAATCATGTTTAAAAAAAGGGGGTAACCTACTTATTAGGCAACGGGGAATTGTAACTTTTTTTTTTCCTACTTACTCGTTTTTAAGTAAACGAATTTTATGTTTGTTTAAAATTACTCGAATAAGGGGAATCGAATTTTTTTTCTGTATACTTCTCGTAATAACGGATGAAACGAATTTTTTTTTTGTCTACTTTTTCTAATAAAGGATGAATGAATTTATTTTTCGACTACTTACCGTAGATAACGGGAGAAAAGAATTTTAGTTTTTGTACTTTCTCGTGTAAATAGGAATCTTTATTGTTTTCTGTCCACTTATTGTGGAAAGGGGAACTTTTTTGTATGTTTTGTCATCTTCCGTGAAAAGGAAGAATCTTAATTTAGTTTGTTTTTTTCTTGCTCGTGCAAAAAGGGGGAAACTTTTTTTTATTTGTCCTACTTTGTAGAAACGGGGAAACGAAAGTGTTTGTTATTTCTATTACTGTAGAAAGAAAACGTAAGTTGTTTTTTTATTTTGGGACAACTGGAGAATTAAAATTTATGTTCTGTCCCCTTGCCCGGGGCCACTCTTTCCCTTCCTGATTAATTCCAAACCGGGGTTTTCCCAAAACAAAACAAAAACTCCGTTATATTCGTTTTTTAGCCCCCCAACGTTCCCCAAATTGGGGGAAAGGGTTATGAAAGGTTAAACAGCAAGAAAAAAATTTTTAAATTTTTCGAACAAATAAAGAGGGGGTTTTAAAAATTTGGGACATAAAAAGGGGGTGTGTTTTGTGGGCTGGGCCCCCATTTGGGCTTTCCCACTGCCGCAGGGGCCTTTTAAAGGTTTTTTATAGGTAAATTTTAAACCCCCGGACACAAATCGCAAGAGTGAAATATATTAAAAACCACGATGTAGGCTAAAATTTTTGGGATTGCATACCCAACAGCCGTATTCGTTTCATTTTCGAAAAAAGGGATATAAATTAAAAGATTTGAACCAAAACATTTCTGTAAATTTTGCGAATTTTCATCAGCCCCTAATTATGCGGCACACGATTTTCAAAGAGGGACAAGGGCAAACAAAAAGCCCCTTTTTAAAAAAGGGGGTTTTTTAATTTTTTTTTGACTAAAATGCTTTGGGGTTAAAATGCACCCGAACAAAGGGGCCTTTTTCGCCAACTTTGACGTGCATTGGGCTTGCATGAACCATTGGGGTCAAAGACCTCTGCCTGGGGTATTTAAAAAAGTGTTGCCCTTAATGCCCCGGCGTTGTTTGGCGTAATTTGGCTCAAGTAAAAGCCTTCCCCAACGCGTCCATGTATCATTGCGCGTTTGGGGTTATTCCAATGAATTAAAAGTAGGGTCAAAATTCAAATCTCCGGGAAACAACCAATCCGGATTTGGTTAATGGCGAAAAATAACCGGTGCTTAGAAGAAATAAAATTTCATTTCAAGAAAACAATTTTGTACATTTTTTGGGTTTGAAGCCATGATGTGTTTTAAACCCTTTCAATTTCGAACCACCTTTAATTTTTTGCCTAAACCCAAACATTAAAGTCGGTTTACTTATCCTTTTAAACATTACACCGTACATATGCCTATGTGTTTAAACTCTTAAAAATATTCAAAAATAATTACGAAAATTCAAAACGAAATATGGATAGTTTATTGCTTTTTAAAAGTAGATTTACGTGATTATGTCATACCCCAAAAAACACATTCAATCCTAAGAAGAAAAAAATGAGTTATCCAAACTTTTTAAAAGGAAACAATCTTTCAAATTGAATACTGTTTCGTTTTTGGCGGGGTATGGGAAATTCTAAAAGAAATTCAAAACAAAACAAAAGAACATTCTTTTTTTAAAATATGTATACGTTTTTTTAAGGGGTATAGTTACAGACTCTTAAAAGATTTAAGCTATTGGTAAAAACCCAAGTATCCCATTGCGTTTACAAATACAAACAAGCAAAATTCATTTGACAAAATAAAATTTCAAGTAAAACAGGAAGAAAAATTTCCCAAAAAAAACAAAACCTGTCAAAAGCTTAAAGTACAAATTAGGTAAGGTTTTTTCCTGCAATGTTATTGCCCTCTGATCACTGAATTGTTCAGAGTTCAGGCTCTTCCTGTTGTCGAGGGTTTTCCCTTTTGTTTATGTTCACCGGGGTCATTTTCCCTTAAGGAATCCTTCATCATTATTGTATATGGTCTATCAAAACATCGTGGTATTTTACATATTGCAAGCCGTTATGGGCTTTGAGAAAAAAACCTTAAATTTAAAAAAAAATTGACGCTTGCAAACTGACTAGTGTTTTTGAAGATTTAAATTTTCTGTAACTTTATTTAGGGGGGATTTCCCGGGAAACAATGTCCATTGCTTTTAGTTAAAAAGTCAAAAAACAATAAACAGAACAACCCCTTTTTGGGGTGTGTGTTTAAAAGGTCAAAAATCTCCGGGAAAAAATTGGAAAATTTTAATTTTGTACACATTTGTAAACATAGTTTTTGGGTTTATTTAATGGGTGAAAAAGTTGAGACATTTTAAATCAAGTAATGAATACCAAACATTACGGGGGCCCCCGGGCGATGGTTAAGTTTTTGGACCAAAAATCCTCCCCCCCCGCTGGGGGTTTAAACCCCCGGTGGGGTTCGGATTTTTAGTGAGGAAGTTTCCCGTGGCTTTGGGGGAGGGGGGGTTTTTCCGGGGGCCCCCTGTGTACTGGGGTTCCTCCACCTGAAATTCTGGGACGTCGCTTATGATTAATTTTTTCGCACGAGGAAACCCCAAAAAAAAACAACAACAAAAACATGTACATGTCTCCAAAAAAAAAGGTTTTAAAAAAATTTTCCCCTACCTGGAAGGGGGGATACTTGTAGCCCCCATTTTCCCCCAAAAAACCCCCCAGTCAGGAACCCCAAAAAATCCCACCCACTGACCTGATTTGTCGAAACTTCCGTCAGCCGCCTTCTGCTTGTATTGTTTTTCGGATTTTCAAACCTTTTCATCTCCCAAAATTTTCAAACATGTTTTCCCCCTTTATAATCTGTAGGTTTTACTTTTTAAAAGTTTGGGAAAAGTCCCTGTATGGTTCGCATTTTTTGGACCCTTAACCTCTACCAAAAAACCTAATGAAACTTGGGGAAATTTTGGTTTCCCCGGGAAAAGGGCCTGGGCCCCTGAAAGTACCGGAACCTTTTAGGGGGATTTTCCAAAAAGTACTGGTATCTGCAAATTATTTCCTTCCTTTTTGGGGGTGCCTTAACAATACGCACAACACGAAGTCGATTGAAATTTTGCGCCGGGGCGTTAAGAAAATTCTAAAGGTAAGGAAAATAAAGTAATTTTTTTCCCTTACGAAAAACTAGGTCGGCCAAAAAAAAAAAAAAAGGTACCACCCTAGTTGAAAAAATTTTCACGGGAATTTTTGTACCCGGTTACAATAATGAAATTTTAGTGAAATTTGGGAAATGGTATGCTTTTCTCTATTCAGTCAAAATTTTTTTTAAAATACCCTAAAAAAAAAATGGAACCCAAAATTGGAATGACAGTTTTTTAAAATAGATTTAAAAAAAGGTTTTTAAAGTTCTGTTTTTTTTTTGCCAAAAAAAAAAGGGAAATTTGGGGTTTCATTTCTTTTTTTCGGAAACCCTATTACTAAAACCCAAAAGCCAATAAGGGTTCCCCCTTCCCTTCTTTATCTCTTTATTTTTTAAAAAAAAAACCAGTCAATTCATTTGTTATCCAATTCCATTAACGCCCCGCAATTTAGAATTTTTTTTAAAGTTATAAAAAGAAAGTTTTTTATACTGGCCCCCTTTAAAACTTTGGGCTGATAACTTTCGTATTTTAATTCCGTTTTTTAAATTTAAAATGTTATTTATAAACAAGGCTTCAAAAAAAAAAAAAAAAAAGAACACAACAAAAACATTTGCTATTTTATTACTATTTAAATTTTTATTTGTTCTACCCGTATAAAATATTTTTTAAACTATATCCTTCACAGTTTCAAAATTGGGGACAAATTGGTCCCGGGTAAAATATGAAACATTTTTCTTCCCCAGCGGGGGGTTCGAAACCACAATCTCCGATTGCACGGACCTATACACTATAGGCTTGTGGACCCATTATTACCACTGATGGATTTTAAATTTAGTTTAACTTTTTGTAAATTGGCCCAAAAGGGAGGAAAGTTTACTCAAAATAGAAAGATTACGAAGCCGTTAAACGGGTTCAGTCTTTTAGGAAAATAAAAACCGTTGTTTTAAAATTTTAAATTTAATTTTTGAGTAAAAGTTTTATATATTAAAATTGAAAAATTAAAAAGTAAACTTGTGAATGTTTACCCCAAAGGGGCCCCCCTTTAAACCTTAAATCATTTAATACAAAAAATTTTCCACACCCCCCAAAAAAGACCTGCCCGGAATAGAGTTTCCCGGGGAATTAAAGATTTTGGGTTTTTTAAAATAATTCGGGGTACAAAAAACTTTTAGGTTAAAACTTATGGTTTTTAAATTTTTTTGAAAGGTGGAAAAGGGCTATTAAAAGGAAAAGGTTGACACGGGTTAATGGGAAAAGAAAAATTTGCCGAGTTCCGGTAACTCTACTAATAGGGGCGTTTTTTTTAAAAATTTTTTAACTTACCACCGGAAAAACCCTAAACAATAAATTTGGTTAGACGTTACTTCGTCAAGCCGGGTTGGTGGCGACGAGAGGTACTCGCGGCCCGCCCGGAAGGAAAGTTATAGGCTGGGGGTTTTCCCTTTTGGAACCCGTCCCGGAATAACCTGTAGTTGAAAAGGGCTTCCATGATTTAAGACAGTTATTTGTATCAAGTATTTTTCGATTTAAAAGTCAAGTTTGAACCTTGTTATACAGCAGACAAAATTTTTTTTTGTCAATATTGCCGACCTCCTTTTGTACAAACATACCGTTGGATTCGTTGCTTTTGAAATCTGAAAATTTAAATACCTTGTAAAACAAAGTAAAAATGCAATTTCCCGAAGTGATTTTCAACTGGGTTAAATCGGGTGTTTCCCCGGTGCGGGAAATCTGCATAAAAAGAAAAAAATTCCTGGGTTTTGGGGTTTTTTATTGGGGTACTTTTTTCCCACCATCCCTTTCTTACCACCCTTGTTTTTAAGGCGCCCAAAAACAAAATTTATTCAACATTAAAAACCGTTTTAAAAAGAAAAAAAAGAAGAATTTTGGGGGAAAGGCCCGTGTGTGGGTGTGTGTGTGTGTTTTGTGGCGTGTTTGTTGCAAAATTGGTAAATTATTTTAATATGTTTATTTTCTTTTCAACAAAACAATTTCGATATTGGGGGTTTTTTTTCTTAATGATAAACGATCATGAAGAAAATAAATAAAAAAGGGCTCACATCCTGGTCATAAGAAAAGGGGCGCAAACTCGGAGGTACGTAAGAACCCCTTTTGTTTTTGAATTTTCCGTCTCGGTTCGCGTTTCCCCTTTTAAAAAAAAAAGTGCAAAAAATAAACTAAATCCGGTTGGCTGATTTATAAGAAAATTCTTTTTTTAAAATTAAAAGACCAAAAAGATTCTTTTTTGAAAAACCACCGTATTTTTTTAAACTTTTTTTTTTAAGTTTAAACCCCTGTTGCAAGTTAAAAAAAAACCCCCAAAGAACCCGAATGTTTAGATCCAATTTGGACCTTTTATTCATTAACCCCCTTCAATGCCCTTTAAATGCACGCTTTATCGGGGGGAATTTCAAAAAAAAAAATTTTTTTTGCAAAAAAATAAAATATGGACGCCTTTTTATAAAATGCAAAATTAAAGTTATAAACCTTAATTTTTCGGTAGGGGTTTTTAAAGATTAATGAAATGATTGCCCCATAGATTTCCCGGTGTTTGGGGGGTTTAGGCGTTAAAAAAATTTTTTCCCCCCTTGAAAAGGGGTGTTTTTTTTTCCCAAACAATTTTCCCAAATCTTGCGGATTTTTTTTTTCATAAAAAAAAAAAGCGACGCCCCTGGAAAAAAAAGATTTTAAAACAAAAATCCTTTATTTTCTTTTGCGGTTTAACTACTTAACAACCTACCGGGGGGCGCCTGCAGGAACTAAAAAATAAAGTTTTTAATGAAATGTTGTAAAAAAAATTTTCTAGATACGCAAAGAGATATGATTTAAATCAATGAAAATTTTTTTGATTCAGATTCAAACAAAACTTAACCAAAATGAAAGTTTTTTACTGAAAAAAAAAAAAAAAAGTTTGTCGATGTTTTAAATGTACTTTTTTGATAACTACGTCATTTTGGGGAGGAAAACCCGGGGTTTTTGGGGGCCTTCCCCGGGGATCCAGGTCTTTTGGTTCCCCCCAATTTACCCCGTTTTTTTTGCCGTCACGTCGAATCTTGAAAATTTGGCTTCTTTCCCTACCTATAAGAGGGAAAATTCTAAAAAAATGCAGTTTTTTTTGAATAAAGACTGAGCAATTCCGCACAAGATTGATTTGCCTAGGAGCCATGGGTCCGGGTCAGTCCAAAAAAATTTAAATAATAGGCATTTCTTCAAAAAGGAATTGCATTGAAAAAAAGGCTTTTAAAAAAGCCCCTTGTGTTGTCCCTTAGAATTCGCGTTTAAAGCAATATTAAAGTTCAATGGTAAGGTAAAAATATTTTTTAAAGAATAAGTTAGTCAAAGAAAACACCAAACTGTCAAAAAATATTTCAAGGGGTCTTTACAAATAAACCCTAGAAAAAATGATCCTATTGTGGTCCAGTATTTAAACCCGAGGGAAACTTTTTTTTTTCCCTTAAATTCCCATAAAACCCCAAAATTTTTTGCTTAAGTTTACCCCAAAAAAAGTACGAGGGTTTGAGCCTTATCAATCCTTTAATGAGAAATATATGTATAACACTCACGCCCCGGGGGGAAAACCCTTTTTGTTTTTTAAAATTGTTTTCCGCATTGAGAAAAAAAAAAAAAAAAAGGAACTTTTTGGTCCATTTTTTAAATTGTTGTAAAAATAAACCTATTCTCTTCAAAAACCCCGCCAAAAAAATTCGGGGCCCCACCGAGGGTTTTTTGGGCCAACCCCTTCCCCCGGAAGTTTGGGTTTTAAAGGGGGGGTCCTTTCACCTTTTGGAATTTTGTTGGAAGAATTTGAAAACCCCATGGTACCGTAAAAAAGGCAAATTGATTGTACAGAAACCCGTAAAGAAAATGTTCAGATGATTGTTTTTTTCAAAAATATATACCTACACGGTTTCCACTTTAACTGGCCTTAGTCAAAGTAACCGGGCAAAAAATTTGGGTAAGAAAAACAGTAATCTCTTTAAAAGGGGAGTTTTTTGTTTCAGTGCTTATGCTGTTTTAGAAATTTCCCTTGAAAAGGGGTAGGACATAAAAGGTTAGTTTTAAGTTTTTTTAAAATTGGTTGCTTTATAATAATCCTTGTAAAAAATTTTTACTATTAAAAAATTTGCAAAAAGGGAAATTTTGTTTCTTGGATTTCCCTTTTTTGGGGTTTTATTTCAAAAAAAAAAATTTTTTTAAGTTTAATTTTAAAGGAAAGTTACATTACGCATCGATTACAAAAATTTTTTGAAAAAAAGGGCGCAGAATGGTTTTTACCCATAATTAAAGAAGTTCAAAAAGTCAAAATTTTTTGTTGGGGGATTTTAAAAAATCTGATACTTTTTCTTTTTTGATAAAATTTTTTTTGCTTTAATTTTCGTCAAATCATCGCTAAAAATTGCTTTTAAAGACTCTGCAATTCACCAAAAAAAATTAAGGGGTTTCACTAAATGAAAAAAACCCGGAAACCCCCCTTAAAAAAAAACAAATTGAAAATTCTGATTGGTAACCTTATTTTCTTTATTTTCCCCCGTGCAAATATTTAAAATATGAAGGTCATTAAAACCCCCGAATCAGTTTTTTTAAAAAAAACAATTTTATCTGGTTTTGGGATTTCCCGTTTCGAAAAAAGGTGAAATTATGAAACAAAAGGGGAACCCCGGGGGGTTTTAATATTTGCCCCTAAGGGAAAAAGGGGGTTAAAAACGCACGCAAAAAAAAATGGGACATTTTTTTTTGTTTAAACCCCCGTTTCGTTTTTTTTCATCCGCACTTATTCTTGCGGGGAACATATAGCCAAATTACATTATATTGGTTCCCCAAATAAACAATTGCGATAATAAAAAATTTTTAAAACCAATCATTTTTTCTTGATTCATTTTTAAATTTTTAATTTTTTTTTTTTTTTTTTAAATTTTTTATGTCAACGCCCTTTAACTCATAAAATTTGTTCTCTGGTTTTTTCCAAAATTTTTAAAAAACGCATTTTTCGTCATAAACACATTCTGTCCCTGATCGTGACTCTGGGGTAAAAACGTAAAAGGGAGGTCAAGGAGGGGGGGACCGAATGTCTTGCGATAATAAGACATTTAAGTTACCCCCCCCCTTTAAAAAATAACTTTAATAAATTTTCCCTGATTTTTTAAATGGTAATGCTAAAAAAAGGTGTTTAAAAAACCCCCAACGGAATTCCAAAGTTTTAAAAAAAATAAAAAACAGATATAGCCCCTTTTGGCGTCAGGATAAGGTTTCCGGACGGTTGGCCGGTTTGGATAATGGATTGTGTGGGGTATCATTGCACGTTTGTACGTAAAGCGGCGGCATTTTTCTTTTCAAGAAATTTATTTCCAAATGACTGAAATACTGTAGGGGGGGGTTAAAAAACCAACAAAAAAAAACTTTTAACAATGTCTTGATTATGAGATGGGTTTTTTTTACTGCTTAATCCGTTTCTTTTGTAAAATAAAAATGAAAAAACGAAAAATAAAAGGGATAAAAAAACCTGAAATAGTGGAAATTTTTTAATTAATTTGAAAAGTTGCAAACAAAAAAGGAACCTTTTTTTTTTTTTTTTTTTTCGAAACCTTTTTAATTTTCCAAAATTACTTTAAAAAGTTTAGTCATTGGTTTTTTTTGGGGTTTTGTCAGCCCTGTGGTTCTACGCAGGTTTTTCTGTGCAGTTGGTTTAACCACCGTAATTAGCCGTTGTCTTTTGGTTCAATAAAAGTAATCGTGTTTTCGTTCGGGTTTTTACATCAAACCCTTTTAAAATGGGCCCGTCTTAATAAACGGAAAGTCCGTTTATTTAAAAAAAACCCTTTAAAAAAATTCGCAGTTTTTCACTGTGTGTTCCGGGGAAACCTGATCTTCGGGACCGGACTGCGAAAAAATTTTTGTTTTTCGGGGAATTGAAAATTGGGTATACTATACTTTTTATTAAATTTTGGCCTCAGGGGAAGAAAACAACGTTTTTAAAAAAAAGTTAGGCAAGATGTTTATTCGTGTTTTTTTGCCTAAAAAAAAGCAAAATTTTGGAAAAATAATCATAATAACATAAGCTTCTTTAGCATTTAAACATTCATTTTTCGTTTTATCCACACGTATTGTCAATATTAAATTTTTTTTTTTTTTTTCTTTTAAGCACAAAAAAATTTTAAACCTTTCAATTTTCATTACTGATGAAAATCACTAAAGTTAAATTAACTGCGGGAAAAAACACGACCCCGGGAAAATGCAATTAAAATGGCAAAAATTTCCGTTAAAGTTTAAAAAAAAAAATGCCCCTTGGGTTCCAAAAACCCAAAAAAACAGAAACATATTTATTCGACTTTTTTAAATTAAGGTAAAACGCATTTTCAAAAAATTTTAAAACACAGTAAATTTTTTTTAAGGGCTTGAATGAGTAACAAAAAGAAAGGAAAGGAGAGAGAGAGAGCAAAAAATTTTTTTTATATATTTGTTATATAAAATTTAAATTTTAAAAAAAAAAGGTACTAAATACATTAAAAACTACCTGTCATGACAAAATAATAATTGTTAAATTTTTTATTTTTAAATTCCTTTTTAAAAGAAAAAACAATTAAAGTTTTTTTTTTTTAGTGAAGTAAAGTAAAATTTTAATTTTTTGGCAGGGTCTTCTTTTTAAAAAAAGGGTTTAAACTTAAAAATGTGTTTTAGGGAATATAAAAAAAAGGTTAATCTTAATTTCTTTTTCACGAAGTAAATAAGTTTTTTTTGGGACGGATTTTCAAAAACGCCCGTCTGGATTCTTAAAGAAGTGTTTAAATTGTAGTCGAGTCAGGTAGCGCACCAAAAAAAAAAATTTTTAAATATGGTTTTAAAAAATAATTTTAAAAAATTTTTTTTCTTTAAGACCCCCACTGCGTTTTTCAGAACAAACCTTTTTTGATGAAAAGTTATAACCTTTTTTTTAAACACCCAGGAAATTTTTAAAAAATATTGTCACTATTTAAAAATATATTTAAACCCTTTTATCAAAAAAATTTTGAATTAAAAAAATTTTTTTACCAAAATTTCGTCATCTTTTGAAACAATACAACTTTCCCAATCTTTTTTGAGACTTGAGAATTACCCTTTTTTAAAAATTTCTTCTAAATTTCAAAAATGGTCCTAAATTCCCCCGTAAAGGGCGGAAGAGCTATCTTTTACGACGTTCAAAATTTTTTAAAAAATTTTAAAAGGTGTCCCTTTTTTAACTCTTTTTATTTGTAAATCCCCGACTTAAGCATTTTTAAGGTAGAACCTTAAAAATCGAATAATGGAAGTTTTTAAATTTTAAATTTGCAAACGCTTGCAATTTATAAGAACACTTTAGGTTAAAGAGTTTTTTAAACCAAATTGTTTTTTAACACAAAAGAATTATATTAAAAACTGCCCCCAAGTAATTAAATTTCTCACTTCGTTATTTTTTATAAACCCATTTTTTTTTCCTAATAAGGGGTTCCCTCTTTCTAAATCAATACTGTATTTTTTTTTTTGAACTTTAACCCTAACCCCCTTTGCAAAAAAATAAAAAAATAATAAAATAATAAAATACCAAAATGAGGGACATAAAAAGACAAAACGTGTGTTATGTATGAAAAAAATATAACCCCGGTCAGTCTTTTCAAGTATCAAATTTTTGCTGAAACACCGAACCGGTTTCTATCTTTAAAAAAAAATTTTTAGTAAAAGATTCCCAAGAGTGTTCTTTTAAAAGTATTAAAAAATACAGCGCGCTAACTAAAGACTAATAAAAAAAAAAAAGAAAAACCTTTTCGGGCACACGTGATTAACTTTTGCGCCCCCCTTTTTAAACTTTATATGGTCTTATGTAAAGAAACCCATCGTCACAAATTTTCGTATGTATAGAAACCCATCGTCACACGTGATTACTTTTGCGCCCCCCTTTTTAAACTTTATATGGTCTTATGTAAAGAAACCCATCGTCACACATGATTAACTTTTGTGTCCCCCTTTTTGAACTTTCAATGGATAGGGATGGTTACGTTTTGAACAATGGCTGGCTTATCTATAGAAAAAAGAAAGAAAAGAAAACGTGAGACTGTTCAGGTTCATTATTTCACATGATTCAAGCACTTTTGGCAGCGAATAAAATAAATTAAGATACCAGCCTTTATAACAAAAGTACGATACCCCATTTCTTCACATCCCAATTCACAATATTCCAAACTTTATCCAAATATCGTTTTTTATCAGTGTAAGTCAAGTTCCACGGATTGGACATCAGCTGGTCGTATCATATGTTAAGAATAGCCGATTTTCTTTTTCTTCCTTTCTCTTTGGCACGGGTTTTAGGATAATTTGATTGGAATTTGTATGAAACCAGTCTATAATATTGAATAAATAAAAAAAAATTCATGCAATTCTGATTTTATGTACAATTTAATGTTAAATTTCATTCTAAGATTAATGAATAAACACCTATTAAATTATTGTATTTCCTCTTAATAACATTACTATAAAAAAAACGACCTATAACAAATAAAGTGTTGTTGTTGTTGTTTGCGTTCGAGCTCAGGCGTATTATGCATGGTGCGGCGGTTTTTGACACCTCTGACTTCGGTTCATTTCAAATAAAGTAAGAAATGGCAAAGTGCATATATAAAGTACAAAACTGTTATGGTACGAAACGAACGTAAACAAGATATCTATTAATATTATACACATAAACATATCACTGTAGATTACTTATTTGATTATAACGAATTCATTCGATAAATTATAAACGTTTAAACAAACGGAGATATAGATGTACGAGTATATACCCAGTAATAATAATAAAACCTTGTTGGGTCCATTTCTACATCCGGAATAACGTGAGATCATGAAATTTACACTTGACTAACTCTAGTGTCCGCTTTTCTGAACCTTAGTTGGATCAATACAATAGTTTTGTGAGGGGTCGCCGTGGCCGAGCGATTACAGTCGTGGACTTCAAATCTCTCAGTCCCTCACCGTTGTGGGTTCGAATCCCAGTAGGGACTTCGGTTTTTTCATGTGAGGAAGCCTTCCAACTGGCTTGCGGTAGGTCGGTGGTTCTACCCGGGTACCTCTGTGTACTCGGGGTCTTCCTCCACCTGTAATTAGCTGGACGTCGCTAATGATTGAAATACTATCGCAGCGACGGTAAAACCCCAATACAACAACAATAGTTTTGTGAAACAAACCAGTTGGATACGGTGGCATTGAGGTGACATGCACAATTCTTCTTTTTTTTTTTTTTTGTTGAGGGAACGAGATAATACGTCGAGGGAACGAGATCATAACTCGGGGGAACGAGTTTGTCACCAAACCAAATTACTTGCTACAATTGTTATATATTTTCGAGAAAGACTTTTTGATCGCCATATTACTTAATCTTTACTAAAATCACAGTACGCGTCCATTTCGGTAAAGCAAATCACATAGAAGTTCGTACTCGTTTGATTTGGAAAGGAGAAACTAAAGTGATATCAAAAGTTAAATATCAAAATCTGAACGTACTCAGTCTGAAGGCCGTCTCGGTTATAGAAATTTGAGGCAAATATGTATGGCACACATATTCAATGACCGTCCCCGGTGACTGAGTGGTTAGAGTGTCCGCATAGGGAGTGGGAGGTCGTGGGTTCGATCCCTTTCCGCGACAAACCAAAATCCTAAAATATGGTTCTGATATAGCTTCATTGTGTTTCCGATGCGGAACTCTGGGGAATTAGGTAGAGACCGTTGTAACATTTCTATTGGAGTCCATAAAAGCAATCTGTAAAGTAAAAGCCCATCGTATTTTCTTTTGATTATTTATTTATACAATCCGTCATGAATACACACACGACAAAATATTCATTTCTGATAATGATATACTAACTGCATATAAATATGTTAAATTAACAAATTAACATGACTAAAATAGAAGAATAATATATTTCATTAAATACAGAACAACACTTAATTTATTGATCGTAAGTCGTTTCTTAAGCTGACAAAAAAGAATAAGAATATTCACACGAAAAATACCCAATTCTTATTAACTGTAATAAACACATTATTTTGAACTTATCAGCAACACCCCCAAAAATCATATCAAATAGTCAATAATAGTTTAATAGTCAACTAGAACACAAAGGTTAAATATAGTGTAGAATAAAAATATATACAACAAAACCTATTGTCAGCTTATGATTTTTTTATCAAATTTTACCCGATAAGTTTTAACAATAATTCTACTATTAAACTGTGACGATCATTTATCTGCTGCAGATTTACCCTTATCTGACCCATTTTCTTGCATTAAAAAAGGACATATGGGTCAGTTGGCGCATATTGCTAGTAGTGTCTGTGTAGGCTATGCATAAACCATATTTGTTAACTCATATTTCATACACGGGCCCAAATAGCCATATTGGTTATATTGTATGTACGCGTGTTTATTTTTTCAAATTGCACTGACATATACCGTTATAATTGAAGCATTTCATAACTTTTTTTATTATAAATTGTTTTAACTACGGAAGCGTAATTTGTGCCACATTGACACTTATCATTTTTTCATTTTTGAAACTTTAATCTGTAAAATTCCACTTTTTTTTCTGTAAAATTCACATGTATATGTTTTAGTTATATATTGTAGGTATATGTTGTAGGTATGTATTGTATGTATATGTTGTAGGTATGTATTGTATGTATATGTTGTAGGTATGTATTGTATGTATATGTTGTAGGTATATATTGTATGTATATGTTTTAGGTATGTATTGTATGTATATGTTGTAGGTATATAATGTAGGTATATAGTGTAGGAATATGTCATAGTTATATATTGTAGGTATATGTTGTAGGTATATATTGTATGTATGTATTGTAGGAATATGTTGTAGGTATATATTGTATGTATATAGTGTATGTATATATTGTATGTATATATTGTATGCACCGGTACCCACTTTAGATAACCGCAAAAAAAATTATTTTGAGGATGCCCTTGTCAAAAAAAACATCACTGACAGAACTGAGTAAACAATCTTTTATCACAGAAAGAAAGAAAGCTCTAGTTGTGCTATTTTTATTTTTTCTGTCGTATTGATAACAACCTTTTCGGTACGAAGGCAATGCTGATAAGGCTGCTTATCCGCACGACCGTCGTGCCGATAGACACAGTCATAATTTAAACAGATTAATGTGTAAAATTTACAGTTAAAAAAAAAAAAATGTTAAAGTGTGCATTTTACAGTTTAATCTGTAAAATTTATAGATTAAACTGTAAAATTTACAGAAAAAAGTGCGAATTTTACAGTTTAAACTGTTTAATCAAGGAATACCTGTCACTAAATAGACCTCACCAGTAATGCATAAGTGTTTTCTTCTCAAATTTCGAGCTTCTTGCAGACATAGTTAGGCAAGTGTCAAGTAAGTATTTCTTGTTGCTTTTACAATCTTGTCCTAACTGGCGATTGGAATACTCGTGCGTTCGCTGGTGAGGTCTATTTATAGTTGGCATTCCCTGAATAGAAGCACATTTTGCATCGGTATATTCGTAACTTGTAGATTTGTAGATGTGAATTTGTAGATTTATAGATTTGTATCTTGTAGATTTGCAAATTAGGTGGTGGTGAATGTGATATTGTTTTACCGTTCGGAATATTTTGTTTGAAGTGGGAGCAACTTACCATTATGGTTACCACGTGAAAAACAACAACAACGAAACACACACATACAGATGTTGCATGGCAGAAAATCTGTAAAAAGATCCTTAACTGATCCTTATAACACTTAGTACACCGGGTTTGTGATCTAACTGTGACTGTAGAAATACAGTTGCATGACCATATCTAACAACATTTCAAATAATGTATTCTATTTACTTAATGGTAACTATTGACAAATAAAAAATCAATTACAATACTTTTTCACCAAGCTCTCGATTTATCCTCCTAGATACCTTATTACTCTATCCCTACCTTTTGCTAAGGTAGGTTTTCCGTAATGGAGGCGCTAAAATATACTAATTTATAGGCTGGTTAAGATCACGTTCCGTAACCTTTAAGAGAAAGTTTTTTACCACATGCATTTATGCCTAACTTAAATGATCCCTTAAGTATTTCTCATATATTTTTGAGGAATGGTTTAGAATTACCGGACTAAGTTCTAATGTCGACGTAGCATTTATTTTGAGGATGAAAATCCAACAAAGTGTTATTCTAATGACGGTATTCCATTTACAATTGACAAAGTGTTTTTAATCTATGTTGGCTATAAAAAAACCGCCTAAATCAGACACAAATTTGATAAGGCTACGAATTAAGGTCTGTCTGTGTATCACAGCATATTAATTTTATTTAAAACTCAATTATAAGTGAGAACATATCTTATGTGACAAGCGACCCTAATTACCTGCTCCCATTGCGCTGTTTTATCGGTATTCAGCGACTTTCACACCTTTTATAAGGTGTCACACCACTATCAAAGTACTTCCGGGTCGTAGGGTGCTGAAGTAGTACCTAATGAAAAATGAAAGGGTGGACATCAAAGTCATATTTTCCCCAGAAAACACTGAATAACTGCAACACATTTAGCCTGTGTGGTGAGATACATGTATTTTTGACCAACAACTTGCATTTAATAGTTGTATTAAGGGATTACTTTCCTACAGGATGTTGAATGCGGCTCAGAGGTCATGTTTGTTTTGGAAATTTTGACAGGTAGCCGGGAAATGTGAAATTTTGTGAAACGCCAATTCCTTAATGATATATTTTTTTGTGCCTAAATCTGTTGATTTATGAATGGTCTACATGAAACTAGACCAGAAATATTCCAACGAACATTTGGAAAGTAGGAACAGGCCTCGAAAGTCGGCCAAGTTACTATAGATTATATAGGGACAAAAAGTAGTGGTGTGACACCTATATGAATAGAAAATGAAAGTAGAAGAAATTAATTACGGAGTTTTTTTTTAATATTTTTATATATGAAATTGGGCTAATTTTAGATTTCCTTCATATTCTTTTTAACCAGCATGCTGCGGGTAGCTTCCAGTTTGAAATATACATCGTCTGCAGTCAGACCACATGTTATTTTGATATTGTTTTGAGCTGGGGGTGTGTTCCGGTCACAAAACGGGAGTGGTGGGCGTGAGCCTGAGTGCCTTGTGCACCTCGGCAGGGAGTGATTTTAGAGGTTAATTGTTTTAAAATGAAGTAGGGGTTATGTTTTTATGTTGGTTACTTTGTGTTGATACTCACATATAAATATCTTCTTTAATTATCTTTAATTTTGATTTTGAACCCTGTCTCTCTCTCTCTCTCTCCTCCCCCCCCCCCCCACCACCCCTGATTTTTCCAAACAGATATTGATACATGAGTTTATATTTTTCTTTCATATAGCACTGTTTCGGTCAGCATCAGACCTCATCAGTGGTGCTGCTATGCACCAGACAGAGCTTTTTTTTTTCTTTATGTTTTTTTGTTTTGTTTTTTTTTTCTGCTGTGCTCTGTTCTATAGGGCAGGCTGCTGCTACTGGTTTGTTGCAGAAGTTGAGGCGTAGGAGTGCAGATTGCTGTCAAGCAGTCCCTTTACATAATCAGGCTCCTCCTGGTGGTGGGTTTCTTGAGTCCGCCCGTGTTCGAACTCCATCTGGGCCCTTTGAGCTCTTCGCTTTGCCTTATACCTTCTCGTTGTCTTGTACGACTTGTGGTAGCTTGCCTTCCTTGATATGTGAAGAAGGCGCTTTCTTGAAGCTGCAGATAGACAAGTCCTTGTGAGGCGGCCCACCTTCATCCTCACTGCTGAGTAAACTGAGTTGTTCGCTCTCAGGGTTGAAGAGCTAGCCGAGCCTCAAATGACCTGGGGTAGTTCTGGGACTTCGGCATGGTGGCTAAAGTTGCTCGGTTGAAGGCCTCGCACTTCTGTGTTGATGTTCTAGGTGACACCTTGTAGACCGCCTCTTCACTCAATCTCATTTTTAGTATCACAGCAAGCAGTGACTTGTCATTTTTGTTCATCTTCAGGTGCGTGATGTCATTTGGGCCCAGGATCATGGACTTGTACCCCCAGGAGTTGTGACCTTCACCGGAGCAGACCAGGGCTGATTGATGACAGAAGCTGCAGTTCCCGGCATAGCATTCAATGGTGGCCCGCTGGATGTCAGGTAAGCACGATATAAATTTCGTAATATCTCTGCCTCCCAATCTTGCCATCTCTTCTATAACAGCATTGCATCTGGCCTTGACGTCACGTGACAGAGCTGCCTGTGCCTTCATGGTCGCTGTAAACTGCATTCATCATGGAGAGGAGCCGTGGAAGGTGTATGACGCGGTTTCCTGAAATGAAGTTATCTTCCATTTGCAGATTACGTCGTAGCCTGTATGGATGGTGGTCTTCTTCATCGTCTGGGTGGTGGCCTGTAGATGCTGTGCTGTAGGCGTCTCCTTCAGATCCTGCCTCAGAAGGTAATTTCTTCTTAAATGGGCTCAGTTGGTTGTTCTTCTGGAAGAAAATCCCAGCAGCTTTGCGTTTCCTCTCGCCTAGGACCATAGTTGTAGAAATTGTAGAAATTGGCAGTCAGTCTTCTCTGGTGCATTCAGATATGATTTGGGTTAACTCAGTACCACCCCCTATATAAGGTCAAGGTCCAGACAGTAGCCACACCTACTGATTTAATGCTGCCCAACCAGTAGCTGACCCCTGGGGGGGCCCTTGAGGGGAGACATCCTCCCCAGCCCCGGCTAGACGTGCATCTAGACCTATACACAGGTCCTTTGATGTTGCTTAAGTACAGCTACCTAGGTAACCCCTGTCTATGTCCTGATGCAGTAACATGTCTGGGATTGATTTTGGCCCACTTTCAAATAAAAAAAAATTAGAAAAAAAAAAAAAAGAGAAATAATTAAATAGTATTTTTTTCTTATTTTAGCCCTAAAAAAATCCATTTTTCTCTGCTTTTCTAATTTTTGGGGTATTTCCCTTCAATCAGGTGACCAATAATGGGGTTTAAATGATAAAATATGATGTTTGAAACAGAGTGCACTTTATTTCATCAAAATCCATTGGTTATTAATTAAAATATGACTGATTTTGAAAGTATACCCCTGCATGATTAGAATGCATTTAAAATGACCAAATACAGTGCACAATCTGCCACTCTCTAAAACAGTTGAATGTGACCTTAGACTTGACTGAGAAATCTGATCAGGGTTTTATTTTGTTGCAAATATAATAAATAAGTTATTTTGGGCATAATTTTCATGTATATTTCAAATTTGGGTTCTATATAGGTGTCACAACCACTATCAAAGTACTTCCGGGTCGTAGGGTGCTGAAGTAGTACCTAATGAAAAATGAAAGGGTGGACATCAAAGTCATATTTTCCCCAGAAAACACTGAATAACTGCAACACATTTAGCCTGTGTGGTGAGATACATGTATTTTTGACCAACAACTTGCATTTAATAGTTGTATTAAGGGATTACTTTCCTACAGGATGTTGGGAGAGCTGCAGAGGTAATGCGGCTCAGAGGTCATGTTTGTTTTGGAAATTTTGACAGGTAGCCGGGAAATGTGAAATTTGTGAAACGCCAATTCCTTAATGATATATTTTTTTGTGCCTAAATCTGTTGATTTATGAATGGTCTACATGAAACTAGACCAGAAATATTCCAACGAACATTTGGAAAGTAGGAACAGGCCTCGAAAGTCGGCCAAGTTACTATAGATTATATAGGGACAAAAAGTAGTGGTGTGACACCATAATGCGCATCTCTTTAATCCTACGACGTGGAGGCAGCCATTTTGTTTATCCGCGGTTGTTTTGCGGATGTTCGATTGCACAACAGGTGGAAATGTTCTACTGTTTCCACAAGTCAGGTGTTATTTTCACGCCTTTAGTATCCACTTGCATTTGCATTGTTACCTTCTTAAAGCTTATAGTTTGAGTAATATGTAAATGTAAATGGTTTAATAGCGAGTGTCATAAAGCACGCAAACAATACAACATATCACGTAATCGATTTCTCCGAAATCAAACAGAGGAAAACAAGAAACAATTTATGGAAAATAAATCTCATTATCTCAAAGTTAAAAGAAAAGCAAAAACTAAATTTAAAAAAGATGAAGGTAAACGTTTAACACAGCTTGCTAAAAGTAAACCAAGAGAATTTTGGAAAAATATTAAAAACCAATATAAAAATAAATCTCCGATGTCAAATTCATTAACAGTCGACGATATCTACGATCATTTTGATATACTTTACGGTTCTGATCCGTCTCAAAACAGAAATACAAACCACGAGGTAAACTTAACCTATGACGCTTATTTAGATAACGAATTTACAGAAAGTGAATTAAAACAAGCAGTATTTACACAAAATAACAACAAAAGCCCTGGCACTGACCTCATTACAGCTGAGATCTTTAAATGTGCATATATACAACTATCCCCATTTTTATTAAAACTTTATAACAGCCTATTCACAAATGGAGTTTATTCCCAGAAAAGGGTGAGGGAATCATTACGCCAATATTTAAGGGAGGTGATCCGGATGATGGAAAAAACTACCGCGGAATCACACTAAACAACATCATTGCTAAAATTTATTCACAGCTTCTTCTTAATAGGCTTACAAAATGGTGTTTAGAGCGAGAAACAATTATTGAATTATTGATAACCAATATGGGTTTCAAAAAGGAAAATCAACTGAAGATTGTATTTTTATATTACACGCTATTTTATATGAAACGTTGAAAAAACACAAAAAATTATACGTTGCTTTCCTTGATTGGGAGAAAATGTTCGACAGAATTGATAGATATTATCTCTGGCAAAAACTTTTTAAAGAAAATGTCAGTTCAAAAATGATTAATGCAATGAAATCAATGTACACCACTATTACGTCATTCGTTAAATATAAAGGAAACAAATCTAACATAATTAATTCGAAGATCGGTGTTAAACAAGGGGACCCTTCCAGTAGTCTATTGTGTCTTTTCTTTCTCAATGACATAATAAATAATATCAACACTACACTTAACGGTATAGCTACCCTAGATGATGTTAAACTGTTTATTCTATTATTTGCTGACGACGCCGTTTTATTCGCACAAGACCCACGATCATTGCAATCCATGCTAAATGACGTTGAAACATATTGCAATACATGGGGGTTATCCATCAACACTAAGAAAACAAAATGTATGATATTCGAATTAGGTAGAGCAACCACTTACAATTTTTACATCAACAACACAGTTATCGAATTAGTAGACTCATTCAAGTACCTTGGCATTCACCTATACAAAAACAACAAATGGAACAGAACACAAAAGAACATTGCATCACAAGCAACACGGGCACTTCATAATCTATTCATTGTATTCAACCAGCTTGACCTTGAAACATCGCAAAAAATAAAATTATTTGATAGCCTGATATCCCCAATACTGAACTACGCATCTGGTGTATGGGGGTATTGTAACTCTAAAGACATTGAATTTGTACACACCAAATTTTGCAGAAAAATACTCTATGTAAAAAAGTCTACCCACCTTAATACTTTGTATGGTGAATTAGGTCGTGCTCCCATGCATATTTTAAGGAAAATCACTCTGATAAAATACTGGATAAAAATACTTAAAAGTAAACCAACATCACTTCGTTACAAAACTTACCAAATGTTAAAAGATGACGTAAACTTGGGCTGTACCGACAGTAAAAACTGGGCCTATCAAGTTAAACATATTTTTGACCATATTGGTATGCCATATATATGGATCGCACATGATACTTCTCTTATTGATTTAAAATTCATAAAGAATCGTATACTAGACCATTATCACCAGAGTTGGTATTCGAATATAAATAATACTAAAAAGCTTGACACATATTGTATATTTAAACATGATTTTATTTTTGAAAATTATCTTGACAAAATAAAAGACAAACGATTCAGAATTGCCCTAACTAAATTTAGAGTTTCATCTCATGACTTACTCATAGAAACTGGAAGATATGACAACACTCCTAGAGACCAACGGCTTTGTAAAAATTGTTCAATAAATATACCTGAAACTGAATACCATTTTTTACTTGTATGCCCCAAATATAGAGAACTAAGATCTTTTTTTTTTCAAACAATATTTCTGTCACTGGCCAACCCTAAAAAAATTTGAAATTTTAATGAGTAATAAATCAAGTAAAATTAAAGAATCTGTTGCAAAATTTATTTTCTATGCAAATGAGATTAGAATCATAAATAACTAAAACTCATTATTATTATTCAACACTCGTATCATTGAAAATAGTTTTTACTTATTTGTTCAATTCATTTATTTTTGCATATTCATATATGCTCCTTGGTAAATTTTCTTGTCTTCGTTGTATAAATATTATTTTGCTATAAATGTCATATGATATTTAATGCAATAAAATGTATGTTATGTTATGTAATCTGAAACTACCGACACTTAGTTTTTTTTGTTTTTGTTTTTTTTTGTTTTTTTCGCAAGTTTCTTAACAAAGTGTATTTGAAGTACACAATTATCATTAACCAAACAGCTCTGTTAAAAACGAAAGTAAGTTGTTAAAATTTCGACTAAATGCAATGACAACAATAAACTAACTCTTCATTTGTGGGAGGGCAAAGTAATAACGATTAAAACATCGCATTTGTTTGTATGTAGACAATTACTTCTTATGTGCAGCAGAGTACAGGATTTCCGGTTGAATCGTAAGAAAGGGCAAACACCAATATAAAAATTCAGGGATTGTATACACACATCCCTAGACAAAGAGAACCATTTATTGCACAAAACCATGATAGAAATCACAAATAGACATTAACTTACATGCTAGTATGTACGATTAAGTTTTAATATCAGTTTTACGCATGAAATATATATTGTGTACCCTACCCCAGACTTTACCAATTTACGGCTTCTCTAGTGGGTGGGGTAAAGTTCGGGAAAATACGAAAAAAATTCTCATGTATTGTGCGCACCCCCTCCTTCAGAAACAAAATATAGGTAAAAATTTTGCAATAAACAGAAAAAAATTTGTATGAATTCATCTATACGTGTAATAGATTTTGTTGTATATCAATGTATTAAACATAGAACTTCATATATATCTCTGTTTTTAACTCATTCAGCAATGTAAAGAACACCAGTTCAATAAAAAAAATGTTAAATTTTTTATGGACTGTTTTTAAAGACTCCCTGTCGTATGTGACCTTTTCTTGAAAGTCCCATTGAAGGTCACATGTGACAGTCTCGACTGTACATGTATTTGTTTTCACGATGGGATGCTCCAGTTTAATTCGGCTATCCCTGAAAAACAACAGCCTCAATAACTTAATCATCTCTATCCGTCACCCTCTGCAGTTCAGTTCTGATTTTTTTGAAAACAGGTAATTGTCAGAGGGTGCCGAATTAGTAGTGTACGGTTTGTGAGGCAGGATATCGTAGTCACGCTTAGTTGCTGCAGCTTCTACAACATGTACTGTGAAGACAGTAGCCTTTTCCTGTAGCAAGAGGACACTTGCTTTGGGTTTCTATGATTTTCTCCACCACTTGCACTACAGCTATGTTCTTAACTTCAGAAAATGAAGGACAGGCATCATGTCTTTTGACTCAGGATCAATATGATGGACATTCATTTATCCTGAATCAAATTTCTCAACGGAAAATGTTTGGGTTTGTGCTGAAAGCGTCCGTCTTAAGATCATCGAAATATTCAGCCTTGTCACTTTTCTGTCTGCTGTCAACATTCTGGGAAAATCAGAATCTGAGGGGAGGTCATCCGAAAGAGTATTTCTTCATGTCTTCATAAATTTCCTTCGGTGACATATGCAATGCATATGCACATACTGTATCACCGCTTTTATCTCAGACTGCTCTATTTGCAAATAGCCCGCCACATTATCAGATGGTTATATGATTTATGTTATAAAAAGGGCAAAGTCAAACTCTTTTAGATGCTCTCAGTGAGCCACTCCGGTTTACATAAGATAACCCCTCGCCTCCTTCCATATTTCAACTAATAAGTCAACCAATTAAACGCAACGATTTGAAGTTACAGAGCATGATTGACCTGTCTATACATGTTCTATAGAGCCGCCCTTCACCCAAAGTGACATTACGTGAGGCTCGTGTTATTACATTTGCAATACTCATCAGGAAATCAAACAATTTCATGATATATTTCGGATTACGAAAGCGCCGAATTGGCAAAATAAACTAATAAAACTCCACGCAGTAGTTACCTCCCCTTACAATTGTTTTTTTTCTTCCAAGGGAGATCACTGTGTGGAGTGCGGTAATTGTTAAGCAAAACACAACACTAAGCGGAACCGGAAGATATATTTGCCTTCTGCAGATCATATAGTCCTACTTGAATTCCGTATTTGCTCATATTTGTGGAACGTACAAAGGAAGCAGAGAGTGGTATTATAATAAATGGCTCTTTTTATTTTCAAAGACTTCACGTTTATTCAGTTTTGAAATATTGAGCCTTAATGTTGACTTAACTTAGAACAGAATTTAGATTTTATTTGTTTTCAAATTAGATACAAAACACCTGCTATCATTCAAAGCAGTTAACCGGAATTACACAACTCCTGTCCCGCACAGTAAAGCGCGTTTTGAATGAAACGGAGTAAGTATTGATACGAGTTGCTGTAATTGAAATAACACAAACGCTATTTTGAGATAAATATGTAGGATCTTAGATGAAGAAAAATCAATAAACAATTTTAGTCACTTTTTACCATGGCAATATTTTGGCAAAACAAAGTAAAGTTTTATTAGTAAAACACAGAAAACGTTTGAACAGTCGCCATATCGAACGATATTGCCACTTTATAACCGTTTCATATATAGTGGCTTTAAAATTCATGCTTTTACCTTGACGACGATAAGTAATGCTAAAGTATAGGTAAAGTTTGAATTTAATTGTTTATGTTGAACTGTCTCATTGTTACCTAAAGCAAAACTTTCTCTTAAAGAATACACCCGCTTCATACAACGAAATTGGGGATATACAGGAATCACTCGCATCCCGTCTCGTCCTACACTCACTTTACATCGAGTTTGATAGCTGTCGATGATAATGATTTTGACACCTGGAATAATGATGTATAAAGAGCAGATAAGTAAGCAGACATATACAGATAATTGTTTCATTGATTTTATATGAATTATATCTCTTTTCTGTGCCATTTCAGTAAGCGGAGCTATTAATTAACTTCAATGATAATTTTACTGCAAGTCTACAAATACTAAATATGAACTATTATTTCTCTATATTTAATTCAAAAATGAGTTCTATGCTTTTTACATTGTATATTCAATACGGAAATTAATTTTAGTGATACGCAATAACGATTGTTAAGCAAAGGGTTGATTTTGAAATACATGTAGCATACTCAATCGAATATATGTATGTAATTTTACTATTTAACATTTGCATAAATGGAAGTATTGCCTTTGACAATGTGAAGGTCATTTTGTACGGTAGTAAAATCGTACAATAACATTTCGTAAGGATTGACATATAAACATATGATTTAATGCTGATGACACTAAACCAAAAGAAATGACATCTTTTTTTTTTTTTTTTTTAATATGGTGCAAACAATTCTCGGATATATTAGAAATTGAATTTAAAAATGATTAATGCCATTTTGATGCCATTCCGGATGCATTAAACACATCACCGGAAGAACTTTTAAAGGTTTCATGCTCGTCATGTCCCGTCAAGTCAAAAAGCCTATTAAAAGAAGACAATGTGATATGGAAGGTATCATAACAATCTTAGTCTTTTACTACACCAGAGCTAGACTTTACGACTTGCATATCTGGCATAACGCCCTACTTTTTTTAAAGTTTGACAGTTTGGCCTCGTTGGCAAAGAACTACGGACCCTGAAATCCTCATATGAAAATCTCTGCTGTGTAGTGCGGTATGGCGGCTGTATATCACAACCTATCGACATTTGTAAATCAGTACGACAGGAAGCGTCTTGTCAACCTTTTGTTACCTTCTATATGTAAATTATTTGCTTATAGAACTGCGGGATAGCAATTACGGGTGTAACGTACTAAATACTAAGGCCGGCAACCAAACATATGCTGATGGCATTTCTTTGGTTACATTATCTCCACTTAATTAAAACATATGGTTGATATTGTATGTGGGTATTGTAAAATTTTGGGAAAATCGATATTATGTACACAAATCTGAGATAATTATATTTTCAAGAAGACGAACTTTACCAAGTGTTGCAATTATGTACGGAAATAAGGTAATTAAACAAACTGACTATTCAGTTAACCTTGGTGTTCGACAGGTCTCAAACTTAAAATGCAAGAACCGCTTTGAAGATCGAATACAAAAGGCACGTAATGCCTTTTACGCGATTTCTGCACATGGTGTGCACCCTTATGGTTTAATCCTTTAAATTATCGTGTCGCTTGTATCTACAGATTATTATGCCTGTACTATGTATGCTGTGAGTATGGAATAATATAATATCGTATATACAACACTATCAACGATTCCAGCACTTTATTGTTAAATGATCCAAGTTTTGTGTGAAGCTATGCTGGGTTCAACTAAATTATACTCTGTTGCAGATATACGCAAATTGGTAGTTTTACACCAAATTCAAACTTTAGACACTATATCACGAGAAACATATTTATACAAAGATATTTTCAGTTCATAAATGATAGAGACGTACACTCTGGTTTTGTGCCTGATGTCTGTTCCCTGCTTTGCCAGCTATATCTAAGAAACTTTATTAATGACTCACTGTTAAGCCCCGAATTTATGCCATCGAGAATTCAATGGAAACGAACCGTAAACCGACTTGTTTATGATCGGGTCACAGCGAGTTATGACAGATGAAGATTTTATCTTCTTTAGGGTGATACATCCCAGTATCTCTAAAGCTATTGTATATAAGGTTTTAAACGCCCCTGTACTCAAGCAAATACGGCCTCTAATTTCCAGCTTATGGTGTAAATTACCTGAAGCAAGACACCAAACGTGTAATTAGTGTAACGCCTCCGTAAGTAATCCTGAAATCCATATTTTTTACGAATGCAGTGCTTTGAATGTGGAACGCTTCAAATTTCTATATATTGTACTAGTATCACAATTTGACATCAACCTTTCAGATGTACTGATAAACACGACACGGTTTTTATTCTTTCTTAACTTTCTAGGGACAGAATGAGGCTCGCTGGAGAATTATAGCCTCATCAAATTTGACTTTTTGAATCTCTCTTACAGATATATATATATGAATGTTTGAAATATCCAAAGTAATCCCATCTCTTCAAACGAGATATACGTGGAATTGAAACTGCTATATTGCCTGAATCGTACTGTTTACTGCAGTGTTTATTTGTCAAGTAATTAAAATTCTTATTAATATTGTACATATGCAAATATCGTCGATTGGTGGAAATAAAGATATTGTACTGTATTGTATTATACGGCTTTATGAATATCATTATTTTTTTCGGTTCAGGGTGTGACCAATTTCATTGGTCGCATCACGTTTTTAAAACCAGTCATGCAGCTGTTTTCTACGTTAAATATAGGGCGGAACCTAAACAGTATTCATACTTTTATGGCCGTTTGACAGACGGACAGCTCGTCCGCCTCCAGCGATCTTATTACGGGCTTAAAGATGTAGTTTTATTGGGGTTAACCGTCGTGGCGATAGTATTTCAATCATAAAGCGACGTCCAGCTTATTACAGGTGGAGGAAGACCCGAGTACACAGAGGTACCCGGGTAGAACTACCGACCTACCGCAAGCCAGCGGTGAGGGGCTGAGAGATTTGTAGTCCACGACTGTAACCGCTCGGCCACGGTGGCCCCTACGTGCTTAAAAGCCATGTCTATTGAGATGAGGCAACAAGAGAAGTTTGACCTTCCTATTATAGGAAGCAAAGTAGACGTTGATAGACGTATTGTAGACGGTATTCATCCGTTTCGTTTGTTACTGATACTTAAGC
>CM037787.1:36933152-36983152 GCA_021229015.1 Solen grandis
CATAGGATAGCTCACCAGGTCCATAAATTGAGCATATTTCATGAAATATCTCTTTTGGACCTATACTAAGAAAACAGCGATTTTTGATGTAGGCCCGTATTTGGGCGGCTAACGCAGATTTTTTACCAACCATTTTATCATTAGTATGTACAAGTATGCAATGTTTCTCGTTGTGTAGCCGAGGCTAGAAAGGACAGATTTACACAAAACTGGTATCGACCGAGATATAATTGATGCCCCTAAGCGATCCAAGTAGGGTTTTTTTTTGTGAAAAGCGTGCGTAGTTACATAATATAACCCGAGTTGCATTTCATTTGAACATCCCTCGTATGAAAGACTTGAAATATTGAATAAGTTTCATGTAAACCATATATTTATATTTGCAAATGTCCTGATATGTTTAATGAAGTCGCTTAAATAAAACAAGAAATATCTTTAAAAAGATTCCCGGCCGCGGTAACCAGCTTGATGATTAGTGTCTGAATGGTTTTACATGTAAAATATTTTGTTGTTGGTTAAATAGTTGTGTAATTCATGTGTCAGTGCAGCTCTTTGAAATACCACGGATCCAAATAATTTATACAATTTTGGTAGACACTTACAGCCTTAAAACATCTGCGCATTTAACTTCGTTTCACGGGCTACAAAACGAAACCGGATGTTACGTTTTTGTTGAATGTAGGGTTCGCAGGGACGAAAACTTCAACTTTTAAATAAAGAACTCGTTTCCGCACATCCGTTCCTTTCTTTTGACTGATTTTACAATGACCAATGTGAATTTAGCAAAGTATATAATAACCAGTGAAAAGCCTAATTTTATTCCGCTTCATTAGTGTGTTTCACAGGAAGCCAGGGTGAAAATAAACGGCCTAACGGCCGAAAAAAAGTATTTACGAGTTTGATGTATAAACAAACGATCTGAGGAAGGACATTATTATCAACAAGCCGTTCGAAACACTATTCAATGATAATATTTTTCCTTGATTTATAACTATCGAAAGTATCTACATGACTGTAGGATGTCGCGGAAGTTAATTACAGCATAAAGTTTACCATGGGGTCAAAAGTAAGGTGCAGCTATTTTTATCTGACTTTGCGAGGTTATTTCATTTAAGCATACATATTCTTATATTGTTTTTTTTCTATTCTTGATTTCATTTGCATTGACCAAATCAGTTAATCAGTTATAGTGCACCAATTTCAACTGCATACTATTACTATAGAGGGGATATAACGTTTATCGTTTGTGCCAGAACACTGTATAATAAACGGAAATTAAGATATGGTACGTTATATATCAAATATAGTTATTTGAGTAGAATGTGCTGGAAGTCTCTAGAGACTGATTGAGTCATCCTAGTATTTTGTCTTTACTTTGTCATATATATATATTAAACAGTTATTTTTCACCAAATTATTGCATCCGAGACAATTAACACATCTTATTTTATAAATATCAAATATGAAAGTGAATTCTAGAAATGCAAAAGGCTGTTGCTAAGATAAAGGATGAAGATGAATGATAAAGATTAAGATAAATGATAAAGATATGATTATCCGATAGACCACACAAAAAAGAAAGTACATTTGATAGCTTTTATTTTTAGTTAATTGGAGAAAATCATATTATTCAAAAGCCGAAGAAATAAAAACATACAAAAAACGTTTTATTCAATTCATGTGTTTAAGAATCTACACATGCATACCGTATCAGAGAGAGAGGGGGGGGGGGGGGAGAGAGAGAGAGAAAGCGAGCTTCTATGCACATTCGAATTTTAACATGGACGTAAAGATCACTTTCATTTATTAAGCGTGTTCAAATTAACAACTCTTGAGTATCTTTCTTTAAATCGTTGCAAACTTTTCCAGGAAAATATGTTTGACTCGTCGACGGAAATTCATATCGCTTGAAACGAGATATTATCTCTGTAAATACGTATAAACTTGTTGGGAACATCCAAAATCCAATCACGAAATAAATCAGAATAAATTTTCCCCTTATCAACATGTACATGATTGTGCCGGCGATATGATGAAGATGTATAGGACTGTATATGACATATGACATAAATTACTTTCAGGAAATATAATCTATGGAGACGAAAAATGAAAGTTTCAAGTTCCACTGTGACTCTGAATGACATATTATTCCCATAAGGGCCTATCTTATTGAAGACAAAATAAAGTACCCAAAGGGTAAGAACACATGCCTTCTTAAACTGACTCTTTACTGTGCCCCGAAATTTAAATGTCCACATTGATTATTTTTTGAGTAATTGTCTAACCTCACTTTGACATATTTAAAGATGGTGACGGAAACCAGTGCAAAATGAATATTTCAACGATTTTCATTGGTAGATATTCCTATACTCACGGAAAGAAGTTACGCACAGCATTGATTGTTGAGATGACAACTGGTGAAACATTATTATATTTCGTATTCACGAAATTATATTAAAGTCCTCTGACTGAATAAGAGTTTCTTTGACAATAAAAAAGCTTACTTATGCTTATATACCAACTACAAAATGCATCCCCGTCGATAAACAGATAAGTAATGTATATACATTTTGTTTATTGGTCGCAGCTTCTTCCACATCTCCTTAATGAGATAATGTCATTTAAGTGTGACGTCATTATTGTAACGATGTTTAAACATGGAACACTTGTAGAGATAAATGATTTTAACATATTAATCATTATTCAATTTAAATTATGATATCAAAGTAAAGCAAATGCAGTGCGGCTCGCGTTCAAGTTGGCATTTTTAGCGTGTAACGTGCGTGTAACGTGCGTTCCGTGTCCGTGTAATGTGCGTGCGTGTACAAGTGTAACTGTTAACCATGTAGTGTTAAAAACTGCTGTCCGAGATGGAGCGATTCATTCTGGATTGGGCATCGCTTAAATAAACCTACGACTGACTGGAACTATCAACTTAGTGTGTAACTAGCCTACTTAGTAGCAGGAAACCTAGTTTTGCAATTAAATGTACCTATCAGGGTTTTACTGTAACATGTACTACATTGACTATAAACTCCCTGCCGTGATGACCAGCAATTAGCAGGTCTGGTCAATGCAGCTGGGGGAGATCGGGAGAAGTGAGCGGACACGTGCCTTACTTTCTTATCAGTTGGCGCAGCATGTGCTATACTTTTACCTTAGTGTTGAGCCGCACCATGCTGTCACATACCATAATTAGAGGAGGAAGATTATGACATGATGTAATTGATATTTTCACACTTCGTTAAATAATACGATATCTCGTGTGTGAACTCGTTAACACCTAATTAATTGAACATAATGACAGAATAGTTAACCGTTCTTTTCATCTATCTCTCTTTCTTCCTCTATCTTTCTCCTAATATATGTATGTTTATGGCAGACGGCAATTGAGACAGGGCTACTGAGTATATATCTATATTGTACTGATAAGAGAAACCGCTTGAAAATATTTTACCCAGACTTTGGCATCTATTTTTTGCCTCATATATACACATATATATATATTCCATGTTATGGCCAGCAGATATAATTTAATCATTAACAATATATTGCATTATTTCAACTTTATTTAACGTTATATTATTTTACAATTTATAATTCATATGACGAAATGAATATTTTTTTTTGACGAAGCGTCTTTCGCTAAACCTATAAGACTATTTTGACGAAAAGATTGTAATTCATTTAAATCAGTGAACCTGATATTATAATTTAAGTATTAAGTATCCACTGGATCGTTTAACGATCCCACAGACTATTATTTTTTTTTTTGCAATTTAACATAATCTACATGTTTATAACGACTAAATGAAAACAAACATGAATTTACACGTGTACGTGTATTATTTGTGTCCATGTGAAGTGAGAAACGAGCTAATTTCCAATTGATGATACAATACATGTATTAATCTTTATGTTTTAAGTTCTTATACGATTTGCATAAATGAGTTTTTACTTCTAAGCTACTATCGTATATATGCCAATGCATGCTAGGCTACTGTCTAATTTTTTATCATATGAAAAAAAAATCAATTGAAAGGATAATTTCGTTAATAACAACATTCCCGTAATACAATGAAAAGAATCAACGGAACGGGAATAATAGGAAAAAAAAAGTTTTTCACATGATTATTTCCGTAAAGGATGAGGACATAACACATACACATATAGATTTCTAAACTGTAACATGTCACGGTGTAAAATCATTCGGCTTTGTACTAGAACCCTGATGGAAATGAGTCTTGATCGAGGTAAAAAACACATATTATCATGTGTGTTTGCGTCTTGCTTTATGCATGAAAAAACAACTGCTTACATGTGCATCTGGTGTGAAATGATTTAACTTATGCTGTTGGATAAACCATATTTCATAATGCACATTGCTTCAACTTACGACTTACCGATTTCCTAGGTCTCCTCAGTCCTCACGAATATTATAACCACTATTTATTCCGTTTACAGGTAAAATGTAACTCAAAATTTTTTCTGGCTCGGAATTTATACTCTATCGTGCTGGTGGCACATTGTGTCGTTTAGCAGGGACTTCCTGTGTATTCCAGTTTGACACGATACACAATCTGGGCACAGGAAATATTTAATTTTGACACCCAAGACCAAGAGTACATTTGAGGAAGTTAGGTGTCAGACTGGGTAGCTGGACTCGGATTATACGTAAATCGTCACCTTGGCCTGGTACATGTAACTTAACGTTTGACGACTTAAGTGTAATTCTCTCTCTCCGCCATCTCTCTCTCTCTCTCTCTCTCTCTCATTAGCCTAGATGTGATATATATACAATGAATTTAAAACTTCAACTATCATGCTCATTATTAACTAATTAAATTTAATTTTCACGTTATAACCGCAAAGAATACATCCAAGACTTAAACCTTTCATCTACCTAAGGAAGCACTGGATAGGATAAACTTATTTAAATGAATTGCTTTTTAAATTGATTCGATAAACTGATAAATGATTAGGAATTAATTGCCGAAAGCATAATTATAACTACTCGCTTTCATCTATCTAATGAAAAACTCAATAAGATGAACTTATTGATCGACTGCGTTTTTTGAATTTATTCGATAAACTGATAGGAAATTAGGAATTAATTGCCGAAAGCATAACTTTAAATACTCTCTTTTCCATACATATCCTGGTGATGGTACAGGTAATTATAAAGATAAAATGGGCTCGATTTTTCCACTCCTAAAACTATTGAATGTTTATATCCGTCTTTTGAAAATCATTTGGGGTTGGTTGTTTTGTCTGTCTTCCAGTAATGAGTAATCATACATTGTATACACAGATTCGTATAATCATCAATTCTATTCGTTTTCTTATTAAAAGAATTAGAAAAAAAAAATGATAAGTGTCTATGGACGAAAACAACTACAGCTCGTATATGTGGCTAAAATTATAGATTACCAACAATACGATACGATTTTTTTAATTCTGTGTTCAGATTTGTTTCGGTAAATGGCCAGATCGGTAATTAATTAAATAAAAAGGTAACTCCTTTGATGTTTCATTTATTGATTATATATGGAATTTTGTTCCCAAACTCCTGTACTTCCGGTCAAGAGGGCGGTCACGATTTTTATCCGTGGTCATTTTAGGGATTTTATTTTATGAATTTAAGTGCTAAATCTAAATCCTTCTGAATTATGTCAACGCATAGGGATACAGATGATTCAGATAGTGCAAAGGAATCGGATAATATGATGGATAGTGAGATGGATAGTGTGCTAGGTGAAAATCCATTTGGTTTACTGACCACGGACAATGACCAGTTGAATCAACATGGCGGTTTCAAGGAGGTGGACAGTCGAAGAAAACACAAAAAACGCCCCCGTGTTAGTACTACAAGCTCAACCAGTAGCAGGCATATTACAGTAAGTGATTATGAGTCGCTTTCTATTGACAACAAACTCACCGTTTTATTTGGCGAGATGAACACCTTACACAAAAAGATTGATGACTGTGTTGTTGTTAAAGACCAAGTAAACAAATTGTCCAAGCAGATCAGTGACAATGATGCCCGATTAAAGCTACTAGAGTATAAATCTATAGACATTGAAGCGCGTAGTCGCAGAAATAATTTGATCTTTAGCGGAATTGATGAGCAAAAGCAAGAAAACTGCTCTGAAATCATAAAAACATTTCTAAAAGAAAACTTGAGCATCGACCCCTGCCCAGCTATCCCGAGAGCCCATCGGCTAGGAAAACCGAGGCATAACAAACCTAGGCCAATCATTGTCTACTTTCTAGACTACAGGGATACAGAGATGGTCCTGTCATCGGCACATAAGCTAAAAGGCACCCTGTACAGCTTAAACAGAGATTTCCCTCGGGAAATAGCAAATGCCCGCAAAACACTATGGCCCAAGCTAAAGGAACTGAGATCAAAACACCCAAATAGCAAAATTAGTATTGTTTACCCGGCCAAAATCATAATGGACGGTAAAACAGTTGATGATATGCTCCCTCTGTGGAACACAATATTGCAAGGGAATCGTGTCAACACAAGTGCTCCAACCAAAACAATCGGACACGTATCTCCACGTGCAAGTCAAGATCAGGTGCGGACTCAAAACGGACCCACTACCTATACAAGGAGACCCCAATCGAACTCTCGCGAAAGGAACAGGAAAATACGACCGCGCAATCACGCCCCACAAAGGCAGTCGCCTGCAAAAAATAAGCAACAGGATTTCTCCATGAATCGTAACAGTAACAACACCACCCCGAGCCCTGGGCCATCCGGATTCCGCCGTCCCTGGGACAGCAATCAGCAACCCCGGGAAAATTCCCAAAGCCATTAGGACGTAAGGGGGGTTCGGATCCCTTATGTCATTTAAAAATTGGTTGTCTAAATGTTAATGGCTTGAAAAACAGACTTGACAACCCTGACTTTATAGAAATGGTGCAAAAATACGACATTCTCTGTGTTGTAGAGACTCATTTAGATACTATTGATATTGTGGATATTCCCAAATTCTCTTTCATTTCTCATCCAAGAACTAAGAATTACAGGCGTAAGTCAGGAGGAATAGGAGTTTTTGTAAATTCAAATATAGCGACCCATGTTAGTATAATGGATAAGAGCCTAGATTATGTATTATGGCTTACTATCAATAAAGCTGTATCAAATACAGAGGAAAATATTTTGTTAGGGGCGGTGTACATCCCACCTGAGAACTCTCGCTTTTTCTCACAAGATGAATTTGAGTTGTTTGAAAATGCTGTATTTGACAACTGTAACAAACATAGATACGTCTTCTTAGCCGGTGACTTTAATTCAAGAACTTCAGAACTTCATGATTTTGTTTCCATTGACCCATTTATAGGACAATATTTTTACGCAGATTTACTCACTAATGTAGACCACGATACATACTCATTATTCGAACACCTGTCCATTCCCATACACAGGAAATCATTCGACCGTAAAACAAATTCCCACGGTTTTCGACTCATCGAAATGTGTAGGAACAATGGCATGCTTATACTGAATGGGCGGATCGGTCGCGATAAGCAGGGCAAATGTACATTTAAGGATATTTCAGTAATTGATTATGTGCTAGCTACAATAAACTGCTTTGACCTCATATCCATTTTGATATACTCGAAACCGATCCAGTCTACTCTGATGGCCATAACATATTAGAATGGAATATTAGATGTCACATATCCCCAGAAATTCACACTGAAAGACGCAACCTTAAACCTAAGTGGAAAAATGACAAAGCCAGTATGTTTAAAGAAAACATAAATAGGACACATCTTCAGCAAATACTGTCTGATCTTGATCAGAACCCACAATCTCAAAATGATTTAAACTCTGTCACAGACAAAATAAGCCAACTGTTTTCTGAATCAGCTCGACAAACCTTTGGTAACAGTAACCTACCCACAAATTTAGGCAAGCCAAAAAATAATAAAAAGCCATGGTACGGTCCAGAATGTGAACGTGCCAGGAAACGGTATCATCGTGCTAAAAAGAAATACAATAAAGAACCAAGTTATGCAAATAAACTTACTCTAAAGACAGAAAGTAAGATATATAAAAGAACTATTTACAATTTTGTAAGAAAATATAAATATTCTATGGCCCAAAAACTAAGAAACATGCAAAGCAAAGATCCAAAACAATATTGGAGGTTCCCTAAATAATATACATCCTAAAACAATTAAACAACAACACGCCATCACTACAGGACTTTTATGAATATTTTAAAGAAGTCAATGCAAACCAAATCCCGCCTACATTTAATTACCCAGATGCTATTATTGATAATTCAGACTTTAATGCTCCAATCCATTCAGATGAAATATTGAAATGTATAAAAAAACCTAAAAAATGGTAAGGCTGCATGTTCATCAGATAATATACTAAATGAATATATAAAGAGTACTTCTGATCTACTTTTACCTGTCTACACAAAATTATTTAACTGTGTATTAAACACTGGGAACATCCCCTCTTCATGGCTCAATGGATCAATCATCCCAATTTTTAAAAATAAAGGTGACCCTAAGGTGGCATCAAACTATAGACCTATTACTATACTCAGCTGTTTTGGAAAACTTTTCACTTCAATCATTAACCTTCGTTTAACCAAATTCCTTAAAACTAATAACATTATAGAAGAAAACCAGGCTGGTTTCAGACAGGGATACTCCTGTCAGGACCATATCTTTACTTTATACTCCATTATTGACATACTCAGACAAAAGAAGAAGAAACTATTCTGTGGTTTCATTGATTTTTCTGCTGCCTTTGACAGAGTTGACCGTGTGCATCTCTGGAATAAACTTTTAAATTATAACATAAATGGCAAAGTATTTAATATCATATATAACATGTATAACAATATTAAATCTTGTGTTTCAGTTAATGGAGATACATCCCAATTTTTTTCTTGCTCAAATGGAGTCAGACAAGGAGAAAACCTCTCCCCAGTTTTATTTTCACTTTTCATTAATGACATGCAGTCTCATATTGAGTCAAATGGTGGCAAAGGCATAGAGCTTAAGGACAACCTTAATGAAACCTTATGGCTAAAACTACTTCTGTTACTCTATGCTGATGACACAATTATTATTTCTGACTCTCCTACATATTTTCAAAATTGTTTAACTGCTTTTCATAATTATTGTATTCAGTGGAATCTAAATGTTAATTTAAGCAAAACAAAAAATATAGTATTTGGTGCCAGATCAACAACTAAATTCAACTTCAAACTTGGAAATAATCCTATTTCATTTACTAATACATATCAATATCTTGGGGTCGCCTTTTCTGCATCTGGTTCCTTTTTAAACGCAAGAAAACATACAGTCCAACAGGCCAAAAAAGCAATGTACCTTTTACTTGCCAAAATTAGGAATACTGACTTACCAGTAGACTTAAGCCTGAAACTATTTGACCACACTGTTTTACCAATTTTAACATATGGTTCGGAAATTTTTGGTTTTGAAAATTTAGACATGCTAGAGGCTGTTCATAATGAATTTTTACGTAAATTAACAAAGGCTAGGAAAAGTACACCTATTTACATGCTTCATGGAGAGTTAGGAAGATACCCCATATCCATTACAGTTAAAGCTAGAATGATTGGCTTCTGGATAAGATTGATAACTGGTTGCACAAATAAAATATCTTACAAAATGTACAATTATATGCAAAACTCATCAAATAATAAATACAAATGGCTAGAAAGCATAAAAGATATTATAAATTCAACTGGATACTCATTTCTTTGGAACCAAAATCCAAATATGTCCCTAAAACTAACCAAATGATAAAATTAAGACTTATCGATCAATATAAACAATATTGGGAAACTGAATCAAGATTATCAAACAAGGAAAAAATAATTTGTGAACCAAAATCCAAATATGTTCAAAACCCATAAAATGGGAGATGGGATGGAACTCCCTATACAGACCGTAAATGTACACTGTGTGACCATAATGAAATTGGCAATGAGAAACATTACGTATTCAGCTGTCCTGCTTTCGAACGTGAAAGAAATTCTCTTCTGAACATAAATAATGTAAACAACACTTGTCCTGAAATTTTGAAAAGTCTTAGCAGATTCATTTATATTATTATGTCCAAATTTAAATGATATAAGATTGCAAATGTAATGGTATAAAATCGATCCAATGATAAGTACATATCAACATAAAAAATAATAATAATAAATAAATAAAAAAAAAAAATATGACATTAGTAGAACATTCACTTACTCTTAAAACTGAATTTCCAAGGCATTAAAATTGTCCACATAGTCATGACGTTATAACTGGCTCGCCTAAAGGCATGATACTGTTGACATTGATTAATTTAACAACACAACCAGCATCATAACACTAAGCAGCCAACTTCAAGATACACTTTCTCTTACATGTTTGGTACATTTTCCATAGTGCATTAGTCTGCACAAGCAGACACAGTTATCCTTTCCTCTATCTATTTCCTTCTTAGAACACCGACACACCTAAATTATTAAAGGAAGTTTTATGAATTTATTATCCGCGTTTACTAATGTACACATGTGCTCATTTTTCTGGTGCCCGTTAGAAACACACTTATGTAACCGTTTCTCTATTGACCAAGCTCTACTAAATCATGCACCTATCTCGTACAGAGAATTGTTTCTTCTGATGTACAGAGATGCAAATTAGACATGATATTTGTATATTGAATGACCTAATCGTTCTCTCTCTCTATCTCTCTCCCCCTCCCTCTCTCTCTCCCCCCCTCTCTCTCTGTTCTTAGTTTCTCCCCCCCCCCCTTCTACCTCACTCCCCTTTCACATTGAATGATCAAACTACACAAAATCTTGCATTATTTTCTCTTTATTTTGATAGTTCATAAACATTTTATGATACTCTCTCATGTTGTTTATTGGTGATATATATAAATCCACTCAAAAACTGCTTTTGTATGAACATTTTTTTTTGAGTGAGTGTGAAATGTCAAGTGTATGTGAGTATGCAATGTATTTTGTGTGTGTGTGCTGAAACCAAATTGCTCCCCCCCCCCCCCCCCCCCCCCCCCCCATCATCTTCCTTTTGCTATCAATGTAAAGCTTAATCCAATAACTGCCATGAAATCCTGTATGTATATATGTATATTTGTATGTTAACTGTTTGTTCCCCCTCTTCAATGATATTATCATTTTATATCTCATGTTGTACAACTATGTACCTGAGAATTGAAAATAAAAGTGTCTGTCTGTCTGTCTTTAATGATAGTGTGAAAAATAGATCATACGCATTGATTGGAGTATGCATTCATACATTGTACATGAACGTGATCATATAAGAATAAAAAAGTAATCATTTCTTTCATATCTTCGACGTATCTAAAAGAACAAACATGAAATATAAAGTTTACTAGCAATTACATGTAGTTATTATAAATCTAAAACGAGAATTTAATATGATCGCTTGTCTCTTGATTCCTTCTTTAGTTCTCTTATTAACTAATGACGCATAGAGAAGTAGTCTATGGACGAAAACAACCGAGTTGACCGAATAAGCCAGCAGCGTTTGCATCGTGCATTATTCGTATCGTGTGGACCGTGTATCGTGTATATGAACCAAACGTGTAACGTACGTGCACCGTGTAACGTGCGTGTAACGTGCGTTCCGTGTCCGTGTAACGTGCGTGTAACGTGCGTTCCGTGTGCCAACTTGAACGCTGCTACCATTTACATATGTACACATATACAAAGGAGTAAATTGCAATAAAGGTTTTGAGAATAAACCCAGTGACTGAAGCACGGCAAATCGGCTGTGATTCTTATTCAGATATACAGTTGAACCTGTTTTAGCGACCACCTGTTTGAAGCGGTCAACCTACATTTAGCGGTCAGTTTTAATATCACCAAATAAGCATTTTGTTATAGGCTTAACATTCATTTAGCGACCACCTCTGTAAAGCGACCACTTTGTCTTATTCCATTGATTGACCGCTTAAGACAGATTTGACTGTACTTTACGTATCTTAGGAACTGAACCTATGATACCTGACTACACAATTTAGGGAAGAAACTAAATAAAATAACACATCCACGAACAGTACTCTTGTTTTACCCTGGCAATTGCTGTCCTTTAGTTCATTGGTGGATATCGTAAATATGAACACTTAAGTCCATATGCACATACCTTATTCTAGTCATGAAATATCCTCCTAGCTGAGACTTTCATGCTCTGCATTAAATCTCTCTTGTTATTTGGATTTTATGAAATGTATCGAAGAAGTGGTAACAAGTTAACAAGTTAAGCTTGTTACATACATCAAATATTAATACGATACCCCTTCCGAGCTACACCAGTAAAAAAGTAGCAATATGGCTTAAATTGATTGCTCCTTATATATTTACTAATAAAATAAATAGTATCTTTATTAAAAATAATAAATTTTAGAAATTTAATTCTTCATTTACGCATCTCCCTAAAAGCCACACGTGTCAGTTTATAATGCATACTGTGTACATCCGTTTGGAACAAGTTGTCAGACCTCCCTAGATGTCATAGTCAACCTTTATTTATTTCAGTGCCTAAATGTCATGCATACTGAACCATTGGTTTTGTTAACATATTTCTTTTCTCTATTTTCTATTGGCGTATGCCTGGATACACGCCTGCCATATATGTCTCAAGTAGACTGAATGACTAATACACTGCCGGATACACACACTTGGCTGTGTTTTTGAGTACTTATGTTATAAGCGATGGTCGAAAGTATGATGTTCAGCTTGACAACCTAATGCAGGAAAAGATTAAACATTTACTGAACTAAAATAAGTTTGATCAGTTAGCGAGAAAGGAAAAGTTGAGGGACATATCTGGAGATATATAGATAATCATTATGTTCCGCATCAGGTAGTGTACATGGTGACTTGATGTGTCCTTTGGTAAGAAACCAAATCTATAGATCAGTATTGTCTTCACTGGAAATTCCCACGGAAAATAACGACTGGATACAGTAAAATGGGGAAAATGCTTTCAGCAATGAATTACTCTTGATTGTTCGTGCTTAATTCTGCAGATCAAATGTAAGTTCACTTTTTAGTGGAATATGACATTATCTTTCTAAAGCTTTTTTTGAATTGTCCTGACAATGTACAGATGAAAGAAAAAATATAGAACATTTACATGTACATGTGTAATCTCTATGATATTTGATATATGTTCATATGATATATAAATGTACAAATAAGGTTATAGACTTCCGCCTCGGGAGCGGGAGGTCGTGGGTTCGATTTCCGGACGCGACATACCAAAGTCGTAATTAATGGTACTGGTATAGCTCCCTTGCTTGGCGCTCAGCATATAAAGGGTAGTTCCAGGACAGGTTGACCCGGTGTAAGGATAATGTGACTAAATGTGTGGTATCATGCCACATATCTACGGCGTGATACTGCAGTATGACAACACTATATTTTGTCTCAAGTAAACATCGTCTCTAAATGACTGAAATACTGTCCGTGGGACGTTTAACCCAACAAACAAACATAATATTATAGCTGCAATATTATAGCTGCATTCATATAAATTATTTGTTCAGTGACATACTTAGAATGATTAATATCAAAGTGTAAACATAATTCATTATGATAAGTAATTTGTACTTGTGACTGCACATAAAATCGCCCGGTACAAGTTAAACAGTTTAACAGCTACATTTTAGCTGATGTTTAATATCAACGAGGCGGAAGTGCATAATCAATGGTTCTGGTGAGTTTCACATAAACGATTTTATTGCAACTCAAAGAAAATGTACCACAATATAACCATTCCATCGTCACATCCACTATCATCACCACTTACATCATCACCATAGTAACAGGAGCAGACATACAGGCAGCAGCATTTTATTGATAGTATTGACTATATTGAAAAATAATGGAAACTCTGTTTTTTCCAGCTTCCTGCAATGGATGAGGGGATGCGTCAACTGTCTCTACGCCTCTACACTGTGCTTGAAAGTGTTGGGGCATCGGAGGAGATGCGACATTTTCATCGTCGGAAGATAGTAAGAGAGATAATTATGGCGGTGTACCAAAGTCTGGATTGTAATGGTCCTTCTTCTATGTATCACTTCGGCAGTTACACGGAGGGCACCACCGTACCAGACATGGGGTCAGACATTGATCTCTTGATTTGTTACAATAAATGGCCTGTTCATACAGACATCAGCATATCTCCAGAAGGACAATCCTTCCTACTGGTGCACGAGGAGGGGGTTACCCCGGATATGTAAAACTACAGATTGTAATCAACAGACATCCTTTGTATAATATCGCACCGAACGAAGCTCGAGATATTGATAATCAAGGGAGGGTGTGCTTAAAGAACTTCGTGTATAAAACAGTAGGATTTGAAAGACATGGTCCTGCTAAATCAATGGACTATACGAATGGGGTATCAGTTGATGAAGTGGTTGCATTAAGATGTCTTACCGTTCCCGATTTTGTGAAGAAATGGACAGAGCGATGTCAGCGAAATGGCTGGCCTTCACAACAACTGATAGCGCGCATGTCGAAAATGAGTTGTTTTGTTGTCGGTGTTGGGCATGAATCAAGTCCAGAGAGGCATATAGAATGGAGACTATCGTTCTCGTTGCATGAACGTGAAATTATGTTTCATCTTAACCAAGTGCAGCACAAATGTTACATACTCATGAAGATGATAAAAAAAGATGTCATTCAACCAATGGTCGGAGAGGGTATATTGACATCGTATCATTGTAAAACTATATTGTTTCACGTGATAGAAAACAATCCACGAGATATTTGGAGACCAGACAATATAATTCAGTGTCTGATGCTTTGTTTCCTCTATTTATATCGTGCAGTTGATGCTGCATTCTGTCCGCTATTTTTCCTATTTGAAGCGAATTTGTTTGACAGAGAAGCATTCCGAATACAACGACAGTCCCTTTTACAAGTGATTGAACGTATTTTACATTAAAACTCACACATAATTCTTCACATTCAGTGTAGCGATGTTGCTAATATATTTTGTCATCAAAGAATAACACCAAGAGTTGTTGACACCTTGAGTGGCAGTAAAGTATTGGTATATATGGACATAGGCTTTGAAATAAATACGTTCATGAAAAGTGTATGCCGCATATTTTGTAAAAGAGATGATGTAAATAATCGTATATTAACTATGTACAATATATTACGCTTTCTTACCAGTATGAAGACCATAATTGATCATTCCAAACAGCAGACAATGGAAGTACTTTCATTGATTATACCAGAAATCCATCACAGAATGGCGATCAGTATAGCAGCGTATGCAATAGAGTCACGTGATGACCAGACGGAGATGGGGCTTTTACGTCTATTCGAGCGTCATCTCCAGTATGTTCAGCATGTAGACGTTATGGCCGCTACTCTGACGTATGCTACTGTAATGTTTAAAATGGGGGAGTGCGAACTGTGTAGAGCTATTCTGGAGGAAAAGGAATGTCATCTGTCGGAGAATGTATTATCGTGCTGTTGTTGTCATCGTGGTGATGTTGGTAATACATTTATAAATAGATCAGTGATGGGAAAGATCGGAAGCAATAGTACATCTCAGCACACCTTCATGACAAGTTACGTGGCATCATGTGTAACGTTTCTGCCCTCTGACCACTCACTCATCCACCCTGCCCTCAAGCTTGAGATGGTTAGGTCCAAGGATACCTTACCTGGGTCTAGAGAAGAAAAGGATGATTACTGGTTTGACTGGGCCGTCGTGGATGGTAAAGTATACCTCTATTTTCTGCAGTTCCTGGTCTACTCCGGGTTAAATAAACCCATGCACAAAACGGCGGCCATGGACAACCTGAATTTTGTCATTGGAAACGACAAGAATCTTTTCCACCTTGAGACCGCCTACAACCTGTTAGGATGGATGTACAAGGAGGAGAACCGTGTGGAGGAAGCACTGAGGTGTTGGGAGAGGTCATGGGAGATACGACCCCATCACAATGCCGCCAAGTGGCATTATACACTATTGATGATGAACAGACAGAGGCATTAATAAGCTACACATACAGAAGAAAATGTTTTATCGGAAAGAACATTATCATTAAGTCATTATGATAAACATTCAATGTTTTGAACGGCAAATTGTGACAGGCACAAACATAAAAATACACATATCAACCCTTATTTCCCTTTTTGTTACTTGTGATTCGATTGTTTTTACGTTTTGAATATTTTTCTTCTCTCTCTCTCTCTCTCTCATTATGATAATCATTATTATTATGTCTCATTTGACATCATCTTCTCTCTCTGTGTCACTATGTATATCTCTGTCTCCCTTTCTCTTTTACGAAAATAAGTATTACTCTAGAAATTTAAGAGCAGTTAGATATGTTTTAAAGATAAATTTATAAATATTTATAAATATAGGTATTTTATTTTTTAAAATGTTAATAGTTATGTTGTTTGTTGTTGTTGTTGTTTTTTCTATCAATTGACACATATATCAAATTATGTCAATATAATGGTATATTTTCAAAGTCAAATATTCCCCTGGTACACATTATGTTTGTCAAATTAAATTTGAGCAGCAGGGGAGATAACTTCATAGTATGGTATAAATATCTCATAGTTGTATTCTCCCTTGGTTGGAAACTATTTGAGTGGTTTCCTCATCACAGGCTAATGCGTTGCGAAAGATATAAACCTATATCTAGAACTATAAACCCTATATTAAGATTTCTATTTCCGCGTGCCGTCACGAAACAGGAATTTATTAACGAACATTAACGAGGGAGAGTAGAAAACATTTGTTATATCATTTCTACCTATCAACTGTGAACGAGCTTCTTTAGCACTAAAAAAAAAAAAGAAAAAAAAAAAAAGAAGGCATTTCATGACTTGGAAGAACATTAGGTATATCAAGGATTGTATCGATAATGGCTATGACTTATTTTTTTTAATAAATAATGCTGCAAATGCGTTCTTTATAAATCTTCAAGAAATGTGTTACATTGCTTTCTGTCCATCGCTTCTCTCATTATCATCTTGGTTTTAATCTTATCAAAACTTGTATTACATATATTGTCACTGACAGGAAATTAAAATGAATGATATATTTATGGTGGGTTGATATGAATGATCAAGTAAATTATGAAGACTTTAAATTAAAATTGATATTTTTAAGCGTGAAATACACGAGTTATTTCTCTGGGCATATTACAACAATCAATTGTAACTGACGAATGGATGTATCCAAAATCTCTCTATATGTCTATGTTTGTAACTTGATGTTGGAAGGTGTGGGTTAGGAATGAGAAGTTGTTAATCGTTGTAATTATATAGAAATATTAAGATCAAGACATATAGATAATTGTTTAAATGTAAATAAAAATAGCTGAGCTAAGAAACAGCTATCACAATAGACTTTGAACATAGAAGAAGGTCGACATATTAAGAAGCAACTGCAAGATATGGCAAGAGCACAATGCCTTTAAATGATTTTGAAGATAAGTTCCATTGTTTGTAATTAAATGTGCAATATACAAAGATATTTGGAAAAGATAATATAGTCCCAAGTATTTCAATATTAACCCAAATATTGAAACTGTATATAATTACTACAAACTGCAAATATATCAGTGCTAAAAAAAGCTTGCTTTATTTTTTCAAAGCATTCAGTTTAAGAGATAGAAAGATGTGTAACAAGAGTAAAATGCTTAATATGTATGTATATATGTGTATGTTATTGTTGTTTGAGTTTAACGTCCCACCGACATTATATCAATCATTTGGAGACAATGTCAACTTGAGACAGATAGAGTGATGCCACACTGCATGATACCATATAACTTGTCACATTATCCTAACACCGGATCAACCCGGAACTACCCCAACACGATGGACGCGTGGCAAGGGAGCTATACCAGTACCATTTTATAATGTATGATAGGTTTATAATGGCCACCGTAGGTATTCATTTTTTTATGTTTCATGTGTCAGGAAGTAGTCACTCATATCCTGTTTATATACTTTGGATACAACGTCACCGAAGAAAACAGCTTTTTTGTATATATTTTCCTATTCTTCATTGCATTGCACATATATTTACATACCCGACTAGCTTTACGGTGATGTAATTTGTTATTCTATAATAAAAGTCTACGAATTTTTGAAACACTTCTCGTAATATTACTATACTGTAATATAAAAATCATATTATGGTCTTCTTAGTTAATGAATGAATTGGACATTGTAGAAAGAGACTGTTCAGATAAAATAATCATTACGCACACTATTAATACGACCTGGTGGTTGAGTGTTAGCATCGAGAGTATGAGGACATGCGTTCGATCCCCGACCACGACATACCAAAGTACTGGAATGCCGTACATGCAAACTTGAAGGTTTTTGCATTTTGTCTTGTTAATTTGACGTGGTGTGGTACATTGTATCGTTTCTGCGTTGTAACACTGCAGTGTATTTACACTTTAACTGTCTCAAGCAGAGTTTCCAAATAATTAAACTAGTGATTTTGTTTTGTAAAGTAGATGTAACACAATATATTTCCTTTTATTTCAACCGTATACATTAAAGACATCAGTTAAGCGGTTTTTAAAGCTAAAATGACATCTTAAAACAACATGCGCATGTAATATCTTCCTGATCTAATCACAATAACATCCTCATTTACCTAAAACGGCAAATAAACAGTCAAAATATACAAAAAAAGAAAAGAAAAAAACACACACACACACAAAAAAACGCATGGTCCAAATTTGTTAGCTTATTCATTCGTAGATAAGTTGAAGGTCGGTCATTAAAAAGATAGTGTTATTTATGCAAACATCACCCATTTCCGGACTTAAATAAAAATGTTTTTTTTTTTGTAACTCATATTTCGAAATCACCTTTTTCGGTTGTTACATAAGACAACTATAACTTTTTTAGTTTTTATTTAATTTACAGACCTTTTAGAATATAATACCTGACAATGGTAATATATGTAGTATGGTGAGCACATAGACTTTAATGAAACATTTTTCATAAATTATACTTTGCGGCATTTAGGCAGAAATATGAAACATAGCTATAGTAAAAATGTATGTTTTTTTGTTTGTTTATTGGGTTTAACGTTCCACCGACAGTATTTATGTCATTTGGAGACGCTGTTTACTTGAGACAGATATAGTACTGCCACACTGCAGTATCACGCCGTATACATATGGCATAATACCACACCCAGTCACATTATCCTGACACCGGGCCAACCTATCCTGCAACTACCCTTATATGCTGAGCGCCAAGCAAGGGGGTATAACAGTACCATTTTTACGACTTTAGTATATCGCGGCCGGGAATCGAACCAACGACCTCCCGCTCCCTTGGCGGAGAAAATGTATAATTTATATATTCAGAATATGTATTGCTACATGTACACACAGAGCGTCCAATCCCATTGAAAAGGTTGAATTTACATTACACAAAATACATCATCAGTCCCGATTATAAGTTTAAATGCATTGATTATTCATAAAAAAATGGTAATAAAGAGTATATCGAAGCATTGCCGATTGTCTTTTATAACTTTCCTAAGAATATTGGTCAATGATGATACAGAAGCACAACATTTCATAATTTTCGTTTACTGAGGTTTGGTCTCAAAAAATGTGCCGAGTAAAATGTTTTAGAAAGGTTTGTGAATATGCAGTCCATTGCATATATTTGAAAATGTTCAAAAGGTTACTTTTTATGTTCGTTCAAATATGAATACGTATGAATAGGTATTATTAAGCCTGTACATTTGTAAGGCGTTCACAATATATATGTTTATAATATATAACGATATTACCTTTCCTGTCATGAAAAGAACCCACTGAAGTGACAACAAACAATCGACTTAATAAAGCAACTGCGTAAGAATGGTATAATATAAAACCCTGTATCTCCTGAACATATGGTGAAAATGTGTAACATATCTTGGAGATTTTACATACGAATATCGAATATAGGGGGTGGCGGTCCGATAGGTGTGTTTTACGTTATCAAACGTTATCAAATTATTAAGCTAGACGGGGAGACGAACGCAGGTTAATCCTAATTCTATGAAACACATATCCATATACAGTTCACGAAGATATTTTACGCTGCTTTTCAGCATAGCAGCGTGGTTATATTTAAATGTGGATATATTTGCAAGAAAAATTCAGAATAATTACACAGGAATTCCGTGGGTTCGGCTACATAGTTATTGGGAAGGTGTGTGAGTACTAACTGAATTTTGTGTTTGAAAAATTTAAATCATCTTTCGACTTCCTTTTTATAAAGGGTAAGTGTAGCATAATCATTTAATTTCATCCAACACATGAAAGCCCTTATGGGTCCGACAGATATTTTAAAGATAATAGAACATGTATCGCAAATGATCATCTCAGGACAAGCTCTTAAATCACATAGCTCGTATATATTTGCAGCTGTGACTATTCGACCATTAAACACAGGAATCTAAATCACTATACCTATTAAATAGAAAGAGATTGCATACAGGACTTATGGGCTCTTCTTCTGCATTTTACAACGGTTTATCTTTTCTGGGCTTAATGCAGCCACAGTTTGGTGGTTATTCTCCTCTGCGGCTCAAAGAAATATACACAAGTTTCGTTTTCTGTTAAAATTTCATCTTTTCGCCGAATGTGCTTTTTCAGTATTTCTTTTCTCATTTGAGTCTAGGGTCCTTCTACTCTGGTGCCAAAAAGTGTGTTACCCAGCGTGCACAAACTTTACTGTATTAGTTAATTATATGCACGCTTACCGTTGAAATGCATACCCTGTTGGTCAACTCATGAAGGGTAAAGCTTGCATCCTGCTGTATCAGGTATTCTACATCAGCAATATTTTGTAGTGAAGCGGGGTCTTCCACTTCGATCGTTGTCTTAAATACCCAATTGTGCATCATTTAAATTATTTAAAATAATGGAACCGGAACCGAAAACTGCTCAGTGTACTGAATATGAAGATGAATATTTCTTTGTGACTCTACTTTCAGGGTTCCCTCTAAACGCCACGAGATTTAATGTAAGACAATTTCATTCTGCATTCATCATTGCATAGAAAATTAGCATATGTATACGACTGCAAAATCTTGAAATCAACACAACTGTATAATCACCCATCATATTTCTGCTAAATTTTTGTGCACTGATTGCTGTAAATTATGCTAGGTTTTGTCACGTGATTAATTAATATCTTCTACGGAGGCCCAGCTGTGTCAAAGCTTTTTGTCATACCCTCGTAAAATATAACATACAATATTATTAATAATTATTATAAACAATAACCGTTTAAAAGTAAGATATGTCTTATCATTTCTTCAGTTATACATATGCTGAATCTATTTTATGGATTGTGATGAAATATTTGGTACATAAACTTAAAAAACGTTTGCTATACATCATTTACTAATAACATTTTAAAATGAAGTATTTTGATTATGGTAATCAGTGATCCTTCCACGATTAACTACTATTGCCTGAGTCGATTGACATTTTGTAGTAAAAAATAAAATAAATAAAACTGATTTGGTACATTAAGTCATAGGTATTTAAGAACACATTAATAGTTAGCCGCCTGAATTTAGATTTAACGTGTGTTATACATCATTTATAATATGTAATAGCATCTTTAAAGATGAAGTATTATTAATTTGGTAATACATGTGATCATGTGAAATCACAGATGATATTTTATACCTTGCCCCATGCAGACGATTAAATGGACCAATTGAACTGCTGAAAATTACAATTTATGGACAATATGATTTTTTCTCATTTACGATATTTGATGTACATTTGTGAATGTGTATTTTTAAATGTGTATTTTATTTATTTCTGTCGATATCCCTAACCGACATATTATTATTATTATTATTACTGAACATCAGTATAGTTTTTTTTATTTTACGCTAAGATTTACTTATTAAAAAAAACTCAATTTTCGTTACATAAAATCCAACTCGTTAAATATATAAAGATATTGCAACGGTAGAAATAGATTTTTTTTTTTTTTGGTTGTGTTTTTTTTTTTTTTTTTTTTTTTTTACACTTTTATAAGGTTTTAATACTTTGTATAATGTAAGACCTGGAAGGGGTTATTCAATGTACCAGTATTAAAAACACAGCGTCAATCACAAGAATAAACCACACAAAAAAATCGAATTTGGTTCATTTCAACGTTGTTAAACGTACTTCCTTCTCTAACAATACATCTAATCTCGCGCCTGCTTTTAAACATGCGAAAAAGGCACTACGTCTCATAAGGTTGCAGGTAATCACTGAAAAGATTTGCCAGGTTAATACGCTACATGCATTTACTGTAAGGATTTGACAGGTGCGAAAAAAGATTTCGGATGATACAAAAATATCGTATAATAGGCGATAATGCAATATTCATATATATATATATATATATATATATATATATATATATATATATATATATATTATTGCCTCTTTCGACTGAACATTCCGTGACAAGTCTGAGTCTATCAAGAGATAAAACTGTTTTATTAACCTTCTAAGCTGTGAAGAGAATTATAAAAATAATGTCTGACAACAAATTATTTACTTTCTCATAATTATTAAAAGTAACAGCTTCTTACATTGATGTAATCTGTTCAATACTAATCGTCCCCCCCCCCCCCAAAAATGAAAAAATAATAAGAAAATAAAAACAAGAGGGCCATGATGGCCCTGATCGCTCACCTGATGATAAATGAGCAACATTTGTTGGAATTTTTATATTGACCTACTTTTTGACCCCACATGGCCCACTTTTGAACTTGTCCAAGATTTTATGGAATCAGACATTCTGACCAAGTTTCATTAAGATTGTGCCAAAATTGTGGCCTATCGAGTGCTAACAATGTTTTTCTAAGATTTGACCTAATGACCTATGTTTTAACCCCACATGACCCAAATTCGAACTTGTCCAAGATTTTATGGAGAGAAACATTCTGACCAAGTTTCATGAAGATTGGGCCAAAAATATGGCCTCTAGAGTGTTAAAAAGGTTTTTCTAATATTTGACCTCATGATCTACTTTTTGACCCCACATGACCCAAATTTTAGATTTTAGAGAAACAAACATTCTGACCAAGTTTCATGAAGATTGGGCCAAAAATGTGGCCTCTAAAGTGTTAACAAGGTTTTCCTAAGATTTGACCTCGTGACTTACTTTTAGACTCCACATGACTCAAATTCGAACTTGTCCAAGATTTTATGGAGAGAAACATTCTGACCAAGTTTCATGAAGATTTAGCCAAAAATGTGGCTTCAAGAGTGTTAACAAGGTTAATCTTAAGATTTGACCTCATGACCTACGTTTTGACCCCACATGACCCAAATTCGAACTTGTCCAAGATTTTATGGAGAGAAACATTCTGACGAAGTTTCATGAAGATTGGCCTCTAGAGTGTTAACAAGCCGAATTGTTGACGACGCACGAATGACGAAGGGCGATCACAAAAGGTCACCTTGAGCACTTTGTGCTCAGGTAAACTAAAAAAATGTGAGACTGTAAAGTTATCTAAATTGTATTAAATGTCTCTTCCAGATCCTAGTGTTTTGCCGCTTGACAAATGATACCTGCGTTTACATATGCGAGCACTTCCGATGACGTTTGGTAAGAGTTCAGAATAACATACGAAATTTCCGACAAGTTATTTATGACCAAGAAAACAAGTATAGATCAGTAAATGATAGTGTACACATGAGTAATAAAATGTGGACACATACATGTCTTATAGAATGTTTGGAGGAAATAACAGAATAGTAAATTAAATGATTGTTACAACCTACGATTAAATCACTGAAGATGATGGATTATCCCCGTATATTGTTTTGTCACAAAGAAAAAAACGTATGGTATATCACCAAAGGGTCCATGCATGTAATCTTAGGATACTAATAAAATATAGGGTGATAATTACAATTAATCATGTGGAGTTCTTTATTTAAAGTTTCAAATTAAATCCCTTTGAGAGTTTTCAAGCTTTCCCAGACAGAAAATCATTATCACTAAATAAACAATGGGGTCAAAACTTAAGATATTACAAAATTAAATGCTGATTATATGCATAACAAAACGTGGTACCATTCAATTCTGACAAGTTCCATCCAATTCAATTCAAGCCATGGATGTTGGAGATGAAGTGCTGGCAAGCTAACGTAAACAAAAGGACCATGACTCTGTGATAATTCACCCGATCCAATGCACAATACGACTTGATACTAATCAATCCTGTGAAGTTTCAACCCATTGAAGCCAGTGAATTCGGAGATGAAAAGCGGACAAAACAGACAGACAGACGAGCGGACAAGCTTATTCCAGTATATCCCAAAACTACTTTGTTGCGGGTGTATATAAAGCGTCAAATAAATCAGCTAACACTTTTCAAATCAAATAAAAAAAACATGATTCACAAGACTTTGATTGAAGCCAATATCCGGAGTCAAATATACCAAACAGGTGGAAAGCAATTACCAAGCAACAATGTTTGATATTATAAACCTTCAAATAACCCAAAACTGGTTGCTTGTTATACTTGACGCAGTACCCTGAAGCAATAAAATACACCCTGTCCTAGAGTAAACACTAACTGTAAGCAACAACCTAGAGACAAATCTTTCATTGAGACACAGACAGACGAACTGATGAATGGGACATCACCACACATTGATATGATTAAATTTAAATAGAACTAATGTTGTTTTACTGTGACGAAGTATTTTGAAGTTTTAAATATATTTAGGACTTTGTGTACTTCCCATTTCAATTCTGCATTTCTGACAATATTTATCTCTCTCGATCTCTCTCTAAAACTCCTCTATTCATTTAACTGTTTTGTCCATTATGTGTCAGTTTTGTTTTAAATTTGATTTTGTTTTTATTTCTCAATGTGAATATTGTATGATTGTAGAAATGCGTTCGTTTGGATTTGTCATAAAAATCGAAATTTCTTCCCTGCAATAATGCAGTAAATTCTTATATTATACACATAAATAATGACTGCAATAAACAGATACATCTAGGAGATGAATTGCCGAACTCGGAAAACAATAGGAAACAAAATGAAAGAAAATATTCCTAAATTTTCTATTTTAAGCTATGATTGTTTTATGAATTGAACACCGCTATAACTGAAACGGAAATATTTTTGTAAATGAAACACGATTTTTTTACAATAGTTTTAACACTATTATGTTTGTTCCGTTTTCCAGTCCAAACAAATAAGAACCGTTAAAAAGGCCGAGGTAAGTTATCCAGTTTTGAGACGATTCCTTATACAGAAGATTTTCCTGAGCTCGAACTACCTTACTGTGTGAAACATCAGCTTATTATTCTATCAAAAACTGTTAGGAATTTGATATCCGATACCTTGTGTTTCAAAACTATCTTCAAAATAGTGTTTTATTATAAGTTATTATGATGAAATGTTATTATCCATTTAAAAAATAAAAATTTGTGATTAATTTTAAATTTGTAAACTAACAAATACAAGACAGAAAATTAATAATCATAAAGGAGATCTTTTTTTCTTTTCATTTCTTTCAATCTAAATACATGCAAAATACAAACACTTTTGTTCCTGTTTGTTAAAGCATTAATATTCTCATTCGACTCGAGCAATCGCCAATGAATATACGAGGAAGAAAACAGCCTTAGTATATCGGTTTGTGTTTGTGTATGGTACGAACATGTGTCCAGTATTTTATCAGTTGTGGTTAAAAATCGGCATTATTTAAACCATTTGGTGATTATGTCTACTTGAAATAGACATAGAGCTGCAACACTGCAGTATCAGGGTGTATACATGTTGCATGATACAACACCAAGTTACATTATCATGACAACGGGCCAACCAGTCCTGAAACTATCATATACATAAACATACATGAATATATGCTGAGCACCAAGCTGAAAGCTGTCAGTACCATCTTAACGACTTTGGTTTATCGAGGTCGGGGTTTAAACATCCCTCTTCAGAGGCGGATGTTCTAACAACCCGACTACTGGGAATGGTCTAATATCATACTGTTTCGACTCATATCGAATATGGTTGATACTGAACGGAACGATATTGAGCGATCAAATTAAATATAAATTAAAAGCTTATAACTGTCATCATTTCTTAAGGGTTGTGTCTATCGTGTTTTTTTTTTTGGTCGTTTATAAGGCTATGCTGATGTTACTTTAAAGCATTGAGTATCACTGTGTTCGATGGTTAATATCGAACTTAAAATTTTTGAGATTTAGACCTTGAATCATAAATGATTTCCAGGTGCCAATTCGCTTATATTCTAGTCTCTGCATTTTCAATCGATCTTAGTCACACCTTGATATGCTATTTATGACTTCATATATTGGTCGTGATGTTAAAAGCAGTACCTGGCACTCGTTTGAGCGAAATTGTGCTATATTGGCCTCTTGTTAATTTTTTATGAGCAAAAACAATTCAGCATTGCGTTTTGATAATCTGAAGTAGGAATCGCAATAAGAAATATCAAAACTGCAAGCAACCTGTTTTAAAAGTCATACATTGATGGATTATTGGCAGTAATTGCATAGCGATAGTGGATCAGGAAGTAGAAAAACAATCATAGAATATGCGTTTCGTGGAGAAATATCATAAAGGAAGAAATGAACAGGCGATATTTGACAAGCGCTTTGCAACTGGAGTGACACGTGAGTGTATTGTATTTTCTTTCTGTTATTCGTATGATTTAATGTAATAGAATGTACAAAAATGACTTTCATGCAAATGCGATACAAAAACTTACTAATTTGAGTTTCAACTATTGTATCTGTAACCTATAATGTATTTTTCCTGCACACAGATGCGAATCTGAATGCATGACGCGCATTGCCTATAGGCGTAATGTTTGTCTTTGTTTAAACAATAATGTTAATTGTCATATCTTAAATTCAAGAATATTTACGAAAGATATTGAAACAAGCATATGTCATAAGGGTTAAGGTAAGGTGGATATCACAGCCGAAATATATATACAATTTTCTTACGTCTTATGTTATTGGCGGGAGCATTGTCGTGAAGGAGAAAATAATTTTCGAACAAGTACTTGGATGCTTTTCATGGTGCGTTTAAACACGTTTTTCTTGTAGAACTTGCCTGTTATAGATATTCCCGCCTAAGGTTGGACCTGAACAATACTAATTAAGGAAAGGGAGCCTCTATGAACCTGTATTGCTCACCTTTGTAAGATAAGTGTTAACAGTATTAGAATGTTATTATGTTACCAGTAATTTTGATGAGGTTTGATCTAAAAAATGTGGCAAGTATAGTACTGACAAGGTGTTTCTATGATTTGCCTATGTGACTTATATGACCCAGTTTCAAACTTAACCGAGATTGAAAAAAATGGACAAATAATCTAACAAAATTCTGTGATTTTTCGGTCAATATGACCTCTAGTCTGTTCACAATATTTTTCAAAGATTTTGCATAGTGAAATAATATTTCACCCAGATAATTTAACTTCAAACTTATCTGTAATTTCATGGAGACAAATATTCTCTCGAAGGTAAAGAAAGTTTTTTTTTTCCAAAAGTGGCCTCTAGGTAGTTCATTTCATTTTCTAAGATTTGACACAGTGACCTATTTTGTATTCCAAATGACCCAGTTTAAAATTCCTTTGATAAATAAGTGCGACAAAGAAGTTCAATGAAGATTGTGCCTCTTAAGTGTTCACGAGCAATTGTTAACGACGCACGACGACATTTGCTCAGGTATGTTAAAATATGTATACAAAATCGTTTAAGCAATTTTCTGACTCTCCATTATAATAAGATGCATCTAGTTTTTCTACTGCTTATAATCAGTACTTGTTTTGGTTCGAACATAAATATTTTGTTATAATTTTACCAATTTTTATAGCTTTCGAGAACATTAAATGATTGTCTTTTTGTGAATGTGAAATTGAATCATTAATATATGGCCTCAAGATTTCACGGAAATCATGTCACATATATTGTAGATACTAATTCAAATGTATACTATCGATTGCAACCACAGGGGAACAAACTTACGAATAACTTGAACTGGATAAACGTTCATCATATGAACATTCTTTCGAGTGTATAAGACACAAATGACTTGTTATCGCTAAGCCTGTAAGGGTCAGCGACAGTCGCTGTTATCATTTTAGGAACACTAATAGTGTGATTCCGACTACCAATGAGAGTTTTCATAACCCAGTAAAAGTTTAGGTATTTGGAAATTATAGGACATATGCGGTGGCATATATGTGCCATCTGTATCATATTCCAGGTCATATCGGTATTAAAGATGTCAGATGACAAAATCCCATATTCTATGCTTAGTTAAAGGGAATGTTTTTTTTGTGTGTGTTTTTCACAAGTATTTAAAAATGTTTACTGATTTTACGACCCAGGAATGGAAGACAGTACATGAATGCGTGCACGAATGATTGAAAGCCAATGTATCAGGAAGTTTATAACCAATACATAATTGGGTTTGTCTGGTGATAACCAACTTACAAAGATATATCTTCTTTTTTTTTTGCTTACTTGGTTTTATAAATATTTTTTGTCCAATGGTTATTAAGACCTCGTATAAGCTTTCCTTTAAATGATCTATTACTGCGTTGAATAGCACACACCTGTGATCACAGTTGGGAACCCATAGTATGCAAAAGAAATTTAAAATTAGTACAACTTGATATCGAACCAGGAAGTTCAAATATGATTAAATGAAACTTTTCAGTAGATTTTTGGCATTAAATCTTTATGTAAAAGTGCGAGTAAGTAAGGCTTGCTTTATTAGATAATTTCCCCAAAAAATGTTAAGTCAGATAAAAAAATTCTCGTAATTTTCAGGCAGACTTGTGTCAGGTACATAATCTTGACACTATTTTAAGGAATTAATCATCTGTCGAATAATCTGCCACACTCTGGTATCATACACACGAGTATATTTGCTGCATTTACAAGGAAATGAAAAGGAAGTTTTGGTGAACTTGAAGGCTGTAATTTCCTTTTAATGCTAAACAATTGTACAGAACCGGTCGATTTTTAACATGAAGAAATGCAATATGTTACAAAGACGCATAACTAAATGAGTATATGAAAATATTTATTTCTTATGAAGATTTAAAGCAATTAACTAATGCATCCCTACAAACCTCTTAGCTGTTGTTTTATCGAAATATCATAATGTTTTGATACATTCTAAAACGCAACTGTTTACATGACCAGCCGGTAATAGCGCCCACCCATATTCTTGTTATGTGCCCTAGATAGATACATTTACATTGAACACGTAATTGGGTTAGAATCAACGAATCTTTCTACATTTTGACGATAGTCAAGTGTTTACTGCCGCAGACCAAACGATTTTCACCAATTTGTATAAGGGAACATATTACGAGAAAGAGAAAGGATTTAAGTTAGCGCCGTATGCTGAAAAAAAGACACCAATTTATGAATGCCCAAATGTCTCACTAGTAATCATTTGGCTACCTGTCAACATAAATTAACTGCAGTTAACCACCATATCTATAGATATGTTTCATTTAAACATATCTTGGATGAATTCGGAAGAAACGTTTGCTGTCATTATTTGTTTTTTTCTTAGCTGGTGCGTCTCGTAAGATGATAGAGACTAACCTGTGTCCTCATAAGGGAATGGAATAAAGGGCCACATATTCTCATATTCAATGTGGAGGCTTAACGCAACATTTATTAGGGCCAGAAACATCGGTTATTACAAAATAGTCATAAGAATAGTAGAAAAGTATAATGAAAATAAAGTTTCGAAACAAAAACACAATTCAAAGCCTTAAAATTAAACTTACCTCTTAGACAAATGCATAAGCAATACCCAATAAAGATATCGAACTGTTTTCATTTGAATATCAAGATATCGATACCAGTTTTAATCCAGAAACATTAATATAAATGAGGAATTTCTCATTTCTTTAAGATGTGAAAAACCAAATGAATTTCAAACCGAATAATGGTATATATTTGTCTTTATATTACAGGTAAAAATGAATTCATTTACAAGGGGAACACATTTGTTGGTTTTCAATATATGCTTTATTCATTTTGTGAACTACAATACGCCAGTAAAAAAAATTTCACAGGTAAAGTAGATGTATATTTACCACGTCAAATGCATCTAAAGTAGATAATAGTGACAAATCGTATACTCTGAGTGTTGTTTTTCAATATATATATATATATATATGCATTGAATTAACCATGTCATATACATGTACCTATATAATTAAAAACAAAAAGAAAAAAACCGAGGCGCAAATACAACTGTATAGCTTAAAACTCCGTATTACCGTACTATGTCAGTGACAAATACGGATCCAAATATGGTAGCATGACGTCGTTTTCGACATAGTTCCCGCAGTGCATGTACGCTTCGTAACAAACGTAGACGTTATGACTTTGCATGTGTTATGGGTGCGTAGATTTAAGTCCGTAGTAAAAACTCATCCGACATTGATAAATAGTTGATTTCTTTAGAAAACTTAATAAACGCATTTAAACCTGTATAAACTGACCTCTCGTGTCTTGAATATGTATAAGGGAACTTATGTTGTTGTAGTTTTTTGTGGAATTGTATTTATGTGGTGTACAAAGCCAAGAAAAGCTACCACAACCTAATATTCCCCATAAAACATGTGTTCATTTTCATTTCTATTATTTAATATTATATATGTACTTAATATATCAAACTTTTAAAATTGAAATAGATATAGAAAGAATTTGAAACATGTGAATTTTATTTTTGGCTACATTGAATTTAGAGTGCGTTCAATTAGGGGTGCATTAAATATTATCATGTTAGTAAAAATTATATCGATCTTCTTTTTATCACTCATTGTCTACTTAGCAGCATAAATTTTCATTTATTTTCGTTTATGAAATATTGTTATAGGGTCATTTCAAGTGCAGATTTATACAACTACATCTTAGTAATTTTCATAGCTACTATTTGGAAGATACAAAGATTTCTACTTTAAAAGGACCAAATCTAGCCTTGAGAGAGCAATCATGGCAGTATCCAACAGGCTGAAATAACTATGAGCTTGGTGTGGATTGGGAAACTAATTCATACTATCATTACGGTAGCTGTTCACAAACTGTTTGGAAAATCATGAGAAACCGCCAAACTGGTCTGTTGATTTAGGGAATGCATTCTATGAAACTGAAATAAATATCTAAAATAGAGACAAACGTAAGTATTACACGTTATATAAATTACATGTAATTGTATCATTTACAAAGAAAGGGGTCAGTTATAGTTTACAGTCAGCGATAAAACCTAAGGTTCGTGACGTGATTTTTTTTATTTATTTATGATTAGATCTTTTGCTAATAAAATCCTGTTTTTATTTGTTTTAGTTAGAGACAGACTGCTTCATTTTCACGTCTTTGGTTATCCCGGAAATGTCAAACTGTTTGGTAACGTATCATAAGCATCCCAACAATACACAGTCCAGGTGGACTTGGAACAACGCTTCATGAACATCACTGTCTTCCTACAAGCTGTCAATAATAATAATTCCATTCTTACATTGTGTGAAATAGAAATATTCGGGGTATGTGTTCATCTTTTCCTTTAAGAAAAGCATTTATTGTATTCTAAGAGAATATAGTAAGAAACAAAGTATAACGATTTTATTGAATACGTCAGTCTCAAATTGTTTTCTAAAAGTCTGTTAAAAGCTTCATGCTCTTCACATGATGACGATGACAAAATAACATTTTTTTTCTCAATATATCTTCATATGAGGTTTGTACAATTGCTATAATCGTGTTTTTATAAGTATTAAAAGTACAATAGTACAAACGTTGCTTATGATACCCACCCAGATACAAGTTGATTTCATTGATGGTTACAATATCTCAAATAAAACAATCGTCTTTAATTGTTTGAATAATTTCAAGTGAAATAAACCGATTCTTCCCTGTACGCCTATTACGTGCATATCTCTCACACTAGAGAATGGAGTTATACATGTACTTAACAATCTGATACTGGTAATTTCTACGCCTTTGGAAGTGTTGTAGCAGCTGTTGGTGGTTCTTATTGTCTACAAGAAACGTTTGACATGCATACATATCAGTGTACGTGGCATGATGTCATTCTTTCAGTATGATAATTATACGTTGTCTGTCTTTGTAATTACAGCATGAAAACCGTAGTGTCAACATAATAGTATTGCCGTTCGTGTTACATATTAAATGACTTTATATTTTGGAATTAACATATAATTCAGCTGACAGTTGGATATTTATCGGTAACAGGAAAACGTCTATAAAAAAGCCAAAAACATACCTGCGTAGCACCTTCACGACAAGAACAGAATATTTTAGCAAAGTAATGAATTAAACAACATCAGGTATTTTAATCAACATATAGTGTTTGCATAAACATCCCTTTCCACAAAATTGCCTATAATATGTCTTCATTTATGATTATAATTTTAAATTTTCAAATCGCGAGTGTCGACATTTAGTATATTTGACATACATTGAAAGTTAAGATTTAAATATATATATAATTATTTTATCCGACATTTTTATTTACGTTATTTTTTTTTTTTTTTTTTTTTTTTTTTTGTTCCGAAAGTTAAATTCTCAACTAAAACTATGTGACAGGCTCACGGAGGTGCGAAAAATCAGTATCGCCGCTGTATGTTTTCACACTTTCGTAGACTATATCCCCAACAAGCCCTGTTAGTGTCATAACTACATTAAAATGTTACAAACTGTAATGTTTGGAATTCGAGTTATACATGCTAGATGTACAAGGTAAAGTATGAACTATTAATGTCCGTAATGTCGAGATAACGAGTCTCAACTGTATAGTTTTAGTACCTTTACGACTATAACAATTGCACTAACCACATCTGAAGATTTATTTTAAAGTATGTAAAATTTCATCGTCATCATCATCACCACTGTCATCTTTATCATCATCAGAAACGTTTTGTGTTTATAAATGACCATGTTTAATCATCATCGTCACATTTTGTAGCTCACCTGAGCACTTGTGCCCAGTGTGAGCGTTTTTGAACGCCTTTTGTCCATCGTCCGTCGTCAACAATTGCTTGTGAACACCACTCTAGAGGCCACAGTTTTGGCCCAATCTTCAATAAACTTGGTCATGATGTTTGTCTACATGATATCGCGCATTAGTTCGAAATTGGGTCACATGGAATCAAAAACTAGGTCACCAAATTAAATTTTTGAAAAACCTTGTGAACACTTTAGAGGCCACAGTTTTAGTCCAATCTTCATTAGATGTTTTCATAAATGTTTATATTTCAGTTTTCTCATAAATGTCATCAGTGAGAGCATGAAACTTTTAACAGACTTTTAGAAAACAATAGGAGATTGACATATTAAAAAAAATGGAGAGTGTGGAAATACTGGGAATCTGTGTCCTACTTTGTGTCATACTGGTATAGAAATTCAGATGAAAATAAGCCATATGCACTTTCTTGTTAAAATAAAGAATGGAAGTTAGAGTTTAACTATGTGCTAAGATGGCTGTATTCCCATGTACATGTTAGTTTATTAAATCATTGGGGTTATGGTGATAGTTTACATGCAAACATAGCGAACATAATTCAACTCTGTTCCTGTTTTTGTCTACTTGATTTGAAAGATATTTCCCTTTAATTCAACGACAACAAGGACACATGCTCAAGTATTCAATATCATGTGTTTGAGATCACAAATGAAACCGAAATATTACGGTACAGATTGGAAGTAAATTGTTTTGGATTGAACTGAAGTGTTGTACTGCTGATATGCAGATGGGCAATAAAACATTCAATAACAAGACTTATGTCATCAAGTGACCGTGATTTTACTTCATTTCAACTGAAATGCGTATTCATTAACGTAAATTGCATATACATAAGACATAAAATTGAAATTGATCGATAAAACGTATTGTAAATTGATTAGGAATTTGAAAATGTCATTTGACCAGGATACGATTAAGGATTGACCACTAATAATATGTCATTAATATGACTGTAAATGTCTTCCCACTTAAATTGTTAGTTATATGCACTTATGTACGTTTATTTTCAAATTGTATTTTTGACATAATTCATCTTTCAAAAGCAAAACGTATGCATATGTAAGCATATGCAGTGAAGAATTGGTGTATTCTTTACTCGTATAGTGTAATGAAATAAGGTTTATTGCCAGTTTGATGGCTGTATAAAAACTGAAAACTGTACGCTAAACATTCAACAGCGTGTTATGTCTTTATGGTATGCCATAAAAGATAATATTACATTGGCTTCACCAAACCTATGTTTACAGACCCCACATATGTTTTATCATTAACAAGTACCGGGAAACACAGGAATTTAGGAGAATTTTCGTTACAAACCTAATGTGTATGTTGCAAGTAAACAAGCTGCCAACATTTTTAAACAGTTTTCTATAGATAAGTTAAAACAACACGCCCTTTCATGAGTCATTGGCAACTTGTTATCTGCAGGGGAAAGCTAAAACTTTATTTCCGCATACCGATGTACGGTTTCATCTACTAGTTGAAGGTTCACGACAATAGAGAACTATCATGCATGTGATGTATCTCATATCAAATTTGTCTTAAAGCCAACCTTATGACAGTAAGCTATTTAAATTAAAAGTTAATTTAATATGTTATTTCATAGGTGATGAACGAATGGTAAGAGAGTTCAAGAAAAGAAGGTAATGGGTTCGATCCTTGGCAGCGTTTTACCAAAGTCTTAGTATATCTAACTTGCTTGGAGTTCATCACAGAGGTACGAGCCCCGTAGTTTATGGGCCGATTGACCCTGTGTTATGAGCGTATACCTTGGTAAAGCACCATGACACTTGTCGCAACGACCTATTTCAATTAGGCAATATTATATATGTCTCAAATAACTTTACCTCCAAATATCTGCCGATGTGATGCTTATTCCAAAGCAAACAAGCTCGTAAGGGGGGGGGAGGGATAAACCAGAATAACAACGTACGTGAAGGATATTCACACTCTATAATTGAAATTTAGATGACATCCGAAATGAAAGCTAGTCGAGTAAATATAATTGACGGAAACCAATGCAAACAAGTAATTTTGATGAAGTGAAGTGTTAAATATAAAGCCGTACTGCCTTATTTTCCGAACACAATGACGCTTGCGTGCATATATGGTATGTTACATGTCTAGAAGGAAGTTTTTTTCATAAGTCAGTAGGCCATGGGCCCAGGTGACAATATATATCATACATAAACAGTACATGACGTAACATGGCAACATTACACAATACATATAAATAAAACTGAAGCTTTAGATTTGACAGTGCATACACAAATATATTGATTAATTAACCAGTTATAAAATAAATTAAGTAGATAATGATAATGCTCGTGTTTATGTAATATTACGAGACCTATTATAAATAGGACATTATTATGATACAATTTTGGCGAGAAGGCGCTGATTTTGAATGGTATACATATAGACCATAAATGAAATTCACATCTATATGTCTATAATCTATAAAACACCCTTTGTTTTAGCAATAAGCTGCACACGTGTAATGCCATGTTGAAATTCAGATTTAAAAAAAAAAACACAGTTTTCCTTGGGAACTTTAATGTTCGTTAGTCTTTTGTACCATGTTGGCAAAACAGTCAACTATTGTTCATATTATTTGATTATTTTCTTCCTGCTTTGAAACCCGAACTGAAATATTTTGTTCTTTCATACAAAGGAAACGCAAACCAATTTAGAATGTGTATTGTGCTTATCAGTAATGGGGGTAAAAGCATGACTGTTTACGCTGAATGCGGATGATACACATCGGTATATGATCAGAATCAGGAAGAAGATCAAGATTAAACTTACTTTAGTCTTGTTGGGATTTCAAACACTTGTTCGTTTTAAATTGAATAACCTGTGCATATTGAGAAACGCAGCACAATAGGAGGAATCCGTAAGTTAATTGTTTTCCTTTTTCTTTTAAACAAGATTTAGCTACACATTCAGTTTGTATCCTTTATGTACTTTGAACAATAAGTTAAAACATTTGTAATATATGTATTTAAAGCCTTTGTGTTTTTCGGCAGTCTTAATGGGTCGAGTTTTCCTTTCAGTCATCGGCCAGTTTATGAATTCCTTGTATGTATGCAGCAAACTATATACCACAATCCCAAATAACTGGGATACTGAAAAAGTGATGATAAAACTAAGAAAAAATGCTCGCAAAAATGATTTTATCAGAATGAGATGGCTATAATACTATTGTAAAAACATATTTACACTTGATAACCAAAATAAAGATGACAGGTCGAAAAGGGAGGGGGGTATATGTCGGACGTTTAAGCAAACACAGTTTTTTGAAGAAAAAAAAAACTTTTCAAGCATACTAGTTTATTTTCCGAAAAAAAAAACTGTATGGCAGTGAATTCTTCAACACATGTTACCCCTTCTCGGTTTCGAAATTGGAATCATGCATAAAATAGATGTTTCTATACAAAGGAAACGAAAACATAGAATCAGGAAGTAAAACTCGATTAAATGTACTTTGTCTCGTTAAGCGTTTAAATACTAGCAAAGATTTGGTAGACGCAGTGCATTAAGAGAAATCTATGAGTATGCTGTTGTATGTAAGGCTTTAATTAATTCAACATGAATTTTATATGTACCTGAAAAAATAATACCTGTAATAAACTAACTGTGATAGGATTATGTTGAATTATTATGATTTTCAGAAGTATCACACTTACGTCACATACATCCATTGGAAAAAAGACTTATTATTTTAAACCTTATTATCATTTTCATAACAATGTAGTTTCTGAGTTCAAACGTAATTTGATGAATAGTCCTCACATTTTGATATATTGTCGTTCAACATGCTTATTACATAAACTACATAGTTAGAACTCGACAGTACGAAGGTCATCCAGTAGACAAAGTTTCGAACATAAACAAAACAATCCCTTTTGCTTATTTAACGTGTTTGTCCGTCGTCTCCACATAACACTGACGGCGACGTCGGAATGACGTTTTTAAAAGTACTTTCCTTCCGCGTGTTTGCATTTCCGTTGTCGCTCTAACTTTTTTTTAAATATACTTTTGGAAACCAATCCTGCTGTAAGACGAACTGCACTGCGAACTGCATTACCGGATTTTATTCACATCGCTGAAAGTCTCCCTGAAGACTTGGAAATAGTCCATTGGGTGAGTACGGTGAGGTTTGGTGAGTACGTGTAATAGTTCAGTCGGTTTAAGCCAACAAAGTTCACGATTAACAGGGACTCAGCCGAAGGTGCGAGGGTGCATTATTCTGGTGCAGAATAACCCCTCTTCATCCATGCCGGGCCTCAGTTTGTTCTAAGGGGCGTGGAATTTGTCTCTCCGTAAAAGACGAAGTTTTGGATCGTGTTTACAAATAAGAAAAGCACGACAGCGGTAGAGACGATAACATGAAATTCCATTTTAACCGAACATTTTAACCAGTAAATAGTTTGTGTTTTAATTTAATAGTTAAACGTGCTAAATCTTTGAATCAGGAAGGTCAAATATGATTGATTTTTTTTATCAAATTGTTGAGGAGCTAATGATAAATCCTGCATATGATAATTGTTAAATTGACATTGTTGCATACAAGAACAGAAGGCGCATATATACCAGTAAGTACATGTTCTGTTATTTCAATTCTAAATTAAGTTGATGAAAAAAAAGCAATTGACTTAACTTTGATGAAGTAACCATATTTTCATTACTCAATTGAAATTGTGAAAACCCAATTCCTTGAAAAGTTGATGAGTAAATACCCAATTGACCTAAAACCTTATCTGTAGCACTGGGATTCTGTTAAGGGAGGGGGTATCTGTTCATGTTAATTGGTTATTATAAATTTAACAAATATTCTGTATCTTATCTATTACACCGGCTTTTTTTCTATTACTCGGCAATACAACTTTCTCATATATATATATATATATATATATATATATATATATATATATATATGAGCACCGATCCAGGAAAACCGGCCTTATTGACATCAGAGAAATGACGGGTTTTTGAGTTGTTCGAGAAAAGATTTTGATGTATAGTGATATTGAGGTAAGATTGTTACTTATTATAACATAATTTTTTATTTGTTTACATTCAGTTTCAACTATATTTATTTACTACATAAAATGAACGTTGATCAGCTTGTATGCTATCAAAGCCCGCCATTTTTTTTAAAGTAACTTTAACATTTCCAAACAATGCAGAATCTATTAGATCTACTCCAAGGATATCAAATTGAATGAAAATACAAAGATATACTAGAACATTTGATTGAAATCGTTTTCGAATTCTAATGATGTCTACGTCGTTGAATATATCGACTACAACTGTCCGACCCCACTCTCTGCTTGAAAAAAAAATGATTGGTTTATAATCTATTTTATATCCGATTAATAAATTGTTTATTATTGTTTTAATGTTGTGTTAATTATCATGATATGACATAATTTGTCTGATTTCTATCAATATTTTTTATGTTTGTAAAAAAATAAAGTGTTATTATTTAACCGTTAAAAACATGCAAGATAAATACTATTTATTTCAAGGTGAGCGTACGAATTGCCCGCATATCGCAATTGGTAAAAGCGCTGTGGTACTGTAAACAATATTTTGGCGATGTGTGTGTGGGTTCGAGCCACGACGTATTTTTTTTAACTTATTATATTTTCATAAAACTTCTGCTTTTTTTTCATGCATCGCATGAACTAAATATCGGAAAGGACATCAGTGACACAAGTCATGGAAAAAAGAAAGAAACTTCAGGGTCGGCAGCGACATTGATGTAAATTTGTATAAACAATACCATAGTTCTGACCTGTCATACATATTCCATCAGTGATAGAATTCATTTTTTGCAGTATCAATTTACTAAACAACTTGCATTAATTTAGTAAATATGTCCCTGATTTAACTGCATTAATATTTCATAGTAAATATATTTGTAAAATACCACTGAAATAAAAGGTATGTATGGGGATGGAATTGAAAATAAATTTGTCACCAAATAAAGGAAGGGGCGTTGCTGGGTCGATCGGAAGACCCGAAATAAGCCGTTTTGGGGTCTAACTGAAACAAGAGGCCCATGATGGCCCTAAATCGCTCACCTGAGATAAATAGGTTGACCCAAGGAACATCTGTACCAATTTATTTTAAAATCTGGCCAGTAGTTTTGAAGAAGATGATTTTTAAAGTTTTCATATTTTTTTTTCTTTTTGTTGCCATGGCAACAAGAGTTCTATATGGATCAAGTTTATTTTAGGAACTTTTCCATTCCTGCCAAATTTAATCAAATTCTTTCCAGTGGTTTTAGAGGAAATGTTGATTAAAGTTTTCCCTATATACATATAAGGCAAATAAGCCCCGCCCCTGCCGGCCATGTTTTTTACGGATCGGAAAATATTTAGCAACTTTGGTAGAGGTTGACCCAAGGAACACCTGTACCAATTTATTTTAAAATCTGGACAGTAGTTTTGAAGAAGATGATTTTTAAAGTTTTCATTTTTTTTTTTTTTTGCCATGGCAACCAGAGTTCTACATGGATCAAGTTTATTTTAACAACTTTTGTGAAGGTTGACCCAAGGATCATCCCTGCCAAGTTTAATCAAATTCTGTCCAGTGGTTTCAGAGGAGATGTTGTTTAAAGGTTTATCTATATACATATAAGGCAAATAAGCCCCGCCCCTGGCGGCCATGTTTTTTTACGGATCGAAATAATTTTAGCAACTTTGGTATGGGTTGACCCAAGGAACAATTGTACCAATTTATTTTAAAATCTGGACAGTAGTTGTGAAGAAGATGATTTTTAAAGTTTTCATTTTTTTTCTTTTTGTTGCCATGGCAACCAGAGTTCTTCATGGATCAACTTTATTTTAGCAACTTTTGTAGAGCCTCACCCAAGGAACATTCCTGCCAAGTTTCATTAAATTCTGTCCAGTGGTTTCAGAGGAGATGTCGTTTAAAGCAAATTGTTGACGACGGACGACGCACGACGCACGACGACGGACGCCGGACGAAGGGCGATCACAAAAGCTCACCATGAGCACTTTGTGCTCAGGTGAGCTAAAAATGATTTGTAGGAAAATATTTACGTCACAGATTAATGTACCTTTTCTATAGGTTTACCATTAAAAAGAAAATTAGTTTCAACATGCATGTCACGTGAATATCTTCATGAGCAATTTAATGTTTTTCATTCTAGGATTTGGAGAGTTTGATCTCTGATCACTTTGGAAGGACCCCACATTCGTCTCAGGCACTCTCCGACCTTGAAAATGAATCCTACGAATCCGATGATCCGTCCAGTCCTACACATGCGGATTTGGACAGTCGTGCTGAGCTGTTTCTCAGACATGGCACGGATGTTTCCGATAGTGGGTTTGATGTCCAGGAAGCAGATCTGTGCTACTCAGGCTTGCAAGCTGATGACCCTGATGCTGACAAAGTTAGACAATTCAAAATATTAGGATGTGGATGTAGCAAAAATTGTTCCCATGGATTATCTGAATCGGAAGTATATGATCATATTTCAAACATGCGTGAAATGGAAAAATCTTATAAAAAATGTATATAATGGCAACCCTGATAGACAATTCAGATAAAGACAAAACAAAGAGAGGAAAGAAGCGCCTTAGGGTGACAAGTGATTACAACTTCCATGGAACCAAGGTATGTAAAAAAGACCTTTATGCTTCTGTTTGACATTGGACGACATAGTCTTCAGAGCCTTAGGAAACACGTTGATGTAAACGGTGTTATCCCAAGAACACATGCTAACAAAGGTCGAAAACCCAGCAAAGCCTTACAATTCGACAATATCAAAGCCGTAGTGCAGTTTATATCAAACTACGCAGATGAGTTTGGTTTTACCTCAACCGGCTGCACCCCGTGGACGTGACAACATGCCACCGATATATTTCCACAGTAGTCTCACCAAAGCCCAGTTACATGAGAAATATTTAGCAAGTTTTGTTGACATGGCTAGTGAAGTGTCAGTGAGAACCGTCAGGTATACAACCTTCAATAAGATCTGGAGAAACTGCCTTCCACACATAAAAATTGCAACGCCTCGTGATAATGTTTGCGCCATCTGCGAAAAGTTGAGAAAGACAATTTTAGATTCATTTTCTGAAGAAGATAAACTGTCATCAACAACAGAAATGAAATTAAGAAAGCCAGAAACCTTCATGATGAAGATCAGTCGTTTCATCACTACACGTTCGACTACAGTCAAAATGTTGGACTCCCTCATCATGCCAGGCAAATGGGCCCGATTTACTTTGCGTCGTTGAGGAAAATCCAGATCTTTGGGTTCAGGATAGATGGTCATCCCAAACAGTTGAACTTCCTCATTTACGAAAATGAATCAATTGGCAGGGATGGTAATTTGACCCATGGACCAAATACTGTGATCTCCATGATCCACTGGGCTTTAGAGACATACGGCTATGAAGGTGAATGCACTATTCACGCCGACAATTGCCCAGGTACATTCAAAGTAGTTTGTGTTTATATACAGACATATTTTTACAAGAAGACGGACTGCGACACACTCGATCAGCTCGAATAAGTTTAATAAGTCATCACTTACCAATGAGGCAGTCCGTTATCCTATGTGGCAATGGTACGACTGGAAGGCGTTTCTGGAACCAGTCTTTCGTTCCATTCCCGGAATAAGGTAAAGTGCAAGTTTTGTGATTTTTTTTATATTTTACTGTCGCTGCGACAATATTTCAGTCATACATCTAAAAGTGGAAATTAGACACTCATTGCACTCAGGCACCCATGTAAATCAGCGACAAACCGCAATCCTCTTAAAGAAAAAAGGACTCGAACCTACAGCGATAAGGGAATCAATGATAGTAAGGCAAAAAAAACAACAAAAAAAACTCTGTTCCTGGTCTCCCGGCCGACCCTTTCTGGCTAGCTGAAGACGGGGGGGGGGGGGGGGGGTGTCAAAATCATTGCAACTCGGACACGGTGGTCCCTACAATAAGAATATTATGTAGCATTTGAACACCATTGACTGTCCTACATTGCTATAACCCAGGTATTAAATAACAGATATCGGGCATTAACACCTCCACTCAAATATGAAAGACATTTAGCATAGTGCAGTTGATCACGAGTGTTATTTAATCATTGCATTCTAAAAGATAAACATATATTTTACAGTAAGTTCCAGTACTTCAGAGTGTCAACAGCAAACCCTTGAGTTCTCTTTGCCCGAGAAAGCAGCTACAGAGAGGAAAAACAAGTCACCATTCTACGGACACGTGGCTACACATTTCAGCCAGATGAATTCCCTGATCTCATAAACCCTGGCGGACAGAGTCTTGCTAGACAGGAGTATTTGTTCAAGTTTGTTAGGCCGTTTGTTCGACCCTCCTACCAAAATCTGACTTGTCCATGTCCAGTGCGACGTTAAACAAAGACAGAAAAACTTATTTTTAGCTCACCTGAGCACAACGTGCTCATGGTGAGCTTTTGTGATCGCCTTTTGTCCGTCGTCCGTGCGTGCGTGCGTCCGTCGTCAACAATTTGATTTAAACAACATCTCCTCATGAACCGCTGAAGGGATTTTGACCAAACTTCACAGGAATCATCCTTATGGTGCCCTCTATCAAAGTTGTACAAATTATTCAGATTGGTTAAAAAAGGTCACAGGAGCTAAAAATAGATTTTAAAAATGCAAACTTTGAAAATCTTCTTCTGCAAAACTGCAAGGCCTAGAGCTTAGATATTTGGTATGTAGCATCATCTTATGGGCCATTACCAAGATTGTACAAATCATAGTCCTACGGGGATAAATGCCCCCGCACCAGGGGTCACTTGCTTTTACATAGAGTTATATAGGAAAATCTTTAAAAATCTTCTTCTATGAATCCATTAGGCCTAGAGCTTATATATTTGGTATGTAGCATCATCTATGGCATTACCAAGATTGTCAAATCATAGCCTACGGGGATAAATGCCCCCGCACCAGGGTCACTTGTTTTACATAGAGTTATATAGGAAAATCTTTAAATATCTTCTTCTTTGAATCCATAAGGCCTAGAGATTAGATATTTGGTATGTAGCATCATCTTATGGTTCATTACCAAGATTGTACAAATCATGACCCTATGGTGATAAATGCCCCTGCACCATGGGTCACTTGTTTTACATAGAGTTGTATAGGAAAATCTTTAAAAAATCTTCTATGAATTCATAAGGCCTAGAGCTTAGATATTTGGTATGTAGCATCATCTTATGGTTCATTACCAAGATTGTACAAATCATGACCCTATGGTGATAAATGCCCCTGCACCAGGGTCACTTGTTTTACATAGAGTTTATAGGAAAATCTTTAAAATCTTCTATGAATCCATAAGGCCTAGAGCTTAGATATTTGGTATGTAGCATCATCTTATGGTTCATTACCAAGATTGTACAAATCATGACCCTATGGTGATAAATGCCCCTGCAACATGGGTCACTTGTTTTACATAGAGTTATATAGGAAAATCTTTAAAAAAAATATTCTACTATGAATCCATAAGGCCTATAGCTTAGAATTTTAGTATGTAGTATCATCTAATGGTTCATTATCAAGATTTTCAAATTGGTGGCCCTTTGGAGATAAATGACCCCGCACTAAGTCTTCTCCTCTGAAACCATAAGGCCCAGTGCTTATATATTTGGTGTGTAGTATTGTCAGGGCTAAAATGTTTAAGATTGAGTTATATCAGAATTCTTGTCTGTTTAAAAACCTTGTAATCAGTTGTAGCAAGTGTACTCAGGTGAGCGATTCAGGGCCATCATGGCCCTCTTGTTTAAATATCAAGCACAATAACTTCCTTGAATTATTGGGAAATAAATATCGTGAATAGTGTTTTGCATGATGTTTTTCCGTGGAGGAAATCATGTAGTTCACATCTTTCCTTGTCAGGCTTGACACTTTTACGGCCAATCACAGATAGTAAGTTACTGAATCAATGCATTATAAATACTTAATCAATCTAAATTGAAATCTGCTTCATAAACGTACTGAAAACTATGCACTATAGATCATTACGTGTATGCCTCATATTATAAATGTGTTTATCCAAATATTTTAAAGCCAAAATTGTTCTGTTTCTGGTGGGATGGCCAAAACAAATTGTAAGTCAGAATATTTAATTTTTGAAATAGTAATGTAATAAAATAGAATATGACTTGGGATGAAACGTTTGTTTGTTGGATTGTTGCCCCATCGACAGTAACTCAGTCATTTGGTTCGTTTGTTTGTTGTTACACATGTGGCATGATACCAAGTCACATTATCCTGACATCGGGCGAACTAGTCTTGGGATTCGGCCACCCGAAACGGTACTTGTGATGATAATCTAAATTAATCTGTACTAAGTATAGTGCATTTTTAAAGTTGATACGTTTTGTTAAATACAAGATGATGATTACCGCAAGGGCGACGTATTTTTATGCCCCCACAAAGTGGGGTGCATATAGCGTTGCACTTGTCCGTCCGTCCGTCCGTCAGTCCGTCCGTACGTCCCGAAATCTTGTGAACGCAACTCCTCTTAAACCGGATGGCAGATTTTGCTTAAACTTCCAGGGATGAACAACCTTAATGTGTAGATGGTAGTAAAGAAAGGAATTTTCGCGGCGACCAAATTTAACAGAATTATGGCCCTTTGTTGATTTGTTCACTATATACCATATAGAAATTTTGTGAACGCAACTCCTCTTCAACCGGATGGCAGATTTTGCTTAAACTTCCAGGGATGAACAACCTTAATGTGTAGATGGTAGTAAAGAAAGGAATTTTCGCGGCGACCAAATTTAACAGAATTATGGCCCTTTGTTGATTTGTTCACTATATACCATATAGAAATTTTGTGAACGCAACTCCTCTTCAACCGGATGGCAGATTTTGCTTAAACTTCCAGGGATGAACAACCTTAATGTGTAGATGGTAGTAAAGAAAGGAATTTTCGCGGCGACCAAATTTAACAGAATATGGCCCTTTGTTGATTTTTCACTATATACCATATAGAAATTTTGTGAACGCAACTCCTCTTCAACCGGATGGCAGATTTTGCTTAAACTTCCAGGGATGAACAACCTTAATGTGTAGATGGAAGTAAAGGAAGGAATTTTTCGTGGCGACCAAATTTAACAGAATTATGGCCCTTTGTTGATTTTTTCACTATATACCATGTAGAAATTTTGTGAAAGCAACTCCTCTTAAACCAGATGGCAGATTTTGCTTAAACTTCCAGTGATGAATAACCTTAATGTGTAGATGGAAGTAAAGGAAGTAATTTTTTGCGGCGACCAAATTTAACAGAATTATGGCCCTTTGTTGATTTGTTCACTATATACCATATAAATAATTAAATTGATTCAGTTTGGTACAGAAGACTATCTGAATCTCTGCTTAATTATCGCCAGTGTGTGACAATACCAACACACTTACGTGGATCTATTATTGATCTTGTCTATGTAAAAGATGAGTTGCCACAGCCAAAAGTAACTGTATACCCAACATATTTCTCTGATCACAGCATTGTGTTCCTGCAGTTTTAGGAGACCAGACATGTGTTTCAAAGTTTTGTTTTATTCAGACACTAATATTGTATTCCATCTGTAAAGAAACCAAATATGATGCCTCAAGAGTTAGGTAACTTTTTTATCATTAATACATAATTGAGGAAATTTCAACTGAAACGCTATAATAAGAACAGAATTTTGTAGACATTAAATGAAGCTGCTCTTGTTTACGAGCACATCTGCACAGTGGGGGCATCCGTGTCCTTTGGACACAGTTCTAGTTTTTATTGTAACGTCATTTGCTTAAATTGAAAACAACGTCAAATTATTTTGACGTTACCATTATACCAGCCAAATTTGAAGAGTCATAGAATAAAAAGTACATTAGATATTTCCATTCTGTTTAATGTTTCATATTAAGCAATGCCTAAAATTAACAGAAATGCAAAAAAAAAAAAAAAAAAATCGAAAAGAAATGTCACTAAGGCCGGTTTTCCTGGATCCGTGTCCATATATATATATATATATATATATAATACTGTATCCTAAATTGTTGTATTTTAAAAGACAAGCATAATATTTACGACTGTCCCATCTGAATTTTGAACAATATACTTACAAAGAAATAGGATCCAGCTCCAGTCTTGAAACACACACATGAAACAGACATTTTTGGTCTCAATCGTTTGATTTAGGAACTGAGTCTTAAGATTAATTGAAGTCTGAATAACTTTGAATGACCAATTATGTATTGCAGATTGAACATGGAGAATTTCGCGAAGAGTTCACCTTTGTTGATTTTCAGCATATGCTTTCTTCATTGTGTGCATCACGCTTACTGCGAAGAATTCACAGGTAAATATAAATTGACTAGGGGAATAAAATTTGATTATTTAAAATGACTAATAAGAAAGCATTTCCTGGTCGAATTATGTTTTAAATATCGAGTCTTATTTCACCTGGTCAGAGCAATTTCACTGACACTGACATAATCAGTACGCGTGTTGCTACCATATTTTACAGTCTCACAGTAGCAAGACGCTAACTAGAACCATGACAGTTCCGGAGACACGTATAACGTAAGGTAGCGCGTTGGAGAAACATGCCTTGTTATAGGTTTGTTGTAACTCATAGATGTGAAACACCCTGGTACTCGACGAGAAAGGATTTAAACATGTGGTCGATAGCTATAATAATCCGCCCTATCATGAAGCTTGTGCTGCAGAAAGTAATTTGACGTGTTATTACGCCATCGGTAAACATGGATATATACGTCGGCGTTCGAAAAGTTAAAGTGTGACTCGTCACTAAAATTTTTAGTTGCAGTCCTACGAAGACACTTGTTTCAATGATTTCATGTAAGAACTAGGACGTGGTAGGGCCTGTGGCAGCTAACATCCTGTTCTTTCAGCCGATTTATACGTCCATGTCAATTTACAGGGCGCCCACGGTTACCTACCTCTAAAATACGATACGATGTAGATTAAGTTGTCACAAATCACGCAGATATCATTGACGTATGCAGTTATATGCTGTCTGCCTGAATGTGGCAAATCGGCAACGTTCCGTCGACTGACAGGGCTCAATATTAACACTCGCATTTGGGCAAAATGCGAGTAGAAAATGAAGTTTGCGAGTTACATTTTAAACCACTAGCAATTTTTTGCGAGTGAAAATGTTTTGCTTAAAAATGTTCTTGGACATGTCTGAATGTGATAATTTCAATTTAAAAAAAAATCAGCATTATCAGAGCTAAACAATCACTCACAACTATTGTACCTACATTCCGAGGGTCCGTTTCTCCACATTTAAAACCGAATAACTCTCAATTTTTTTATGAATGACCGAACGATTGAACATAATTCTACAATACAGATATGCTGAGATTCAGCCAAAGTAGTGAAATCTCAATTTTGAGTAAAAATTAAATATTTACGGGACACAATAATTGTATGTAGTATAAAAGCAAAGAAGAACAATTTTCCCTAGGTGGTTGCATAACTCACTTTACCACGCGGAGGAGCATAGTTTCTTTCGAATGCAAAGGTGGCTCATGCCTGAATTTGGATGGTGGATGTGCAAGTTTCGGTTATTCAGTGGTGTTTCAATGGTCCATAAAGAAAGCTTGAATTACGATAGAACCCCGTATAACCTCCTTATAATCACATCTACTATACAGAGATATATCCAGGGGTTATTTGTATGGCTGATACAGGTGTATATCTGCTATCTAGGATCTATAAATAGAAACTGTTCCGTCGCTCGGTAGTACAAATCAAAGCACTGATAGTGCTAAGAGAAACGAATTTTATGACTGCTTTTTAGTTGTGTGTGACGTTTCAACAGACTGATAACAATTAGCACATTGCAACTCTTACTCCTCCTTCTATTTCTTTAGCCTTCAATGAACAATCGTTTATTATTTTAATATAAGTTTAATATTTGGAAAAACTAAGTTACCCTGCATATTTGAATTTGAGCCCTGACTGAGACATAAAATTGTAGAACAAGACTCTTAAAAACGTTTAGCGACTTATTCCGGGGCAGCAAGAGCCTGCACGGTTCCTGATACGGTTTTTGATTGGTGAACAGTGTTATGCATTTCTCCGTGCCTATCTTTAAATTATGTAACATTGTAATAAAAATAAATTTAAATAGTTATGAGTATATCACTATCTTTTCTTGAAATTTTCTGTGATAATGATTATGATAGGTATCAGTATGGTTACCTACATTTTGAATTTAGTTTAACTTCATCTGCGGAGCGTTATATTGTACCTACACAAAATTAAGTATACACGCACTTTCCGTTTTCGGACTTACACTGTTTCTGCTATCAATAATATCAACATTTGAATTTGGGAACACAGGTTGTAAAACAGATTACACCACCTTATTAATTAAACTGGTCGTATTATTAGTTACTTTCTAGAATATTAGATCTTAGAATCAGCTGAATCACACCTTCACCATGACAGCCTGTACGAAAACATATGCATGTATAGAAAAAAATGTACGAACGTCATTTACAGGGACCATGTCAAAATACATTAAATTTATATATACTGGTTCCCATTGTATAAGCAATATTAGTTTAGCATATAAACGGATATTAAATCATTTTCCGCAATGACGGAGAATCACGCCAACACAATACTCCTTCGGCCCAATTCTTTGTAGATTGCGTCAAAAGCTTTCTTGTTTGCTTATTTTATGAACCTACATGTTGCTATCTAGTAGCACTTGTGCTAAGTATAGAGGATGTGTATCATACTGTTTTATAAAGTGAACTGACTAAGTTGTGGTGGATAATACAACCTTGAACATATTTTGAGAAACGTCCAGTTTTTCTACGTTCATTCTTGAGTTCAGTATCAATGTACATCTCAGATGAAGGTATTTTTTTCTCTCAGATCAATAAAAGAAAAACTTGAAAACAAAAAAGAACTGCAAATACCACATTACTCAGATATGAAATTATCATATAGGAATAAACTTCAAACTTCGTATTTAGATCAGCTGCTATTAAAATGACATATTTACATATTGGGGGGGTTTTAAAAAAAAATTGTTGTTACATATATAAATTAACACGTTGAAGTATGACATATACATTAAAAGATACAAATTAAAGATCAACAAACTACTTGTTTCACCAACAGGACTTAACCTTGCCCTGGGGAAGCCCACATGGCAGTATCCGCCAGGGATTGCTCCATCTAACCGTGCTGTAAATGGGAACACTGGCCCATTGTTTTCCATTCAGAGCTGTTCACACACTGCTGATAAACAGTCCAAAGAGCCGGCTTCTTGGTCGGTAGATTTGAAGGAGTTATTCTACATAATTGGCATTAAAATATTCAATAGGAAAAGCCGTGAGTAATTATGCACATCAACACAAAGTTATGCTCGCATTATATTTTACTTTAGAGATGTAAATGGGAACTACAATTTTCACAATAAATGAAATTACATACTGTTAATGAAATGAGTGGCTTTAACGACCAGATATCGATTTCAATTTTTTGAGTTTGGGAACCACGATATAAATTTTAACTGTTTTTAAGATGAGGGAAGATTGCGACGTTTCCGACTATACGGCTACCCGGGGAACGTCACGCTGTACGATGACGCCACACAGTCATCACCACAATATAGGAATGATGTGATATATGTCCCGGTAAGCTCGGACCAGCGCTACAGTAACATCACTGTCTATCTACCGAACAACGGGACAGAGATAACAATACTTACGTTGTGTGAAGTGCAAATATTTGGAGGTAAACTATTCAGTTTTCATACAGTTTTTTTTATTATCATTA
>CM037787.1:36983252-37006824 GCA_021229015.1 Solen grandis
TTTCTTATGTAATATCAGATTTTGTTATTTCTGCAGTATAATTATAAAAGATTTTGGTTTACATAGGAAACTTATGAAATTTCAAGTCATATGGACAGGTGTTACAGAAGATATGACTATTTAAATTTCGAGATATATAGAAAATACCTTGAAAGGGAAAGTTGCTATTTTATTCAGTATATATGCCGACCCTCGTATTCCGACCGGTATGAAAATAGCGATTAACCTTTTGACAAGAGCATTGAAAAATACGTCTATACTTCATTAGGCGGCGGACTCTACATTCAGTCAGCAAGTACAAAAGTAGTTCGGAAAATAAGTGCATATGTTTATAAAGAACAAAATGTACTATGTTAAATAATAATAATAATAATAAAAAAATAATAATAAAAAAAAATTAAAAAATCGATGTAGCCGAGAAGCACGTTCTGCATATTTTAATGCGATTGATAAATTTAATATGCTGAATGATAATTAAAACAGATCAGTAATGTAATAAAAACATCATATAAACGATTGATATTAAGAAGAAAGAAAAAGAAAACGGTCTTATGTATATAAAAGGTGTCGTGAGATAGAGAATTTGAGGCATGCTAAACCAAAGGATTTTAGGAATTTTTTTTCAAAAAAGAGAGCTAGTTCTTAGTATATTAACATTGCAGAATTTTTTGTGAAAATTATGTTTTTGATGTTGATGAATGCATTTATAGTGAGCTTAATAATGTTATAAGTTTGAATTGAACATGTGATTCAATTTAAAGAAAATCAATCATGAGCAGTGAATAATCTTATTAATGAAAATTTCACGGGTTTATATATATATATTATATATATATATATATAAGGTCACTATTTGCTTGATATTTTAACGCTATCGGGGCACAGGCTTTTGGACAAAAGGAAAAATAGTACCTCTTCAAAAGAGAAATGATCCTAGTGATGTTAAAGATTATCAAGATATTTTGTTAGTTTAGTTTTATTTCTAAATCTTTTACCTGAGTGCTCAGTATGAGATTAGTACTTGGAAAAACAAACATTTTTTTTTAATTGACACACTAAACGGGGTTTCGATCGGGGAGGTCTACTATTGACACTAAATTTATTTTGAACTGTTTCATGAATAAGATCTTAAGAATTTTAACATATTTTTAAAGTATTTTCCCTTCGACAGTCCATTATATAGTTATACATTGTTAATTTTTAGTTTTTTATAATTATTCTTCTGATTCCGGACTTGTAGGATTTCCTTTCTTACATTTGTATTTCACTTACTTCTGTCATAGTTTGCATATAATGTCTTTATTTTGTATGGGATGAGGATCTGTAGAGGTCAAATCTGAATAAAACTATTTCTATTTATTAATTAACTCCTCTTAGCTTTGTAATAATAAATCGTTAAAAAATTCATCGATCAGATCTCTTAAAAAAGTGTCTTAAAATTTCTAGATGTCACCGAGTAGTTAGAACGTGAAATGTTGTTACTATATAGGATATCAGTGTACATGCGACTCAGTTACGTGTTCAATTATTTCAATATCCAGCACGTGATGTTTTTATTTAATAATTTATTTTGATTAATTAGGAATTTTCACCCAAAAAGCAAATTATTATGATTTAGTTTTAGGTATTATATATCTATATGAAACAAATGTTTTTGTAAATTTGAATTTAATAGGGGAAGGGGACGTTTCATATATTGTTAGATCTTGTTTCCCGACCAAATTTCACTTACAAACTTTTATACAAAATATGTTTAAAATTAAATAAAAAATGTCCTTCACAGAAAACGGCCATTTAGCGGTCCACGACAATTTGTCAACACAGTGACCGGAAATACCAGGTATACATTCACCGCCTTCATCAAACTGATGTCACCGTCGTCAAGTGGACAGTACCACACCGTTGAGACGATGATGGCGTGCCCCAACACTGACGGTAAGTTCTTGTTCTTCTTGCTGATGTATTGGTAAGATATTTATAAGTATACTTTGTATGACAACTACGGGGAAAATGAGAAGTAATATTTTGCTAACAGGTGTACCTAGATATCTAGAAATAAGATATGATGTTATTATGAATCAAATACAAGTATGAATAATCTCACTCAAACAAACACAAAAGTGCATATATATATATGTATGTACAGGAGTATAATAATCAACGCATACAAAGTTCATTTCTTTGAAAAACATAACATTATTGATGTGTTTTGAATATGTTGTTTTAATTATGCATTACGGTGTTGTGACCAATATCAAAAATAAAAACTTAAGCAAAATAGGTAGATCATCTTAAATGGTGATCAGGAATATATAATAAACGATGAAGGAAAAAGAAAAAAAATATAATGACGATAAAGGAAGAAGAAAAAGATAAAGGTGTTGTTGCTGCTGTTAATGATGATGATGATCGTATTTAAGTGCTATTATTTTACCAGGGCGGAACCATTTCATGGTGTTTGACCAGAACCCTTTCGTCAGGGAGGGTCAGTGGACAGAAATCGGAGGAGAACGTCTTGTGGTTGCCGGTAAGTGATAGCTAGAATGAAGGTCTTTGTTCAACACTAACAATATCACCAACAAATGTATGCTATTATATTTTCTCCAGGATAAGGTATACAATACTATATGTAAATGTTAAGGAATGAATGTCAATTTCCTGCAATACATTACTTTATCCCATATTTGTTATCGCAAATTCTGCATGAAAACAAATATTCTTTTTACATCATCGTAATCCTGCTTCTAAAGATATATACGGTATATGTCTTTCCCTTTTTGTGAGTGTGTGTGAGTGTGCAGTATTTTTGCAAGCAACAAGATGTGTCTTACAAACTTCCGGTGGTGTCCCGATATGTAGCGTTAAAATGTGTTGTTATTTTTTTTCGCTCGTTAGGCTCCCATAATTGCTATGTGTACATCCAAGTGTCTGACGTCAATGTGGATTATCTGCTGGATGACGCCAGCTTGTATGTCGTCACGGATACGCCAGACTGGCGTCAAAAGGCAAATAGACGCATAGATACAATAAGGAAAGCGCCAATAACAGTCACGTAGGTGTTTGTATTTGAATATGTTATATCTCTCATCTTTATTTTAAATTTAATTCTTGAGCAAACGCCTTTTGTGACTACAACATTAACATGTTTTTACTTTTATTGACATAGGAGTTTTTTGACCGCATGTAGGATAAAATAATTATGATGTCATAAATAAATATCTCTATGTAATATTACTAACACAAGTAATTATCTTTAACTGTTGAAAAGTTGAAAATTTGTTTTGATCTAGACCTGATATTAGTTATCAACCTAGAATTTGAATAATCCTAAGCAGAAATCTGATGTCGACGTAATCATATGTACCTTTTTAGCTCACCTGAGCACAACGTGCTCAAGGTGAGCTTTTCTGATCGCCTTTTGTCCGGCGTCCGTGCGTCCGGCGTCAACAATTTGCTTTAAACATCTCCTCATGAACTGCTGAAGGGATTTTGACCAAACTTCACAGGCATCATCCTTATGATGCCCTCTATCAAAGTTGTACAAATAATTCAGATTGGTTAAAACAGTAGGTCACAGGAGCTAAAAATAGATTTTAAAATTGCAAACTTTGAAAATCTTCTTATGCAAAACTGCAAGGCCTAGAGCTTAGATATTTGGTATGTAGCATCATCTTATGGACCATTACCAAGATTGTACAAATCATAGCCCTACGGTGATAAATGCCCCAGCACCAGGGGTCACTTGTTTTACATAGAGTTATATAGGAAAATCTTTAAAAATCTTCTATGAATCCATTAGGCCTAGAGCTTAGATATTTGGTATGTAGCATCATCTAATGGTTCATTACTAAGATTGTTCAAATCATAGCCCTACGGTGATAAATGCCCCCGCACCAGGGGTCACTTGTTTTACATAGAGTTATATAGGAAAATCTTTAAAAATCTTCTTCTATGAATCCATAAGGCCTAGAGATTAGATATTTGGTATGTAGCATCATCTTATGGTTCATTACCAAGATTGTACAAATCATGACCCTATGGTGATAAATGCCCCCGCACCATGGGTCACTTGTTTTACATAGAGTTATATAGGAAAATCTTTAAAAATCTTCTATGAATCCATAAGGCCTAGAGATTAGATATTTGGTATGTAGAATCATCTAATGGTTCATTACCAAGATTGTTCAAATCATAGCCAAACGGAGATAAATGCCCCCGCAAAGGGGTCACTTGTTTAACATAGAGTTATATAGCAAAATCTTTAAAAATCTTCTTCTTTGAATCCATAAGGCCTAGAGATTAGATATTTGGTATGTAGCATCATCTTATGGTTCATTACCAAGATTGAACAAATCATGACCTTACGGTGATAAATGCCCCCGCACCAGGGGTCACTTATTTTACATAGAGTTATATAGGAAAATCTTTAAAAAAAATCTTCTACTATGAATCCATAAGGCCTATAGCTTAGATTTTTGGTATGTAGCATCATCTAATGGTTCATTATCAAGATTTTCAAAATGGTGGCCCTTTGGAGATAAATGACCCCGCACTAAGTCTTCTCCTCTGAAATCATAAAGCCCAGTGCTTATATATTTGGTGTGTAGTATTGTCAGGGCTAAAATGTTTAAGATTGAGTTATATCAGAATTCTTGTCTGTTTAAAAACCTTGTAATCAGTTGTAGCAATGGTACTCAGGTGAGCGTTTCAGGGCCATCATGGCCCTCTTGTTTGTCTATATATAGCATGTGTAATTAGATATATGAATTTATAAGCGATGTATGTTAATTGTTAATATAAGCTATGTTGTATATCGATATAGAATGCAGTACTTATCTTTCAGGCTTACAGGAAAGGCTGGGGAATACGATATTGAGGTAAGAAATAAAAACATGTGAACATTATTTTTGTTAATTGTTGGGTGCACAGTACTTTTTAATTAACATATATATCTTTCATAAGTGCTGGTGTCTTTTTTTCTTCAAAATAAACATTTATTGTTTTGAGAATGTTTTCCATTTATATCCCGATTCGAACAAATAGGATATAAAACACAAAATTAAATATCCGAGATTGGCTTGTTACCTTATTATCTATTAATATACCGAGAGAACGGTTAACTTCATAAAAATCGAATTCTACCATTACCATATTTTACTTTTTATGTGTTTAAATGAGGCAGTAAGTAGACACTCATCCCTGGAAAGATATTAAAAAAAACTCATGGACTTTATTAAAATGAATCAATTGTTTTTTTTTAAATTTTGGTAAACAAATGCCATCAAGATCAAAGAAACTAAGAAAACAGATTGACGATAAACACAATTCAGCTGGCAATTTTTGCTATGTGATACGTTACTATAGCACAAATCCTAATTTTGTATCATTCCAGCCAACTCGTTTAATAAGAAAATAATGACCCTCTATTTGCAATACGTTCTTATCATGTGGACTTCACGCTAGTAAGGCAAGACGATTCCAGTATATAAGATGCTATGCTAAGCATTGTTTTGTCTTTGGAACCAACTGACGCTGGTCCACTATAGGATTGAAAAGTTAAATACATTAGCAACAACGTTTACGGTGATGACTATAATGATGGTGACGGACAGGCTGTTAGTGTTAACAATGACAGTAGTGATAGCACGCGCACTTCTACTGTCGTTGCAGCTTCTGCTATGATAATGACAATGTTGTTTTTTTATTCTAACAGCTCAAGCAAACCCACAGTGAGTTCGCATTTGGCAGTGCTGTTCACGCTCCACAGTTTATGGACCCACACCTCGCCAACTACAAAAATGCATTTTATGACAACTTCGAATGGGCGGTGATCACAAACTTTCTGAAATGGGACCAAATGGAACCTGTCCAGGCAAGATTATGGCAATATATAAACTGTTATACTAAATCTCTGCATTTAAATAAAATAATTCCATGTTCCCACTTTAGAGACAAAAAATCAGTGTCCGTGTATCCGTCCTCTGTACGTCACAAAACCTTGGCCGCTCCTATCTACCTTGGCCGCTCCTATCTCCAAAAATATATATTATCTAGAGTAACAAAACTTTACAGGAATGTTACCAACATGGGAATATGAACGCCTTGGGTTTCGCTTAGGAATTCATCGAATCATTAAAGAGTGATGGCCCCTAACTTAATGAAATGAAAGTGTGGAGACAATTGTTGCTCAAGTGGTCGGTTAGTTTATAGTTAATACTTAACGCCGATTAGAGATTCTAATTGTACTTTGCACAAGGAAGGCCACGGAAGGATCTTGCCAAACCCGGGTACCAGCAATCAGACCTAGTGTCTTTGTACATCCAATCAACCTGGTTTAGCAACCAGGTCTGCTTTAAGTAACCGGCGGGAGGATTCCAGAAAATTGCCTCCCTTTAGCAGCTGTATTTTGTAAAGCAACCATCATGTTAATGTTTTCTTAAATGATGACGGAGGACAGGATTGACTGTATATATGATTTATTGAAAACTATTATATGAAGTTACTGTGGTTTTAGTTTCCAAACTCGGTATCAGTATTGAAAACTATTTTAAAGTTAAAGAAATTGCCGTTTCATACTTCTGCACACTGATAGCATGTACCTTTTGTGTTTATAGGGACACATCAACTATAATACGGCCCTCAGAACACTTCGGGATTTACAAAATCATGGGTATGTTTCCATTATCACAATATATTTTATATATTTGTATTTGTGGTTTTTTTGTTTGTTCATTTTTGATAGGCTGTTAAGGTTGATAAATAATAATCGATAACTTTATGTAATACATATACATGTTTATCATTTTGTAATATCAAAATAAGATTAAATAACATTTTGTAAGTATCAACTGTGCCTCAAAGGTTTCTTTTATTCAGATGCCAGTTGTTGTTTTGGTCGGTAGGGTCAATGTCAGTGTTACTTAGACTAAAAATTGTGAGGGCTACTACTCAAAACCTTGTTAAATGGTATTGATATAAAAATGGTACATGGATAAAGGCCCCATTAGATCGCTTAATGGATCAGACGGATTTAAGGTAGCCGTTACTGATTATATAAAACCCACGTCTTTTTTTCTTGTTTCGGGAGTTATTTGCTATGATATGTTTACATTGTATTGCCGGTAATTAACTCATGAGTAAAAGAAAAATATCGCGTTTACATTATTTTTGTTTTTTGCTTTATGTTTCAGAAAAAAAAAAGAAAATAATAATATCGTCTTAATTTAAAACTGGATATCGACCAATAATTTGTTTATGCTAAAAAAAGCAAATCCAATAGTGAAAGTTAATCACTTAAATGAAAAAGGACTAGTGATTTTCTTTTCATGTTAGAATTTCGACAAGACTATTAACGTAATCCTCATATATCAAACAGAGTGAAAGTAAGGGCCCACAACATTGTCTGGGGTGTTGATTCTCACTTGCCGGTCTGGGTACGAAATATGAGCAAGACGGATCTGCAAAACGCTATCGACAAAAGGATTAATGGCGTAGTCGGGGCAACTAAGGGCTTGTAAGTTGTTAGTTCTGCAGTTTAATTTAGAATAACACATCAATGTCTATTTCTTAAATTGATTGCTATACATTAGTCATGACTCGCACGGATATAGTCGCTCTACATTAGTTTATTCCATTTTTCTTAATCTGCTATTGAAAATAGTTCAAACACAGCAAATGTTGAATTAAATCTATTGTAAAGTTGCATATAGGGTAAGACTGATCAATTTATCTTTCTAGCGCTTTCTTCACCATTCTCTTCGTTAATACAGTGTAGACACCATTTCATTTGAATTCTATGGTATAATTTGCAGAACCATTTCTAATATCAGTTAGTTTGATCACGAACTTCAGTGCCATGCTTACACGAGGAACAGGAACATTCCCAAAATAATTTCTTGTAGCTGTCATTTCAAGGTTTTATGACAAATTATTTTCATACCATCAGCATACTGCTTTCTTGCGGAACAGATCGAATAATTCTCCGTGTCTTTGTTCACACAGAATTGAACACTGGGACGTCAACAATGAAAACCTGCACGGGGATTGGTTCGAACGTCACACTGGCAACCCTAACGTCACCATGGATATGTTCAAAAAGGCACACCAGGTCGATCCGAACGCAAAACTCTTTCTGAATGACTATGGCGTCGTTGAAGGCTTTTTAGCGATGGTAAAATATGCCTTTTTCCCCTGAATGATATAATATGACGATTGTAGCAATATCATATGATTGAATCACTATGGTATAGCAGATGGTTCTATATGAAAACATGTATACCTCTCGTTTTTGCAATTATAAACAGAGCAAGCTGACATTATTATGACTGAAATTGATTGATCATTCCATTGATTGAAAAGGAGTTAACTTATATAGATAGGGAAGGCTATTAATATGATGGTAGGGGAGCAGAGAACATATATGAGGATCTATTTTAGTTGTATAAACCAGCATGTAAGAATGTAGGGTAAAAGACGAAGTATAGTAAATTTCAATAGTCACAGGAAATTTTCTATTGAAAATAATCTTAATTTTCACAGAATGGAAACTTCCAAATAAGAATAATAGGTTTAAGCAACTATTTTGTTTGGTAAATAAACAGAAACAAGTAATTAAAATTGAAATTAGGCTTTAAATTATACATATCCTTCTAGTAACAATTATAACATAGGCATCTTGAAAGCCTGAAAGAAGTTTTATTTGTGTACGTGTTTATCTTTTTTTAGTACGATCTCTTTTCAGACATTGTTTAAAACGCCCTTCTCACAAACGGGAGGTTGTGAGCTCATTCCCCTTCCGAAACATACCAAAGTCATGAAATTGGTATTGTTATATCTCCATTGCTTAGTGCTCAACCTTTAAGCGTAGTTTCTGGACTTTTATTTGGTGAGGTTTCTACGGCGGAACACTATAGTGGCAGCACTATATCTACATCATATAGACAAAGCCAGATTTAAATGCTGGCAATGGGTCGTTAAGCCAAACAATCAAGTAAACACATTTATTTCAGTACAATATGTTACTTAAGGCAGAGAGATCCTAATGAGGTTTACCGCGATCGGCCGATGTCGACATTTTCCGTTTTCCGACTATTGCCGATGTTGCAATGTTCGGCACCGCACGGAATCGACTATCATATTTTAGATATTCCTTATTTTTTAATTATGTTATGGAAAATAGCTTAGTTTGGACATAAAAGTGTATTATATTTAAACTGTTAATTCATGAAAGCCACATTTAAAAAAATTTATAAAGAATCATTTGCGGGTATCTCCTTCCGGTGACGACATTGTTGTGATTTCCATTGTTGTGATTTTAGCATTCACGTCAGGAAATATGAAGGCCAGGGATAAACGCGGCCGTTATTTAAAGCCAAAGAAGGAAAGGTTATTGCATGGTTATGTAAAATATGATCACAATTATTCTCATACGCTATTGTGTGACCGAGAGGACTGTAATGTGGAAAAGTGTCCTAACATTGAACACCGTAGTCGTGTAAATGGAAGTGGGTGGAGAGAGGGAAGACGATTAGTGGAGTTTGGCGTTTTGTTAAAAAATTTACAGTATTGTGAACACTGTAAAATGGGGCCAGTGCCATTAACATTATATAATGTAGTTGGGGAATTACAGAAGGGGTTAGGAGGGTACTTGTACGTCATGTGCCAAAACCCCGACTGTAATGAAGTCAACCGTGTGGCTTATGGAAAGACACATCACCAAAAGGCAAAAGGCATGCCTTGCTTTGATGTCAACACTAAGCTTGGCACAGGTATGTGTACAAAACTAATAGCAAAAAAATATTTGTCATTTGATTTGATATAACATATCATAATAAAAGAGAAACCATTGTAATTTCCAATTCCATAACAAAGAAGGGTTAAGTAGCAATGGCTAGGCTGTCAGGTTTTTTTTTGTGTGTAAAACTTTGTTGGTGAAGTTGTTTTATTGTTATTATCATTATTTGTCATCTCACTGGTTTTAAAGCTTTGGCATTATTTTTTGGTTTAATAACTTATTAAGTATTGACATATTATGTTGTATCCTTTTTACTAAGAAAAACAGTAATTATAAAGTCTGACAAGCTCTAAAAAGATCCCTACCAATGTAGTTTTTAGCTCACCTGAGCACTTGTGCTCGAGTGAGCTTTTGTGATCGCCTTTTGTGCGTCGTGCGTCGTCCGTCGTCAACAATTGCTTGTGAACACTCTAGAGGCCACAGTTTTGGCCCAATCTTCATGAAACTTGGTCAGGATGTTTGTCTACATGATATCTCGGATGAGTTCGAAATTGGGTCATGTGGGGTCAAAAACTAGGTCACTAGGTCAAATCTTAGAAAAACCTTGTGAACACTCTAGAGGCCACAAATTTGGCCCAATCTTCATGAAACTTAATCAGGATGTTTGTCTACATGATATCTCGGATGAGTTCGAAATGGGTCATGTGGGGTCATAAAACTTGGTTCACTAGGTCAAATCTTAGAAAAACCTTGTGAACACTCTAGAGGCCACAAATTTGGCCCAATCTTCATGAAACTTAATCAGGATGTTTGTCTACATGATATCTCGGATGAGTTCGATATTGGGTCATGTGGGGTCAAAAACTAGGTCACCAGGTCAAATCTTAGAAAAACCTTGTGAACACTCTACAGGCCACATTTGTGGCCCAATCTTCATGAAACTTGGTCAGGATATTTGTCTACATGATATCTCGGATGAGTTCGATATTGGGTCATGTGGGGTCAAAAACTAGGTCACTAGGTCAAATCTTAGAAAAACCTTGTGAACACTCTAGAGGCCACAATTGTGGCCCAATCTTCATGAAACTTGGTCAGGATGTTTGTCTACATGATATCTCGGATGAGTTCGAAATTGGGTCATGTGGGGTCAAAAACTAGGTCACTAGGTCAAATCTTAGAAAAAGCTTGTGAACACTCTACAGGCAATAGTTTTGGCCCAATCTTCATAAAATTTGGTCAGGATGTTTGTCTACATGATATCTCGGATGAGTTCGAAATTGGGTCATGTGGGGTCAAAAACTAGGTCACTAGGTCAAATCTTAGAAAAACCTTGTGAACACTCTAGAGGCCACAGTTTTAGCCCAATCTTCATAAAATTTGGTCAGGATGTTTGTCTACATGATATCTCGGATAAGTTCGATATTGGGTCATGTGGGGTCAAAAACTAGGTCACCAGGTCAAATCTTAGAAAAACCTTGTGAACACTCTACAGGCACAATTTTTGGCCCAATCTTCATGAAACTTGGTCAGGATGTTTGTCTAATGATATCTCGGATGAGTTCGAAATTGGGTCAATGGGGTCAAAAACTAGGTCACCAGGTAAAATCTTAGAAAAAGCTTGTGAACACTCTAGAGGCCACAGTTTTGGCCCAATCTTCATAAAACTTGGTCAGGATGTTTGTCTACATGATATCTCAGATGAGTTCGAAATTGGGTCACATGGGGTCAAAAACTAGGTCACCAGGGAAAATCTTAGAAAAACCTTGTGAACACTCTAGAGGCCACATTTTGCCCAATCTTCATGAAAAATGGTCAGGGTGTTTGTCTACATTATATCTTCGATGAGTTCGAAAATGGGTAATGTGTGGTCAAAAACTAGTTCACCAGGTCAAATCTTAGAAAAAACTTTTGAACACTGTACAGGCCACAGTTTTGGCCTAATCTTCATAAACTTTGGTCAGGATGTTTGTCTACATGATATCTAGCATGAGTTTGAAATTGGGTCCATGGGGATCAAAAACTAGGTCACCAGGTCAAATCTAAGAAAACCTTGTGAACTCTCTAGAGGCCACAGTTTTAGCCCAAATCTTCAAATAATGGTCAGGATGTTTGTCTACATGATAATTTGGATGAGTTGAAAATGAGTCAATGGGTCAAAAACTAGGTCACCAGGTCAGTTAATAAACTTTGAAACTTAAGCACATTTTTGTCCCAGTCTTCATTAAACTTAATATGAATGATGACTGCATGAATTCCCAGTTGAGTGCAAATTCAGGTAGGATCAATATGTAGGTCACTTAGTCAAATGTTAGAAAAACACTTTTAGATGCCAGATTTTTTGTCATTATGCCTAACACTGCCATCTTACTCAGGTGAGCGACACAGGGCCATCTTGGCCCTCTTGTTTTGTTTTGTTTTATAAACATCAAGGCTGTATCATTAGAAACTGACTTTTGTTTTTAAACCCAGTTCCTGATAGGAACAGAACTATCTCACTGCATAAATGTAAACATATGGGACCTTCCAGCTTATTCATGTCAAAACATGAATACTTTTTTACTGTACTGTTGCTAATGTTTTTGTATCACTTTTCATAATCATATAATATTGTATAACATTCTTCTGCTACAGCTATGATAGACAGCTTGGGAGGCCCAGTTAGAGTGAATAATTTTCTTGCCACTCTGAACCTCAAGCAAATTCCTAACAGAAACTTAAAGAAAATGGAAAGACGGGCTGGAGAGGCCATTGAGAATTTCGCAAAAGAGTCATCAGATGCTGCAACCATTGATGCTTTCAAAAAAGAAATGAGGTATGAAAAACAGTAATATTAAATGATAAATTTTAATTTCTATCAAACCAACTTTTATTATTATTTTTTTTTCAATCTGGTAGCTCCATTAGCTATGAAGTTTTACAAAATAACTTGAGCATTGCAGTGTGTTTGCCTGCAAGCATTTCTCATATTGCTTCAAAAATATCGTCCACAAATTCATAATGTTATTATATGACAAATAATGGCTTATAAGAAGAAAAACTATAATTATACAAATAATAAATATATTATATTTAATATTATCTTCTAAAATTCACAGCGACATAGCTACTACGGAATCGGAAGTTGTTAGGAAGACTGAGCCTAAAGCATCTTCAGGCGATTTACATCCGCTCTGGGGAGGATGGACTAAGGGACACATTCACGGCCAAGAATAGTGAGGGGATGCCCAGAGTAACTTCAGCAAAAAGGATTCTTGATTACGTGATTCCAAAAATTGTGTCATATTTCAAAGATTTGAAAAACTAATGTCAGAACCAGTGGCTTTGAAACGGACTTGGCCAGTTTTAAGGGGTAGAAAATAGCACCACGCACGGATGCCAACGCTCGTCTGTTATTTCTTAAGTCCGTAAAGGGGCATAATTCTGTCAAAAAGCCTCACAGAGTTATGTCCCTCGGTCAGATTGTAGCCCTTGTGATGATGAATAAGCATATGAAGTTTCGTTAGAAAAGCTGCACTAGTGTGGAAGTTATGACCAAGGTTAAAGTATTTCACGCCGACAACGACAACAACGCCAACGACAACGCCGCCGCCGACACCAGTGATCACAATACCTCGACTTTTTTTCTCCGAAAAAACAGACGAGCTAATAATGCATTTTGATTTGTATAATTCATCAATCTTGGCATTTCAAATTGCAATATAATATTTAGTATTTTAAATTTATCAAAAAAGTCAGAAATGTAATAAAAATTACAAACACAACAGAAACATTGAGTTTTGCAAAAGTGTCCATTAGGACCTTAATGAAATGTATTCCATTCTTGACGTCCACAGCCTCTGCACGACCAGGCCAAGCTGTTTAGAGAAGCTGGGGTGCCGATACACGGTGTCGGGATACAGAGCCACATCCGTCACTCAGGCCTGGACATTCCCTCAATACAGGTACATTCAAACCTGTCTTAAAGAGCCATTCAAAATAAATAATATTAAGGTTGTCGTTAAATACAGGTGGTTGCTAAATGGATGTTAAATGTATGAGCAATGTATTTTTCATTATCTTAAAGCTTGCTACTTAAAACAGGTTGGCTGCTTAGTCCAGGTGGCCGCTGATACAAGTTTTACTATAGATGTATCCAGACACCGTAGTGGTTAAAGTTTAGACCTTTTGTAAATGCAACACGAGTTCGATATCTGGTCGGTTGAAATGCATTTTAATCAAACACTTTGCATAAGATCTTCCTTAATATTTTGTTTTCTTATATAACATTGATTACATGCACCACCATTTGTCTGGTTTGAGAGGTATTTGTTTTAGTTTTGTGAACTTGATTAGTAATGTTAAAACAGTTGAAATGTCAATATCTTTAATGACATGCAGATATATTAAAATATGTTAGATATGAACATTAAATCAATAATGTTCCCTTTAATGTTGGACATAAAATAACCTAGGAAAAAAAACCCAACAAAAACAAGAGGGCCATGATGGCCCTGGATCGCTCACCTGGTATCATTAGGCTATGTAAAATCAAGTGAGTCCTGGGGCAGAGCCAATTTTGACCCCAGGGTCATGATTTGAACAAAGTTGGTAAGAATCAACTAGACAATGCTACACACTACCACACTCTACTTGGTAGAGTTCTATTAGCCCATGTTACATACCAAATATATAAACTCCAGACCTTGAAGCTTTTTCTAATTTTTCTTCCAATATAAGTCTATGTAAAATCAAGTGATCCCTGGAGCGGGGCCAATTTTGACACCAGCGTCATGATTTGAACAAACTTGGTAAGAATCGACTAGACAATGCTGCACACCAAATATCTAAACCCCAGGCCTTGTGGTTTCTGAGAAGAAGATTTTTCAAGTTTTTCCTATATTAGCCTATGTTAAATCAAGTGACCCCTGGGGCAGGGCCAATTTTGACCCCAGGGTCATGATTTGAACAAACTTGGTAGAGATCAACTAGACAATGCTACACACCAAATATCTTAACTCTATGCCTTGTGGTTTCTGAGAAGATTTTTCAAGTTTTTTTTTCCTATATCAGCCTATGTTAAATCAAGTGACCCCTGGGGCGGGGCCAATTTTGACCCCAGGGTCATAATTTGAACAATTTTGGTAGAGAGTCATAAGACCATGCTACATACCAAATATCTAAACTCGAGGCCTTGTGGTTTCTGAGAAGAATATTTTTCAAGTTTTTTTCTATATTAGCCTATGTAAAATCAAGTGACCCCTGGGGCGGGGCCAATTTTGACCCCAGGGTCATGATTTGAACAAACTTGGTTGTGATCCACTAGACAATGCTACACACCAAATATCTTAACTCCATGCCTTGTGGTTTCTGAGAAGAAGATTTTTCAAGTTTTTTTCTATATTAGCCTATGTTAAATCAAGTGACCCCTGGGGCGGGGCCAATTTTGACCCCAGGGCCATAATTTGAACTAGATGTGGGTGTTCCTCGGAACACTTGTGTCGCCTGCATTTAAGCATGTTTGATGAAAGAATTGACTAGAAAATCGATCTTTTGACAAATTATTGATAAAGCATAATCTATTTTGTGAGGTACAAAATAACACCAAATCACACACACACACACACACACACACACACACATATATATATATATATTTTTTTTTTTTGGGGGGGGGGGGGAATAAAATATTCAAACAGTGCAATATGTAATAATTTTCCCGAGCACTTTCGACTATACAGTCTTCATCAGAGGAGTGTCAGAATGACTATGAATTCAAAACATTAACTGTAAAAAAAATTATGACGTCATTAAGCACTTATGACGTTAATTATATATATGTTGCAAGTTTGTAGTCATCATTATCATTATTGAGTTATCATTCATGTGCACTGCACTCAGACCATTGAGATCTATGAAGTTTCAAGTCAACACCTCAAATACGTTTCGAGTTATGCCCCAGACAAAAATTAAAAAATCAACAAAGGGAAATAACTCAGAAAATAAAACAGAGTTATCATTCTTGCACTGACTCAAAATGAAGTTTCAAGAAACTCAAATACTTTTAGTTATGCCCGACAAAAATAAAGTGAGAATCAACAAAGGACAATAACTGGAAAAAAAAGGAGTTATCATTTATGTGAACTGCACTCCTCTTCAATGAGATCTATCTATCTATAAAGTTTTAAGTCAGCACCTCAAATACTTTTTGAGTTATGCCCTGGACAAAAATTAAGACTGAAAATCAACAAAGGGCAATAACTCAGAAAATATGAAAGTCATGGTTATCATTCTTGTGCACTGCACTCTGCCTCAATGTGATCTATCCATGTTTTAAGTTTCAAGGTGATACCTCAAATACTTTTTGAGTTATGGTCCGGACAAAAATAAAATCTCAGAATCAACAAAGGGTAATAACTCAGAAAATACGAAAGTCAGAGTTATCATTCTTATGCACTGCACTCCACCTCAATGTGATCTATCCATGTTTTAAGTTTCAAGGTGATACCTTAAATACTTTTCGAGTTATGCTCCGGACAAGAAAGTGTGACGCCAACGACGACGCCGACGACGACGACGCCGACGGACAAAGTGATCCCTATGTGTCTGCCATGCTATGCAGGCGACACAACAATCTTGGTAGAGAGTCATAAGATCATGCTACATACCAAAATTCAAAAGGCTAGGCCTTGTGGTTTCGGAGGAGAAGATTTTTTCAAGTTTTTCCTTTATTAGCCTATGTGAAATCAAGTGACCCCTGGGGCGGGGCCAATTTTGACCCCTGGGTCATAATTTGTACAATCTTGGTAGAGAGTCATAAGATCATGCTACATACCAAAAATAAAAAGGCTAGGCCTTGTGGTTTCGGAGAAGATGATTTTTTAATTTTTCATTTTTAAAATCTATTATAGCTCCTGTGACCTACTTATTTACCCAATCTAAATAATTTGAACAACTTTGATAGAGGTCATGATAAGGATGATTCCTGTGAAGTTTGGTCAAAATCCATCCAGTGGTTTAGGAGGAGAAGTTGTTTAAAGGAAAAGTTGACGCAAGACGCACGCACGGACGGACGCCGGACAAAAGGCGATCACAAAAGCTCACCATGAGCACGTTGTGCTCAGGTGAGCTAAAAACAACAAAAAAACCAACAAAAAACGCTTCACTGTTCGTATTGTCGCGTGATAGATAAAAGAGACCCTAAAAAGACACCGTACTTTTAAGTATATTCAAATTCCAGACACACTTAGATACGGTGGCCAATGCGGGCCTGCCCATCTGGATCACAGAGTTGACGGTCACGGAGCACGACGAGAACATAAAAGCCGCCCGACTGACGGACCTGATGACGCTCTACTTCAGCCATCCTGCTGTGGAAGGAATCTTACTTTGGGGGTTCTGGGACGGACGCATCTCCAATCGAAACAACGCCCTGTTTGTAGGACAAACCGTACAGGTAAAATGTGTGTGTGTGTTAAAATGTGTATGAGATATGTTTACAAAGGGAGTATGAATTTACAAGGAAAAATAGCCTTTTTTCTGCATTTATGCTTAACAATTACAAATGAAATTAGTATCTTTGTGATTTATTTAGTCTAGATTATTTCAGCGATTAACTACTAACGCTTTAATTCTTGACTGCCGTAAAAGATTTTTGATTGCCTTAAATAAGCCCAACGCAGCGGGAAGAGCCTACCAGCAACTCGTTAAGACTAAGTGGCGGACTGACGTCACACACCACGTGACTGGACCAGGAGATTTCACTGTGTATGGCTTTAAAGGGTTCTACAATGTCACCGTCAGACAAGGAACATCTATTTTGAAAAGCGAAACCTTTGACCTCTCGTCACCTGGCAACAAAATAACTATCAATGTCGGTAGGTTTGGTTGGATTACTCGCGAAACAATTTCTTTCCTAAGTCATATATAAATCTTGATGGTGACAATGGCGTCGTCTGTAATATATTTATTGTTAGATGCAAACGAAATGTAAGAGAAAAACTCATCGTGCCTCATTTGGTGAACACTGCTATGTTACGAAGCCGGGCCGCATTTTTGAGAAGCGAAGTGCGTTACCACGTTTGTCTACAGACGCAAGTTCTACAGTCAATACATATTAAATTATACAATTGAAATATGTAAAGAGTAACAGTCTCATAAACGTTAAGTTTAGAGATACTGAAGAAAGAGGTTTTTGAAATCGGCATTATCAGTCTAGTTTATGCTGGAAAAAATGATTATCCAAAATGTCTTTGAGAAATTTAAATCCTCTCAAGAAAAATGTCAATACTCCTTCACTTTGAAATGTTGTGATCTAGCTGGAGTTGTTATTTATAATAATTCAAAGCGTCCATATTACATCAATTTGAAATTTTGTTATCTAACTTGCATTATTTTTTACAATAATATAATATAAGGATAAATACATATACAGTGAGGTAACACTAAAGGTATCTGAAATAATCGGACCTACATATAATTATTCTTACATACAAAATGATCATTGCTTTTGTTTTCAGATGCTGTTGGTTCGAGTATCATTGTGGGAAAATGAAACTGACATTACTGATATAAATTTGAATATGTACATTGTAACAAAAGAACTAGCTACTTCGTTCATTGTCCTTTGCATTTAATTGTATCAATTACATGTATGTGACGGATCTGATGATAATGGGAGGAAAACAACTCTACCTATCCCATGGCCTAGTGGTTAAGGCATCCGCTTCGGGAGCGGGGGGTCGAAGGTTCGATCCCCGGTAGAGGAACGTTCTTAGATGGCCGGCTGGTTAGCCGCCAGTTAGTTAAATAATGGTTACCGGTTGTCTTCTTGGCTGGTGCCTGGAACTGGGGAGGTATTTGTGAAAGCAAAGAGGTGTCTCATAAGTCAAATTTGGCTGGCTCTTTCAATAGGGGTGACACTTTAATAAACAAACACTTTTATCTACATAATATGCCTCTTGTTTAAAGGCGACCCCCGCCTCTACACACACACACAAAACAACATAAAAAAAGACTAGAGGTATCACTGAAGGTGATTAATACCCCTGTAAAATGCTTTGATACAGGAGAAGCCAGACTCCAGGCGGAGCATAGATAAGATCCTGTATACATAGTATATTGTTTAAGTTAGTAATTAATAAATAAGTAAAGTTTTTATTTAAAGTGGATAGAGAATCAGTTATTGCTGTTTGGCACAGTAGTTTAAAAGTATAGAGTTACAGCTCTTGGACACTGCACTTCTCCTAGTCGCCATCTGTTTACATCTTAAGTTTCAAGTAAATACCACGTATAATATTGGAGTTATGTTCAGGACAAGAAAAAAAGGAATTTAACAAAAAGATAGTTGAAAAATGGGACCAGGTAGAGTTAAAGTTCTTGGACACTGCTCTTTTCCTAGTCGCCATCTATTTACATTTATATTTCAAGTCAATACCTTGTATGATTTTCGACACGCACCTTTCCTCCTTGTTATCAATGCACACAAAAAATTTGAAATAAGTAACCGACAGCAAAACACCAAATGTTACGGTACACTAAAAGTTTACTATATTAATAATAAAAATCACCAAAATTGTCACTCTGTCACACACACACACACACACACACACACAATATATATATATATAATGTGTGTGGTTCGAAAAATGAAATTGATTATGTTATGTATTTGTAAGGGATGGCGGCCATTTACCAATCAATAATTACTGAAAAACAACAACAATAACAACAACAACAACAAAGACCAACAACAAACAAGCAATTAAAAAATAATACGCAGTTTGTAAAATAAAACGCAGTTTGTAAAATAAAAGCCAGATGGTAATTAAAACATGAACATTAAAAAGGAATCGTTTTCATGTTTTTCATTTGCATATATAATTAGTTTTGAAGCGAAAACACAACATGTGCTTCTTGTGCTGAAGCAACTGCTTTAAAATACTGATACATTCTGTACATAGAAATTATAAATATAGAATATAGATATAAATTGTAAGGTATGGAGGAGGGTTGCTAAGACCTCCACATACTAATAGACGTAGTTAATAAAAAGTGAAATGTGAAAAAAAGTTATATTTAAATTCTTAGGTTTGGAAACCTAATTTTTGCGCACATAACTTAATTGAATTATTTTTAATTAAATCTTATATATGATCTTTACTATATATTTGTTTTGAAAATGCTTACTCTCGGTATCAACATGTAATATTATGTCGCTGAAACACCAAGTTTCGGTAAATAGCGGTATATTGCACATATGAGGGACAAGTGTTTCGGAAAATAGCTGTATATTGCACATTTCTATCATAAAGTTCCCTCAAGTGAAAATTGCATTAAAAAAAGATATGTAAGCGTGCTTAATATTTCTTTTACAGTGTTTATTATACACAAAATAGCAATTGGACTGTTTCATGTTTTGGTAACAGAAAAGGCCAACAAGGAGTGCACAAGAGTTTCTTTGTGTTGGAAGTGTTAAAGTACTATAGGCTATATGCCTTATAGGTTAATTGCCATATTAAAAGTCACTGTCATATTGTGCGCACATGCACCATAGTGTTCGCTTCGTATTTCGTCGACGTATAAACAAAACAGGAATCTTGTTCCTTCTGGAATTCATAAAATATTGATTATCGTCACTTCAAGGGTTGTCATTAAACTGGGAAGGCGGATCCGCAATATTATCTTGGTCCGTCAACGGTCAAGATTTTATCGAAGTTGACGCTTCGGCAATATTGGCGACGCTTCTTCCTCTTCTGTCTGTCCGATTGGGTAAGATGCAGTACTCGCCGACGCTAGCGCTTGTTGCCGAAAGAGGACGTCGATTTTCTTATTAAGTCTCCCAAACGAAGTTTAAAGACTTACTGGTTTTACTCCGTTTCTTTTCATTATTATTTTTCTTTCTCTCGCCGGCCATATTTCAGAGGCCGCTTGACCAATCTTTACAAAACTTCACATACTTATAGTCCTCAATGAGCAGTGGTGCCTCCCTGATTTTTGTAAATGCGGGTCCTTGGGAGTTAGGCCCCACACCCTCACAGATGAATTTTTGCATAAAATTTATTTTGTATTATACTCACCTTCATCCTGCAATTGGTCATTATTAGGCCATTGATCTTTCTATTTCCTATCCGACTTTGTATTTGGACTACGACTGGAGAGTGTATTATTTGTGTGGAAACGACTACTTCCAATTATATTAACTAACATAAACTCTAGTATTGATGATACTCCTCTACGTTGGAACTAAAAGAAAAGCTGATTGGGGAAAGCTGATTGGGGTAAATTTCAGACACTTTATAATAAAGAGTTATTTTTTTTTTTTTTTTTTTTAGAATTTGATGACCCTATTATCAAGTTCTATTCTACACTTCATTCTATTTCTACAAGTAAAAGCAGACCGAATGCAAAAAAAGCAATTCGTACGCGCAGAGCAGCTGTCAAAAGATTCAATGTATGACCAACAAAAGAAATTCATAAACAAATTAGAATACTCAGAGCAAAGATCGCAGAACCATAAAACAGTCAATGAAAATTTCTTGGCGAGAATACGTTCAAAAACTCGATTGAAAATGGTATGAAAAATGATCAAAAATATAACAGCCAGAAACAAATCAAATAGATTCTTGCGTTTAAATGATCAAAATAATGGAAAAATTATTAATAAGAAAGGTATTTCTAATTTATCAGCTGAATATTTCTAAAATAAATCGTCCTCTAAGATTAATTCTAAGAAATTTCAGACACATCAAAAGGAATTAGAAAAGCAAAAACTTTATTGTAAAATTTACTTAATGATGAAGCTTACAATAAACTCTTTGTCTGACCTTCAGGACGCCATACAAAAACCTCATGACACCGCTGCAGGCCCATATTTTTTTCCCGTTGCCATGGCAACCAGAGTTATACATGGATCACGTTTATGTTAGCAACCTTTGTTAAGGTTCACCCAAGGATCATCCCTAACAAGTTAAATCAAATTCTGTCCAACGTTTTCAGAAGAGATGTCGTTTAAAGTTTTCACTATATACATATATGGCAAATTAACCCCGCCCGTGGTGGCCATGTATTTTTACGGATCGCAATAATTTTAGTAATCGTGGTAGATGGATACCCAAGGAACATCTGTACCAAAACATTTTGAAATCTGGCTAATAGTTTTGAAGAAGATGATTTTTAAAGTTTTCATATTTTATTTCTTTCCTTTGCCATGGCAACCAGAGTTCTACACGGATCAAGTTTATGTTAGCAACTTTTGTTGAAGTTTACCCAAGGACCATCCCTGCCAATTTAAATCATATTCTGTGTAGCGGTTTCAGAGGAGATGTCATTTAAAGTTTTCACTAGGCCCTGGTGGTCATGTTTTTTTACGGATCCGGATTTTTATTAGCAATCTTGGTAGATGGTTACCCAAGGAACATCTGTACCAAAACATTTTGAAAACTGGCCAGTAGTTTTGAAGAACATAATTTTTTTAAAGTTTTCATTATTTGTTTCTTTCCGTTGTCATGGCAACCAGTTCTACATGCATCAAGTTTATGTTAAGGTTCACCCAAGGATCATCCCTGCCAAGTTTAATCCAATCCTGCCCAGCGGTTTCAGAGATGTCGTTAAAAGTTTTCACTAGGCCAATTAGCCCCGCCCCTGGCAGCCATGTATTTTTTACGGATCGGAAAAGTTTAGCAATCTTGGTAGATTGTAGCAATCTTAGTAGATTGTTACCCAAGGAACATCTGTACTAAAATATTTTGAAATCTGGCCTGTAGTTATGAAGGAGATGTTTTTCTTAAAAAATTTACCAATTCCCGTTGTCATGGCAACCAGAGTTCCACATCGATCAAGCTAATTTTAGCAATTTTTGTGAAGATACACCCAAGGATCATCCCTGCCAAGTTAAATCAAATTCTGTTCAGCAATTTCAGAGATTAAAGCAAATTGTTGACGACGCACGACGGCGGGTGATCCTTACAGCTCCCCATGAGCACAATATGAAAACTTTAAAGGCCCATTATATTTCATTACGATTCAATGAAAAAAGAAATCATTAAAATGAAAAGATATAATAACATTGACATACTGTAGACTAACACAAATGGTACAACAAAATAACAGTTTAACGCATTGAAAATGTTGATCAAATAACGCAATTTAGTATTTTGGATGGATAATGTTGATCAAATAACGCAATTTAGTATTTTGGATGGATATCAAAATACTCTCATTGTTGCGGGTTTTCCGAAAGACAGCCTGAATTTGAATAACCATCAATCTCGTTACACATCTGTAGCACACTTTTCTTTTTATCCGAAAAAATATACACTGCTTTTGGAGGCATATTGGGCCTTTAAAAATCATCTCGTTCAAAACTACTCGCAATATTTCAAAATGTTTTAGTATGTATGTTCCTTGGGAAACCCTCGACCAAGAAATTAAAAATTCATGGTCTCCCGGAATTTGATTAAACTTGGCAGGGATGACCCTTGGATGAACCTTCACAAAAGTTGCTGTTGCTAAAATAATCTTGATCGATGTAGAACTCTTGTTGCCATGACAACGGAAAGAAACGGAAAATCTCTTGTTGCCATGGCACTGGAAGGAAATATCTCCTTTATAACTACTGGCCAGATTTAAAAATGTTTTAGTACAGTTGTTCCTTGGGTAATCCTAAACTCTGGTGTGCGATCCAGTACCTCTATGGCCCTGTTGTTTTCTGTACCAATGGCAACTAGATTTATACATGCATCAAGTTTATTTTAGCAATTTTTGTGAAGGTTCACCAAAGGATCATCCCTGCCAAATTTAATCAAATTCTGTCCAGCAGTTTCAGAGGAAACGACAAATGTCGTTTAAAGTATATCGTTGACG
>CM037787.1:37006924-37056924 GCA_021229015.1 Solen grandis
AAACATATACGCACAAAATATATGGTGTGGCAAATTTGAGTCTTCTAGAAACGGTCAAACTTCACTAAAATTTAGGAAAATTTAAACTTTCAAAAACATATTTTTGTCGCTCCTGACTTAATTTTTGTTCATTCTTCATGATTTCTTCGCATAATATGTATTGTTATGTTTGAAAGAGTCTCACAATTAAAAAATGAAAAAAAGTTGCAAAGGTCAAGGTCATGTTACGATTGTGTTTTTCTTCGGACCCAAATAGCTGCAAAACTAGAAATATTTCATTGAGAGTATATGAACAAAAGTTTTAGTTCTTAAAGAGCTCTTTCCAGTGATGTATAGTTTTCGAAGATCGAACTTGATTTGGCCCTTTTACGGCTGTCCAAAGTTTGATCCTTTTTGTTTTGGAATAATTGTAAATCAGTTTTTATGCTTCAAATTGTGATATATAAGAAATAGAATGTTCGAGTAGTACGACTTGTATACTTGATTGAACCATATGCTGCATTGCTAGGTACTAATGGTAAATCTTTACTCAATTTTGTTTCTCATTCTGACGCTTGGGGCGCGTTGCTTGAAATCATTCTCTTTTGCTTATAACTCAAAAAGTTGAAGTCTGATCCAAATGCGGTTTGTTGCATTATGTTCTTTGTTAATAGCCTAATAAAATATGATAGTTTCTAGGTATGAGTGTCTGAAAATGTTTTGAGCTAGTAACGGAAGATTGAAAGTTCAAACCTCACAAAAAAAACTTTGCAAATATGTGTAGGTCTATGAAAAACCTATTCATTTTTGTTAGAGATCAGATAGAAGAATTCTCTTTGCTGCATACGATTTGCAGACATATACGCACAAAATAAATGGGGTGGCGAATTAAAGAAATGCATGGTTTGTCCTTTAGAAACGGTCAAACTTCACTAAAATATTGGAAAATTTACAATTTCAAAAACACATTTTTTGTCGAACATGACTTTATATTTAGCTCACCTGAGCACTTCGTGCTTAGGTGAGGTATTGTGATCAGTCTTTGTCAGCGACCGGCGTCCGTCGTGCGTCGTCAACTTTTGCTTTAAACGACATCTCCTCCTAAACCGCTGAGCAGATTTCGATTAAATTTACAGGAATGATCCTTTCGTGGTACTGAGCAAATTAAACTAAAATCGTTCCGATCCCCCAATCAAGATGGCCGCCAGAGCTAAAAATAGAGAAAATCTTTAAATGACATCTGCTTTTAAACCACTAAGCAAGTTTTAATGACATTCAACAGGAATGATCATTGGTTGATACTGCACAAAAAAGCTAAAATCTTTCCGGTCTGCCAACCATGATGGCCGCCAGAGCTAAAAATAGAATAATCTCTAAATAACATCTACTCCTTAACCGCTGAGCAGATTTTGATGAAATTTTATAGGAATGATCCTTAGTTGGTACTGAGCAAAAATAGCTAAAATCGTTCCGATCCGGCAACCAAGATGGCCGCAAAAACTAAAAATAGAAAAATACTTAAACAACATCTAAACCGCTAAACAAATTTTAATGACACTCAATAGGAATGATCATTCGGTGATACTGCATAAAATATCTAAAATCGTTCCGGTCCGCCAATCAAAATGACCTCCAGAGTTAAAAATGGACTAAGATCACAATTAATTTTACTATATGTTCTATATAAGCATAAGCCTAATTTATGGGGGGGGGGGAGGAGAAAAAAGCATCTCCTGCCTTAAAATGCACTAACTGCAACTACATCTCACATTAAATCACACCCAAAACAAGCTGTATCATAAGGTTCAAACTCCTTACCATGTGTCAAACACCCCAGCATGATCATGGACTGGCAGAAGGGTCAGATGATGCCTAAAAGGGTAACTTTCAATGCTGGTACATTTTAGCTAAAATGGACATATTTGACCTCAAGCTAAGAGCAGCAAGCAGAAAGCAGCTGATAGAATAGGCATGGCTATCCAGGACCTGAATGAGAAATGGCTGCCAATCCAGTGCACAGCGTATAATAAAATATAAATCATTAAAGGAGACAACAGAAAAAAAAAGAAAGCTAGATCTAAAAACATCATTAATGATTAAGGGGAGATTACCATTCCTATGTACTAGAAATAATTTCATGAGTTATGTCCCTTTTGCTAAATGATATATAAAAGCTTAACAACACAGTAAAGTGATGAATTCTGTTGAACTGCATTCCTAGAGTAAAAATAAATGCTTTTTAATAAATGGAAGCTCTTGCTTGTCCTTTATTTGAATATTATTGTTTTCATAAGTGCCTGTAAATAAGATGCTGGAATGTGTCCCTGAGTTTTACATTATAGCAGTGAATGAGCCTTTTAATTGCAGTTAACCAGTTCACATGATGAAGAAAAAATGTGTACACATTTGTCTACACCATGAAAACTAACCACTTTTATTAAAGCGGCACTGTCCTGTCTTAAAAATATAGTGTATTTGAGTTTTTTGTTTTGATTCTTTTTCAGAGAAAGAAAGAGAGAGAGTGGTGGGGGAGAGAGAGAGAGAGAGAGAGGGGGGGGGGAGTTTATACATATAAGCATGAAAACACTACAAACACATGGTCTCCCAAAGACAGCACAATCCCTTAAACAAAGAATCACATAACCAAAAAATAAAATAAAATAAATAAATAAGAAGAAAGAAAATTTGCCAAATACTTACACTAGCTGTCACGGCATTCATGATAGCCATCATGAGCTAAACATCTCACCTTATTAATACAAATCTGCTGTCTCATGTTCATATCATGGGGCTCAAGTCTAGAGTGTTCCACATTTATGCAGAGTAACTCATGGCACAGATGCAGAACATCACAATCATGCTTTTCAAGCAGAATTATATGATTCATACTGTGTCGCAATATGTCAACTTGGATAAAATGCTAAACTGCATCTGAAAAATGGTCCTTGAGGAGCCTCTGGTTTGTGGAACCTGACTAACCATGGCAGGTTTTCTCATTTTGGACATTTTTTTCTGCTAGTAAGATGGAATATTTAACTCCCATTTGTCCCATTCTGCTGTTTAAAACCAAACTGAGGCATGATTTTTTTTATTATTTTGAACCCCGCTGTTGTCATGGCTATTATAAACATGTATCTTTCAAACCGAAAGTAGATTCTGATAAAATTTTAGTAAGATGGGAAAAAATTATATATTTTTTATATATATAATATTATATAATATAAAGAATATTATATATTTTCTTAAACAAACATTGTAACACATTTATATCTTTATAAGCAATACCTATGCCAAATTTCAAGTAAAAATCAGGCATAATAAAAAAGTTATTAATAATGAAATTAGGTCACCCCCTATCAGGACTAAGACCACAATTAATTTTACTATATGTTCTATATAAGCATATATGCAAATGACAATTTTTGTAAGGGAAATTGACATCCAAACTTACCCTTATTAGATAGATCTATTCAAGAGAAATATTTCTGTACATTTTAAACCTGGGGACACCCGACTATTTTTTGACCTATTTAAGGTTAAATAACATACGTATGAATTTAGTGCACCTCCCCTCTCAGTAATGCTCAACTTTTAAGGTTGTTGTGCAATAAGGCCTCCAAATTGGGCATTTTATGACTATTTTAACTGTGTTCTATAGAATTTAATCCTTTATTGCATGTCTTTCAGTCAAAAACTCACCTTAATTCAGCATTAAATAGGGTCACTATTTTCTGTGTAGGCACATCCGGATACAGAGTAACCAAGGGCCAAGGGCAGGTAATTATGGTCTTAGTCCAAATAGAATAATCTTTAAACAACATCTCCTCCTAAACCGCTGAGCACATTTTGATGAATATTTACAGGAATGATCTTTAGGTGGTACTGAGCAAAAATAGCTTAAATCATTCCGATAGACCAAAATGGCCACAAGAGCTAAAATAGAAAATATTTCGAATCTTCGTCTTAACGGCTAAGCAGATTTTGATGAAACTTTACAGGAATTAACCTTAGTTGGTACTGAGCAGAAATTGCTAAAATCATTCTGATCTGTCAACCAAGATAGCCGCCGGAGATAAAAATAGAAAATTCTTTAAATGACATCTCCTCCTAAACCGCTAAGAAAATTTTAATGATACTCAATAGGAATGCTCATTCGGTGATATTGCACAAAAAAGCTAAAAATGTTCCGGTCCGCCAACCAAGATGGCCTCCAGAGTTAAAAATAGAATAATCTTTAAACGACATCTCCTCCTAAACCGCTGATCAGATTGTGATGAAATTTTACAGAAATGATCCATAGGCTGAACTAATCAAATTTAGCTTAAATCATTACAATAAACCAACCAAAATGGCCACCAGAGTTAAAAATAGAAAATCTTTAAATTACATCTTCTTCTTAATTTTAATGAAACTCAGTAGGAATGATCATTGGCTGATACTGCACAAAAAAGGCAAAAATTGTTCCGGTCCGCTAACCAAGATGGCTGCCAGAGCTAAAAATAAAATAATCTTTAAACGTCATCTTCTCCTAAACCGCTGAGCAGATTTTGATTAAACTTTACAGGAATTATCCTTATGTAGTACTGAGCAAAAATAGCTAAACTCGTTTAGGTCTGCCTACCAAGATGGCCACCAGAACTAAAAATTAATAAAATTCAAATACTATATAATTTTTAATGTGTTATTCCTTTCCTTACTTAAGCATTTTCTCTCTAGCGGTGGTTGAATTCGGGTGAGCGATTAAGGGCAATCATAGCCCTCTTGTTTGTACATTCTTCTTGAAAAATTCACACATTATGTATTGTTATGTTTGAAAGGGCCTCACAATTAAACAGTTAAAAAATGCAAAGAACAAGATCATATTACGATTATGCTTTTTATTCGGCCCTCAACTAGCTCACAGAGTAAAAATGTTTTATCGATAGTATATGAACAAGAGTGTATGTTCTTTAAAAGCTCTTTCCAGTGATGTTCAGTTTTTGAAGGTCGGACTTGATTTGGTCATTTTACGGCAGTCCAAGGTTTGATCCTTTTTAGAACAATTGTAAATCAGTTTTTATGCTTCAAATTGTGATATATAAGAAATAGAATGTTTGACAAGTGCCACTTGTATACTGGATTGAACCATTTGCTGCATTGCTAGGTACCTTATAGTAAAATTTTAATCAATTTTGTTTCTCATTTGGCCGCTAGGGGGCACTTGGCTTGAAATCACTCTTTGTAGCTAAAGAAATTGAAGTCTGATTTTTATGCGACTTTTTGCATTCTGATCCTTTGTGACATCAATTTGAAACGACACTCAAAAATTAATGCGATATTTAATGAAAATGATAGTTATTCAATATAACATTAGTTCGTAATAATGTTGACTGTCATGTCGCATTGTCGTGTGTCATTTTTATACTGTTGTGTGTCATTTGCAATTGTTGTTTATCGATTACAATTGTCGTTGGTCGCCATCATAAAGCAACACACACATCTAACGTGGCACTAACCAAATTCCGTAAAAAAAATCAAGTTTGCGACTACAGGACTGACAGTTAATACTCAAAAATATTCTTTTAAGTAAAAAAGTCTGCTTAAACATTGCGACAAAAATGTTTGAAAGATCGCTGTTAATAGTATTCAACATGCCAGTGAACGAAGAAATATGTTTTTCGAATCATGCGACTCGTGAACTGAATGGAATTGCTTTTGCGAAAATCGATGATGTCGCGATAGCGATTCTAGTTATTATTCTACTTTCTTATTCCTGTGAGGTTCAAATTAAAACAAGTTGCAGATGAGATAGCAGCATGAAATTTTAATAGTAACATTTGTGACTTTGGCGCGTTTGAAAGTCACATTTTTTACTTCATGTAACGTCACATGACGTCAGGGCTGAAAAGAGCTACCAAAGTGTGTACGCACTCTACAGCCGTCATTTCTAAACCGATTTACTTGATTTTTTCACAGAATGTATATATTACGTTCTTGTTGTGCAGGATTATATACATTTTGCAATATTCGAAAAGATCAAGGGTCTATGGCTGAACCAAGTTTCGAACTTTGGACCTACAAATGTATTGAAGTATTACGAAGCACTCAGATATGCTAGAAACTTGAAATTAGGACAGAACATGTGTCCTATTGATTTCTTTCCGCTCTGAGAAGACTGACATCATATGACGTAAAAAGACGTCATGACGCGTTATCAATTTTTTATACGGTTTTTAGCACTGGAAGACAGTTTTTTTTTTGCATAAAATTTTCACTGAAGGTGCAGCATAACCTCTTATTGTCATCAGTAACTTCCGTTTCCGGAAAATCGACAAGATCAAGGTCACATGTCACATGTTATCGGTTTTTTCTTCGGCCTTAAATATCTCAAAAACGAAAAATATTTTATCGAGACACTATATGTATAATTTGTGGTGATTTGAAAGGCTTTTCAGATGATATTTAGTTTTTGAAGATCGGGGTTGAATCAGTTGAGTTATTGCAGAAAAACAAAAATGTTGCTACCCTAGGTGCACTCAACTATTTATATCTCGATAATTATTGTTTTTTGTTGATAAGAGTATGAATATAATTTGTAGAACAATGCCTGGCCGTTCTTTTGGTGTTTAAATTTTAATTATGAAGCGTGTGAATTGTGGGACATTAAAACTCCATTCTTACGGTATCAAGCTTTTTAAAATTTGACGTAATATAGGGAAGTTACATGAAAAATAAGAATTCAGTAAAACCGTTATTTCATGCACTCCTGCAGTAAGTCTCAATCACTTGATTGCTTTTTTCGAAGAAACAATTTATTTTTTAAAAATAACATAAAGAACAATATTTTTAGCGTGATGCAATGCGGTCTTAATGGTATGCAGATTTTAATGATCGGACCATTAATTATTAAGTTATTTGTCGAAGCTTTCTATATCTCAAAATCCGTAAGAGAAAAGTTGAAACATGAAACACGTGAAATATTTCTAATGGTACTAAGCTTTTTTAATATTGGACATCCTGTAAGGAAGTTAGATGAGAAATAAGAATTCATTTAAACCGTTCTTTCAATAACTTCTGCAGTTCGTCCAAATCACTTGATTGTTTGTTGTTTTTTTTCTAAGAAACTATTTATTTTTGAAAATAACATAAAAAAACAATATGATGCAATGCGGTTCTTATGGTATACAGATCCATAAAATATTAAGTTATTTGTCGAAGGGTAGTAATTGACATGAAAATCTTTTTGCCGATATTTGCCTTTTTTGAAGGAATAACTTTATATAACTTCAAAAAACCGTAACAAATAGGTTTAAACATGAAGCAAGTGAATGTTGAAATTCAGAAGACCTTTCTAGAATGGTACCTAGGTTTTAACATCGGACATAACATAAGGAAGTTACATGAATATAAATTTTCCGGAAAACCGTTTTTACGTGTGCTTCTGCAGTTGATCCCACATATTATTCTAAATTTTATTTCTGTACATTAAAGGTATAATATGATACAATAAATTATTTTAATGCTCTGTGCCTCCTTTAATTCAGTAAGAAAATTCAATGAAAATATGAGAAATAAATATTTCGTAGAAAAGGAACCTTGTATACCTTTCTTGTATGTAAAGAGGACTTGTGGTACTTTATTCCCTTGCTGAAAACAAAGCAAATTATTCCCCTTTCAATGCATTGACTTAAGATTTTAAATTATGTCATATGACGTCACAGATTTCATCTGCTATTTATATAAATTAGCACTCTACAACCGTAAATTCGGGACGGATTTTCTTCAATTTTTAGCTCACCTGAGCACAACGTGCTCAGGGTGAGCTTTTGTGATCGCCCTTTGTCCGGCGTCCGTCTTGCGACGTGCTTTGTACGTCGTCAACAATTTGGCTTAACACTCTAGAGGCCATATGTTAAGGCCAATCTTCATGAAACTTGGCCAGAATGTTTATCTCTATAAAATCTTGGGCAAGTTTGAATTTTGGTCATGTGGGGTCAAAAAGTAGGTCACGAGGTCAAAACTTAGAAAAACCTTGTTAACACTCTAGAGGCCACATTTTTAGCCCAATCTTCATGAAACTTGGTCAGAATGTTTGTTTCCATAAAATCTTGGACAAGTTCGAATTTGGGACATGTGGGCTAAAAAGGAGGTCATGAGGTCAATTCTTATGAAAACTTTGTTAACACTCTAGAGGCCACATTTTTGGCCATATTTTCAAGAAACTATGTCGGAATGTTTGTTTCCATAATATCTTGGTCAAGTTCGAAGTTGGGTCATGTGGGGTCAAAAGTAGGTCCATATGAAAAATCCAACATATGTTGCTCATTTATAATCAGGTGAGCGATTCAGGGCCATCATGGCCCTCTTGTTTGAAGATGTTGTATGTCAGAATAGGAAATGAGTATGTTCCGGTTTGACATGGTTTGCAGTGCAGAAAGCCCTTTCTTTTGTTCAGAACAAAAGACGTCTAGTTGTTATTGTATTGATGTTTTAACCATATCATCACCATCTAATTTATTATCAAAACGTGTGTTCAACTTATGTATCAATTAAGAGTTCAGGTGTGATATTTAGTCTATATTTGATTTTGCCAACAATGGGCATAGTAGTGATTTCTTTTTGGAGGTCTGTAATTTTAAATCTTAAACTTTATTATTTAGCTTTAAGAACAAGTTTCTACAGTGTTGGAAGAGAGTAAATAATAAAAGTATTTGCACATTGATTTATACATTGCAATGCCATCCCTTTTGCAGATCATGATTGACGTCGTCGCTCGAATTTTCTGTATGAGAAGCCAGGTTGCCGAAGCGTCCTACAAGAAGTCTATAAAAAGACAGCCCAAAATGATGAACAATGACCGCGTTTATGATGAGCAGGCTAACGATAGACTCATGTATAATGACCTTCAGTCGGAAGACAGTTCATGGCGCATAAGCAATGGAACATCCGGTATGGGGTCTGATCAGATCAACACTGGCCTGCAGGAGCGCAGATCAACGCCAAGTATTGAAAATGACATCAAAGAAATAAAGACATGTATTAAGGTGATGATGAGCAAGAATATGCATAAGGAAAAACAAGAAAAAATCGCAAAGGAATGGAAATTGGTGGCTCTCGTTTTGGACAGGTTATTTTTCTTCGCTTATCTGCTGATAATATTAATTTCAGTTTCGACTGTGTTTGATTTCGTACTGTTTGGAAAGGATGGGCGAAGTTCGCAATGAAGTGTTTGATTCCGATAAATTTAGTTTGTTTAGTATAAGGAATCTTTTTCTGTACTTTACCATATGAAATTTATGTGAAGCAACATATCGAGTTGTCATTGTAATTTATCCAAAATCAGAAATGGTTTGAGGATGGCACACTGAATATTGTTCCTAGAATAGATTGCAGAATATTTGATATGAAGGCAGAATGAACTGTTAAATAAAAACATGGGATCAACTTTGGTATGATGTACATGTAATAATGTACAGAATATTCACTGCACATTGTCTTATGACAGCTATATTAGGAGTAGAGATTCAAAATGTAGTTACTTTCGGATCCAAATGGAAGGCTCTTAACCAAAGGGAAGACCAATAGCGTTTATCCTCTGGATGGGATAAATATGTTGCGACCTGTAGTGACTATAAAGACTGTCAGATGAGATCTACATTAAGGTTGTTTTCTATCAGGAAATAAAAAAATAATTTTGTAATCAAGCCAGATTCATTATGTTGACTGCAGTTTACATCAATGTATGGGTGGGTGATGTTAACAGAGATGACATTTAATAAAGTGAAACATAACGCCAATTAAAAAAAAACTAGATATTGGTTATATCGACATTTTCTGATAATTTTAATATTTCGGAAACCCTTCTCACTGATCCACAAGTCTTTCAGGTAGTTTCTTGTAGAATCTCGTGCAGGCTGGAGCGAAATAGGCAGACTCACGTGCAATAGGTTTTCCCACTAGTTGTCGCTTTTTTCACCAAGGACAACTGTTTTCAGTTTAGTTTCGTTTCGTTTAATTCTGATATATATATTTATGTGGGTGTGTGTGTGTGCATTGTGAATACTCAATTTTAGCACAACCTGTGGACAATGTTTCTTTTAACTTTCAACTTATTCAAGAAGAAACAAATTACTTGAAAATTTAGAATCTTGAATTTTAGTCTAAAGTATATACTCAGGATATTGGTGTATTAGAGCAAAAGCCCACTTTTTCATGAAACATCTGAAATGAAGATATTCCTATCTTAAAAAAAATGAATGCTCTTAAAATCATTTATTGACTTAGGACATAGTTGCTTTAACATAATGCTATAATTAGTAAGTTCTTACACAACACTGGGACACAGTTCGCCAATGTAGGCCAGTCATAGGGAAATCACTGGGTAGATAGGTATGTCTGTGATCCATTAAAAATATGCAGGTCTTGATTGGGTCAGTAAAGACATGTCTAGGCTTATCACAATATAAACAATCGACTGGGTCTGATTTATGGTGCTCTTTCCAAAACATGACAGTCAATTGATGCTTTAACAATAGGCCATCGTTATTTATCCGAAAAAATGAGTTGGTAATCACTCTATGTCACATTTATCTTCTCTCCAGAATAAAAAGTAACACTTATACTGGCCTTATACAATACTGACCAGACGAAATTTATGAATAGATGGGAGATTTTAAAATAAGCTATCACAAGAGGTTTGTTTTGGGCTTTGTGAGAACGTACTTTGGGGACAAACGCACTATGGGGTTGAGATTTTTTTACCAGTCTTATCAGCTAATTTGCTGATATAAAATGACTTACGGGGCATTATTGGAAATGTTTTGACAAATTTTACGATTTAACATGAATAAAACAGCTATGTTTATAATCTGACTAGAATTATACTTAAGGACTTTGAAAATGCACGAAAATGAGACCATCAAATGTATATCACATATGTGCTGAAAATATTATTATGACGTTTTCGAAAAACAGTTATCAGGTTCTTAATGTGAATTTAAGCAATTCATGAGTGGAGTAAGTATGTCAAATATATAGAATTTATTCCATTAGCAATGGAGTAATACTCTAGACAAAATACTAATTAAAAAATTAAGAATGATAGTTTTAGAAAAGTTTCTGACGGAGTTCTGTTTTGTAATCACACACACACACACACACGTCACTGAATCTGGCCTTATCTATCTCGTGTTAAACCAAATTCTAAACCGTTTACCGTTATCATAATCATAATTTATATCATCAACATCATCAGATTTATAGGTAATTACCCCACTGATGAAAAGGCAGAATTCACGTGAGAGATGTCGCTTGCTTTACATGTTCTAGTTGAGATGTATATATAGATCTTGCTTTTTGCTTTTGAATTTGTAAAAAATGTTTGAGCTTTCTCTCTTAATAGACAGGTTTCAGTATCAAATATGTTCGGCCTCACATTTTAATAAGATGTTCGCTTAGAAATTGGCAAAACATGTTTTTAATAATTATTAATACTAGGCTCGAATTCCATCACCAATACTTAGCCCCGAAGAATACCTAAATACTAAAATAGGGATAGAACGCGTTCCGCTATGTTTGTGTTAATACTTATTCTACAAAACATATTGACAATTAATTACTACACACTAACAATAAAATTATATGTTCCTAACTTAACTGTTCAAGTTTTTTCTACGCTTAGTATTTTAGTCGAATTGGTGCCGAATTTGATTAATTCGAAGTACCATTAGTTATACATTTTGTAGAGAGGTAGTGACCGTCATTGCTAATTTACTGTAACAATGTATAAGCCAATGTAATTGTACCATTTTCACTGTACATATTCATTTTAAAAGAATACATGATGTAGACAAAGCATATGTGTGGGTATATGAGATATGTAAATACCACTCGTGCATACAAATTATATGAATAATATATCTTTATATCTATTCACAAACTATGATTCTCATGCCGTCCAAATACTGTTGTCTTACTGTGCTTTAGGTGATGGTAAACTTAAATTTAACATACAATGATTGCACACTCCCTCATATGATTGCACACTCCCTCATATGATTGCACACTCCCTCACCCCTCTTCAAAGAATGACACAAAGCTTTTTCAAGATTTGGTTTCACATATATCAAATTTTCTATATTCCGATTAAGTAGTTTTCAATAAGTTATGCCTTTATTAATGTAATCCTTATGGTACCGTTATAATGATAAAGGCTGTTTCGTCTAATTGCTGAAATAGAATAAAGAGAAGAGACGAATATTAAAACTTTGCATACCATAACGAAATTATCGGCATTATTTCTAACTTAATATTTCATTGTGTCTCAATCTTTAATTGTTCCAAAACATTTTAAATGCATATTTACCATTTTCGTCACATAAGGTTTCAGAAATGTTGGTTATTTTAAAAATATCGTCAACACAAAATTGATTTTAATACACGGAGTTGTTGCCGTAAGAAGTTAATGATAAGCACCACAAACCAACCACTATCTTTCTATATTACAAACATCAAGTGCACACTCTGTTTAATCATCTATATGATCTAAACCTCATATCATTTGTAATTGCTTTTATATTCATTTTCAGTAAAGACTGAAAATTGTTTGTGAATCTTGGATTATACTCAACGGAGAAATTTAATTACGATTTCCACAAAAGATCGACCCAGTATGTGTAAAGTGTACATAGCCTATGAAGGAATGTAAATGTTTTAATACTGCACCGCACTGCACCGTGGACTCTTCAAATCAAATACTGTGAAATCATTATTTTCGTGGGACACTGATTTTTGTCGATTTCTTGGGGGTTTTATCCACGAATATTAATCCTCACGAAACTTGTCTATTATAGACCTTATGTTTTCTAGTACGATTAAATGTACTCACGAAATTCCCTTAGGTACACAATCAACGAAATTTAATGTCAACGAAACTTTGATTTTACAGTATACATCACTCAATCATATATCATATACGTGTCTTTCCGTAAAAGATTGGAAAAAAATGAAATGCTTGAATACGTTTGAATAATAATTATCAGAAGGGTTCAGGAGTATATTAAAATACATTTTATTGAGTAAGTCAGAGAAACTGATATTTTATCACAGACACGTTAACACTACCGGTCAATAACATTTGTGTAGTAAAGAACAATTGATTCCGATCATGTCCGGGGAGACCCGAGTTTGTCCGATTGTCAATGTTAATTTTATTTTTACTGTATAAATTAGTTCCCCGGGCATTGGGACGGTCCTTATAATGCTGTTATTCGAAAGAAAATGTATGTTTAGGTTTGTATCTGTTTACACAATAAATGCTATCCTGAAATCAGATGAAATGTCTCTTTATCTTTTTCAATTATCCGACTGGACAAATAACACCGTATGGGAGCGACACCGAATATTGGTACTAGTAAGCGAAGCGAGAAAAAGTCGAGCGAAGCTTGACCAAATGGTAAATTTTATCGAAATTATCACATTTCTAAGAATCTGACATGTACGATCATATATGTATTCATCCACAACAAATTCCGCCGTCCATCAAACCTAACACCATTCTGAAACACTGTCCCATAATTTATATCGTTCATAAATCATGTCATCTAGTACCGGCAAAAAGTTCTGTCAGTCAACTTCATTCCCTTTAAAATAATTTAATTTCAACTCAACAATTGCATGTCTAGTCAGGTTTTACTCGTCATTATCTAATATTTATGTAGATGTAGTTTCTTCCTTGTTATGATCATAATCAGCGACACAATTGTATTATTATCATTTTCTTTTACTGTACGGCGGCTTAGGAATTAGTGATAACTAGGTGTATGGCATATTACTATCGTAATGTACTGCATATTGCATTGAAATAAAACAAAAATGCCTTTGTTTTTTCTGCAAAACGAGTGTTCCTTTAGTATACAAATTTGGAAATGCATATATTTTTTACGTTACGTTCAAATTTACATAATTATATCATATTCAGATTTTCACGTTTACACAAGTTATATCTTTACGCCAATATTGAATGTTTTAAATAATTCTCGACATTGAATTTATTCACACATTAACCGATATGCCTTAAAACGCATATCAGCGTTATAGTAAATTTAGCTCACGTGGAAAGCGTTTTCCGCGAAACCACGATAGATAAATATTCACCGCAAATCCGACCAGGGTTTATTATGTCATTCTATCGATATTAAGCGTTTGCGCCTGTACAAAATTAAACTTTAATTATTTATTTTTGCAAAACAACCTTAATTGTTCTTTATGGAATGAAAGTGCAAAAGTTAAATTTGGAAAAGTATTGCTATGTTTCTTTTAAATATTGGTGGAACAAATTAAATATTTTAATATCCGACTTTTATCCAGATTTAAATACTGGTAATCCAATTTAAAAGATAATTGGTTCCAACAAATTAAATCCTTAATCATATACCGGTTACAAAATTATTATTTAAAATCTCTTTAGTTAAAGAACAATTTTTGAAATAATTATTTTTGTGAATGATTGGTATGTATAACTTATATATATGCATTTAGTTTCGCTTTTTACTGTTGAAAGTTGAAATTCTTCGTAATTAAATGGTTCAGTCAAAAAAATGAAATGGTTAAGAAAGTAAATATTGCGGTGATGGGTGAAAGTCCTCGGTGGCTGGCGGACGGTGTGTTTCCCGTGTGAGCTATACTATATGTATAGGATCGACCGAATAGAGGTTTTCTTCATAGGAAAGTCCTGTGCACGAGATCCATGTAAAACCGAGACTGCGAACATAGTACATGTATTCGTTGAACCACAGTGTTTTATGTAGTTTAGTTAATTAATTAGTTTATTTGTTTACCGGGTTTAAACTTCAAACGGTAGTATGTCATCTTTTGGAGACTGTCTATTTGAGACAGATATAATGCTGCCACACTGCAGTATATGACATGATACCACGCCCAGTTACATTATCCTGACACCGGGCCAACCAGTCCTGGAACTACCCTTATATACTGAGAGCCAAGCAAGGAAGCTCTACCAGTACTATCTTTACGACTTCGCCGGTGATCGCATATACCAGCTCACGCTCCCGTGTCGGACGCTCTAACCACTCGGCTACCGGGAACAGTCTCAGTTTACATTTAATAATCTTACGGACGCTCGTCATAACTTATAAAATAACCTAAATAAGCATATTTACATTGCTAAAAATCACCTAAAAGCATTAAAGTATTTGTTCCTTTTGCCATGACGACTTAAGTTTATATTGTATGCTCGTAATTGTACTTTTATATTGTTGAAGATATATATATATATATATGCATTTTGATTCACTTTATCAAATTTATATAGAATACAAACATTTGAACATTCAGTGATACAATAATTATCACAGGCATTGGAACCGTTTAAAAAGTTCTTTGATCTAAGGTTTTACCGAAAACGTCAATAGAAACAACTAAGGATCATTTTCCATTCATATTTGCCGGTATCGAAAGATAATGATCAATACATATGTTATAGATCAGACACAGTCAGGTGTACACAATAACTGATCTTGATAGATTTTTACCCTCGGGTTACAATATTGTCAAACCTTTGTTTCAAAGAAAAATGTAGTTAAACAATTATTTTTTTTACAATATAGGTGTGGAGTTTATTATTAAATAGAGAAAGGGTTAAACTCCATAATTGTCATTTATGTGCTTCATATATATAATATTTCGGACTGTTTATTTAGGATTTCAAACAGCGTTGATTTAGTTCTGTACTGTGATGTGAAATACAGACTAAGTATGTAGAATCTGATGGAATCAGACACTTGTACAGTGTTAGCGTTATTCAGAATTTTGTGTAAAACTAAGTAAAGTTGAGTTATGTAAACCCCCCGGTGATTCTTTTGGTTTATATGACATTTTTTTTTTATTAAAATTTGATTATCATTTAAAGATTTGGAAGTTTAAATTTCAAAAGTTATAACTCATTGAAACGGATGTAATCATATATCGATTAAAGTCGTTTTAAAAGCAGAATTAAAAAATAAAATCTGCATTTTATTAAAATGGATAATTGCATTTAAGACACTAATTACAATTTGTAATGCTTTGTAAAATATGCAGCTGATTTGTCAATATCAACAACAAAGGGCGGCGACCTTTGTTGGAAAATTATCAGATCAACACCGGGACACACAGGAGAGAAGCAAATGAGAGATATGAATCTTTTGCACCATGTACCATTGTCATCTGCACACTCCTGTCAGAGATAGACATCCTTTCGTATACCCACCAGACATGTACGTATGTTTGACCACCGTGTGGGGCGGCGATCTTTGTCAGATCAACACCGGGACACACAGGAGAGAAGCAAATAAGAGATATACGAAAGACCGGTGGGGACTTCATAACTTCAAACTTCACAGTTCAGACTTCTTACTTCAAACTTCATTGATAAACGTTAAATATCTTTAAAGTATGAAGTGTGAAATTCAGACTTCACACTTCACACATATTTGCTATGAAGTGTGAAGTGTGAAGTTTGAAGAGTGAAGTTTGAAGTCTGAAGTGTGAAGTTTGAAGTTTGAAGTATGAAGTTTGAAGTGAGAAGTGTGAAGTGTGAAATCTGAAACGTGAAGTTTGAATTACGTCATCGTTACGTCACACAGTTGTTTAAGACTGGATGCCGAAGACAAAAGCTGCCTGAAAGATTTACATTCTTACATAAAAATGGACATTTTGGTACGTATAATTTGCAATAATTCGTTCGTGTTCGAAAGTATTTCATTACTAAACTTAGTTTTGTTTTTATTTTCCTATTTGTTTTTAATGTAAATGTACCTTTCTAGTGAAAACATATGTTAAAATATTTATTTATCGTTTGAGAATGCATGGTTAAGTCGAATAGCATTATATTCTTCAAAACTATCTCTGGAAATTTTTGAATTGAATTGCAATCCGTTGTCACGGAGTAAGGGTAACCTTAATTTGTGCTTTGAACAAAAAAATGCAGGTCTTCCAGGATGGGTTTAATTTGGACTGATTTAACTTTGATTGTTACCAACTTTTTCATTATTTTCTAATAGTAAGTATACCGTTACTTGTTCCATGAATAATTTTCCTTTCAGGGTATCTTATTCTGCATGGTCATACTTATCTGCCAAACTTCTGCTGTGTACCCTGTGCGTGAAGAGGGCGTCAACAACTTGCAACTTGATTTAATTAAATATTATTTTAATTTGGGTTACAAATACAAAAAATAAGTTATAGACATCTTAAAAGATTATTACAGAAATTGAATTTGTATAGAAAGGTTCCCGAATCACCGATTGACCTAATTATAGGTGCTATTTTGAAAGAACTCTCCGGGAGTGGTAGATGCATTGGTCACAAATCAATGTGGAAGCGATTAAAAAGTTGTCATGGTTTACATGTCCATAGATCAACAGTGTTACGGATAGCAGACCCTGAGGGCATGGAAAGACGGAAGGCAAGACGCTTGCTTCGTCGTAAATATAGATGCCCCGGACCGGACTTCGTGTGGCATGTCGATGGGTACGATAAAATTAAACGTTTTGGATTTGCTATTCATGGTGCAGTTGATGGGTTTAGTAGGAAGATTCTTTGGCTTAAAGTTGGTCAAAGTAACAATGATCCAAAGATAATATCTCGGCATTTTTTACAAACTGTAAAAAGGCAAGGATGCAAGGTTCCCACGATAGTGAGAAGCGATTTGGGAACTGAAAATACTACTATTCGACAATTGCAAATATATTTCCGTTCTACTCACAATGATGATCATTCTGCAGAAAAAAGTTTCATCTTAGGAAAAAGTACATCGAATCAAAGAATAGAATCTATGTGGAGCTTGTTAAGGCATCAATGCCTTGACTTTTGGATAACATTTTTAAAAGATCTACAAGAAACAAATGTTTTTAATGACGGGGATATTTTCATAGGCAGTGTCTTATGTACTGTTTTACACCAGTTATAAGATCAGAATTAGTCAAGTTTGTAAATGAGTGGAATGTACATGACATATCAGGCGATAAATCGGATGGACCAAAGGGAAAGCCAGATATAATGTATACACTTCCGCAACTGTATAACGCTGAGAACTATAGTCATGTCGTAAACGAAGACGAAGTAAATGTCTGCATGCAGATGTATTCCAAATTAGGAAACCCAGGAGGATGCCTTCCAGAATTCTACAGATTATTCCAGCTTCTTTGTCCAACTGTGCCATCATCAGCAGAGGAAGCATTTGATTTATACATTGAACTCTTAAATCGACTCTCGGTATTATTTTAATTGACTATCTACCGATGTAATTATATTCCTTCTGACCTCTTTGCCCGACCTACATGCTGAAAAGTAATCGTTGAGATGCTTTATTCTGTATTTTCTTTGCCATTTTTTCTATTCATAATGGTTCTAATCATCAATTCGACAGATATTTTCTCATTACTTTCGTGTTTATACAAATAGATTTTAGAACTTGTATAATATTTATCTGAAAGGTTCATGTTAAATGAAACACGTTGACTCTTGAATAGTTCGGGGCTATTATCAAGATTTTCTTTGTCATCTTTTTCTGATATATGAAAAAATATTCTAGATCTAATTTTAATTTCAGTTTCACGACATGGCTAATTGAAATAAAGAAATTATTTGCATTTTTTTCTTTAATCGGAATGCTAACATTTAGATGATAAGACAGCAGTCTATGGGAAATGATTTAAATTTCAAATGTTCTCAGCTGTGAACTTACAGCTTTAAACCAGTAATGTAGGTCCAACTGCCACTTTATTCTGCAAATTAAAATTGTTCCTACAGTGTATCTTAGTTGGAATACGCGCTAGACCTGTTCTATAGTTGGTCTTCAACTATCCTGGAACTGTCTTTAACTATACAGGTAATTTTAACTAGAATCAGGAATATTCAATAGGAAAAGGTTTGTCATGTCTGTTTTATAATACCAAAGATTGCAATTTAAAGCCTAGTACAATGTTAAATTTATTTGATTCATTTGCTTGTTCAACTTTACAATACAACGCTGAAGTCTGGGGTAATACAAAGTCAAAAAGTATAGAGACGTTACATTTAAAATGTTGTAAGTTAAAAGTTCAACTTGCTCAGTGTCCGTGTACGGGGAAGTGGGCAGATATCCAATATATATTGTTCGTTACATGAAAATTCGTAAGAATATATTTAACATCTCATAATAGCTCATATTGATAAAGACTTTGTATTTATACATCCTCTCTCTCTCTCTCTCTCTCTCTCTCTCTCTCTCTATATATATATATATATATATATACCCAAGCAAAAAAAAGAAACTGTGCACTTGGGTTTTACTATTTGTTCCAGGTTATTCTAATAAAAACATTTACATATTTGGTACCAAAATCTGGGATATCCATTCCCCAACATGATGCAGTGTTTTCTGTCATAATCAAAGATAAACGCCTCTGTTGTTTCCATGTCAAACGCATTAGGGGTCAAAATTGAAATTCGCATTTTTTTTCTTAAACGTCTTGATCATTTTTCTTCAGTTTCCGAAATTTCTTGAATACCGATTATGTCCACCTCTCCAATGAATCAAAGTTATGATTCTCGATCACATCGACCTTATGTAACGTCGAATGACGTAAGTTGGAACAGCATTCCATTCTTGGACAAGGGCAAGAGTAAGGTCATGAATGTTCAAAAATGCGATTATCAATTTTGACCCTTAATGCAGTTTGCAATATAAATAGTGAAGCATGGTATTTTGCAATTATTATATAATTATGTGTACCATTGCTAACAGAATGGAGGAGTATCTGGCGCTTTTGAACTAGAGAAGAGAGAGAGAGAGAGAGAGAGAGAGAGGGGGGGGGGGTTAGTGTATGTATGGAAGCCTGTAGAAAATGATCAGTGACATGATTTTGGTATTTTTGTTGCAACAATGTACTATGTACACGTTGAAATGACTACAGATCTGTTCTGTTCTGTTCAGTTCTGAAGATCGACCCAAGTTATATATGTAACAATAGAAATCTCGAGAACGGGTCTAACAGTGCGGTCTATAAGAACATCAAATACCTGTCCTTGTGCACAGTAGACCTGATACAAAAGTCTCAATATGGTCGTTGATTTGTGTCCTTTGTTAATGAAGTAATTCTTAATACCAAGTATTTGTTTATTATGGATATTGAAATATTTATAATTCCTTCGGCAAAATAAAGTTTTTGACAAAAGTCTCAATATGGTCGTTGATTTGTGTCCTTTGTTAATGAAGTAATTCCTTCATTAACAAAGGACACAAATCAACGACCATATTGAGCCATATTGAGACTTTTGTCAAAAACTTTATTTTGCCGAAGGAATTATAAATATTTCAATATCCATAATAAACAAGTACGAAAGTTTGACGGATTCGCCCCATCCTGTCTTTTATCTGTGGATGCTGTTCATATCTGAATTAAGATTAGTTTAAAATTACTAATTCCACGTCGATCGGGAAATAAATTTTTTAATAATCTCTCTTGACGGTTCCTTGGTAGTATATATATAAAGCAAAGTTTAAAAGCGATATATTGGCAGGTAACTGGAAATACTATCAAAGCCTTGTTTTATTTAATTCATGCGTGCTTATTTTTCAAGTATATTAATTTTATGATCAGTTGTTTTAGCGGACAGTCACTTTGCCAAACTTGATTTTTCTATAATAATAAAAGTAATTGTTCCTATATCCATAATTAGCAAATATAATCATAATTGCGCGAGGCATTTATATTTAATGCCTTAGCAGTCTGATATTAGCAAATATGCAAAGGAGGTAAAATGAAAAGATAATTTATTCTTTTAAACACAATTTACTTTATAAAGGTAAAACTTTACTTTATAATGATAAATAATTTAAATATAAACATAAAATATCACTATAATTTCATACTCATAGTCATTAAACTAGATTACTCTGACACCGGGCCCAAAACCTCCAAAGTCCGGGGAGAATGATCAAAATACTCGTCTACCGGGACCGGCACAGTGATATGTTCGCACTAATACACTACGGTATACATGTACTACGACAACATGTGAGGAACCTTCCAGCTGGCTTGTTCTACCCAGCCGTGCGTTCAGTCACACAAAACAGGACCTAATATTCGCTCCTGTACTCCTGTTTCACCGCTGTGTAATGAACGTAAGCTGGGTACCAACTAGCTAATATTAGCTTGAACGCAGGCCTGATTTTTGGCAAACTGTTTATCTTTACACTGCGCACCATTTTAAACTTACACATGAAATCTGATTTGCAGAAAGCCAAAATTGAGCCCTTACTAATTTTAATTGTAAAATTCTTATCTTCAGACCACTTAAGCAAACAGCATAAAACCTGATCAGCCTGCGAGTTACTCGCTGCAAAAAACCTGATCAGCCTGTAAGTTGCTCGCAGGCTGATCTGGTTTTATGTTATTTATATTGGTATTTTCATGGGGTTCTCTATGAGAGAAAGGGTTAATTATGATGAAATAGATTGCAACTTATTACAAAATGTCTTCAATCATTCATTTGATGCTGATTATCTCAAAACCTTCCAAAATCATTAAAATGTTTGTGGCTTTGTGTAAAAATAGCCTAGTATCTCTCTAGTATAACAATATACCTCCTGAAGATTCAATTGTATGAACCGGTTGCGGACTAATAAAACTTGTAAAAAGGGCTTGTCATTACCTATATTTGCTATATATATATATATATATATATATATATATATATATATATATATATATATAAGCCATGTCCCTAGTGGTCATGTTTTAGTTACAAATCAGAATAACTAGTGACATATGTAAAGCTGAACGAAAGAACATCTGTACCAATTTATTTTGAAATTGGGCCAGATACGTTTTGGAGAAGATGATTTTTATTGTTTTCATTTTATTTATTTCTGTTGCCATGGCAACCAGAGTTCTGACACGATTAAGTAAATTTTAGCAACGTTCGTGCACATTGGTCCAAGGACCATCCCTGCCAAGTTTCATTAAATGCTGTCCAGGGGTTTCGGAGGAGATGTCATTTAAAGCAAATTGTTGACGACGCACGACGGACGAATGGTGATCACAATAGCTCACATTGACCACTTAACAAAGGAGTTACAGCACCGAAGCATCCCCTTGATTTTGAAGTCTTGCCTTGTTTTGTTTTATATTGTAATGTTTATGGAAAACGTGGCGTTATATTACGTGGCGTGACAGTGTCATTCCTAAATAACCCTATTAGGGGAACGGGTTTAAAAAAAAAGACGACCATTTAACCAATGGCTGACGCCGTCTGCAGTTATGGCTGTTTAATTTTTATTGGTCAGTGCATGAAGAACCGGTTGTTGAACTAAAAATCGCACACAAGGTCAAAATAATTTTAATTAAACTAGTGTTCTATATATTGAAGTGCAGACTATAAACAAATGCAAAATTAATGCAAATTGTATTAAGACCATAAATCGCTATCAATATTTTGAAAAGAATTTTACAGGATGGTAACACATGTTTTATCATAAAATTATCAAGTTAACGAGAATATTCATATCAAAATCTGACGGAACGTTAAAGCTTTTTGATATCAAAAGTTGAGCAAATGCAGTTTTCATACACGTTATTAGTCACAGCATTACATGTGCTAATTTATAAATATGTGTTTTAAACCAATTTTGACTAGACAGCCTGAATTGTTACCGGATGGTCCAAATACAACTTTAACATCAAATGAATTGCTTTATAACCAAAATATAAACTAAAGATACAGTAAACTAGAAGTCGTTTACAGAAAATGACTATCAAGCTCGTCCGAGCCTCATAAAATAATAAACTTGAAAAACAAGAGGGCCATAGTGGCCCTAGAACGCTCACCTGAGTACTTGAAACCAAATCTTAAAAAGGCAACAACAAGCTAATAGCAAAAATATTTTTAGGTTATCCACATAGACATATAATGCAAATAAGTTTCGTCCTTGAGGCCATGTTTTCTGACGATTAGAATAATATAAGCAACTTTAGTAGAGGGCCACCCAAGGAACATTTGTACAAATTATATTCAAATATAGCCAGCAAAATTGGAGGAGAAGATTTTTAAAGTTTATATCTAATTTTTCTTTCCAATGCCATGGCAACCAGAGTTCTTCGTGGATCAGGTTTATTTTTAGCAACTTTTGTAGAGGTCTACCAAAGGATCATCCATGCCAAGTTTCATCAAATTCCAATTGGTTTCTGAGGAGACGTCTTATAAAGAAAATTGTTGGGCATCATCTGAACTGAAATAAACAACATGGTAAAGTAATGGCAGAGACACAAATGTTGGAAAAAGTGTCAGTGCGACTGGTAGATGTATCCCTTTGGAGGGCACATTTAAAGCATACATGCATAACTATTGTTTCTGTAACAGTTCTTGTGCAATGCACTTCCTCCTATTGCAATGGTCTGACATTAACAGGATTTGGGGGGGTTAAGCAGTATTATTTTATTATAGAAATAAACTTTTATAATTATCATACATAGTAAATACCCTTTACTTGAATATGTAAAAGGTCAGAGGCACTGGAATTAATTAAACTAAGCCTAATGAGTTTCCCATCAAGTCTATAAAGGATGGAAAACTTATAAAATCATCATGACCATGACTTTTAGTGGCTTTTTTCACTTTGAGGGGAAGGGGTCCAGGCCCATAGGAAAGGTGAAAAATTGTACAAACGAGCTAGAGGGGCAATTTTTCTACTTAGTTTAATTTTGGCATATTACTGTATTTTATTCTTATTTCATGGTGTTTTAATTAAATAATAATAATACATGTATTAGAGCAATGGCATAACATATTTAAACAGTTTTATTGAGAATATAACAAGCTTTTAAATTCAGTATCATGGAGGGGGGATTTTTAAAAAAAAGGGGGGGGGGGAAATATACTTTTTACAGGGGGAATTCCGCCTATATTCTCCATATACATGGAAGACATTTTTAATATAATGTATGAAGACAATTGGTAAATTATTTCAAGAGTTATACCAGATGAGGCCAATATTCTATGATGTATGAAGACAATTGGTAAAATTTCAATTTTGACCAGAAATCAAATGGTTCATGGACATAACAGCAAAACTGACTGACCAATGTCATTTGCAAATATGCCCCCCAAAATTATGAAATTAATAAAATTATACTTTTTATACAAGTGACGAGATTTGTTTTACAAAATGGCAGAAATTAGTAAAAAGTATGATGATAGAATTATCTACATTAAAGATCAGAAATGATGATGATGATGATGATGATGATGATAATGATGATGAAATCAATAGAATTTAATTAATCATTATGATTCGCAAAGACTTGAAGTATACCTTTGGCTGTTGTGGGAAGGCTCCGAAGCCATCACATGTGCTTGGTGAATTTTCTTTCGCACTGTTACATTATTTCCTGAAGCAAATATTTTAAAGGTTTAATGAAATATCAACTTGAATATCTTGCATACATGAACTCTACTGCATGGAAAATGACAAGATCATCTGAAAATCCTTAAAAATGCGCAAAGGCGTACAACAACGTCCAGTTAACATGTTGAGATAAATTTCAGGTGACATCTTTGATATTTTATTTATCTACTGCGATAAATTTATGACTCTATTCCATAATATCTCGCAAAATGTTGCCTAAAATCACATATATGCAATCAAAAGTTGAATTATACTTTTGCATACATGCTATTTTAGTGACATTTGGAGGAGTTCAAGCTTTTAAAATCTGTCAGTGCAACACTATTTTTTTTTAAAAATTAACCTTCATTTGAAGACTTACAACACTCACTAGATCGTTTATACAACTACTGTAATACCTGGGGCTTAGAAGTAAACATAATGAAAACAAAAATTGTAGTTTTTCGCAAAAGGGGTGGCACAAAAAAATAATGAGAAATGGATATATGCAAATGAAAATGTGGAAGTTGTAAATGATTTTAATTATTTAGGCGTCACGCTGAATTACACTGGCAATTTTAACCTTAATACCCAAACATTGTATGGTAAAGGTTTAAAAGCATTAAATACCCTGTTGTCAAATTTAAAAAAGTATGAATGTAAACCAAGAGTAGCCTTGCAGTTATTCGATGCTTTTGTTTCATCTATTATCTCGTATGGTTGTGAAATTTGGGGATTTTCTAAATCTAAACAGTTGGAGATGATACATTTGAAATTTTGCAAAACTATACTTGGTGTTAGACAAACAACCTCTAACTGTGCAGTATATAGCGAATTGGGTAGATACCCGTTATACATAAATAGATACGTACGAATTTTAAAATACTGGTTTAAACTGAGGGAAAGCGATAATATAATTATTCAATCAGTCTTAAAAGATGCTATGTTACAAATTGAAAATGGTAACATGAATTGGTTTGGTGAGGCCAGAAACCTTCTGACACGATATGGGTTTTATTATATTTGGTATAACGATGTACATGATATGAACGTGAATCATTTTATTTGTAGTTTTAAACAACGTCTTATAGACGAATATTTACAAATATGGCAAGGAAATGTCCGTGAAAATGGTGTTTTAACAGTATATAGAGCCCTTAAAACTTCATTGAATTTGAACCATACTTAGATAATATTGAGTCAAGAAATCTAAGAATTGCGATAACAAAGTTACGTTTATGTTCTCATAACTTAAGAATACATACTGGAAGATATGATGGATTAGAGCGACACTTACGTTATTGTCAAATGTGCGATTCAAATGAAATAGAGGATGAATTTCATTTCATGTTTATTTGTAAATCATATGCCCAAATAAGACAAAAATGTATCAAACGTTATTACAGAATAAGACCTAATATGTTCAAACTTATACAGCTTCTTAAAACAAAAAAAGGAATTAATTATGTTAAGCAAATACATTTCAGATTCATTTAAGCTTAGATATACCTTATTAACAAATACATAGTACATGTTATACATTCATATATGTATTTAAGTTTATACGTAGTAAATCATAGGTTTAAAGGTCATGTTTTACAGTCATATACTTTTTCATGGTTGTATTTTAAACATTGAGACGTAACTGTTCCAACAATCATATCTTTATGAACTTGTTCAGTGGTCATATTACTATTGTTGAATTGCAATAGTACTAATTCAGTCCATCCTTTATATGATAAATGAAAATATGTCATATTATATATTGTGTTCAAATGTATTTAAATGCCGTTCACTACTTTGTATAATTGTGATGTATATCTTTATTAATTATGTGTATATAACACAAAAAACTGTAAAGTTTACGTGTAATAAAATCTGTTCTGTTCTGTTCTGATCTTCAACCCCCAAGTGTGACCTTGACCTGTTAGATCAGTGTTCTCAATAAATATTTGATGAATAGGTTGTTTTTTTTCAAAAGTAAGAGGCCCTAGGGGGGTCCGGGGACATTTAAAAATATACACCTTTGCTAATTTTAACCGGCTCATAAGTAATTTGAACCGGCCTTTTAGGCCAGCGGCCGGTTCCTATTGAAAACACTGTAGATACAGACATGGTTTTTGCACACAACACACTGTACACATAAACAGATACATATGGATACATTATTTTCTTTGAACTCAAGTACTTGAATATATATACAAATACTCACACACTGCACACTGGTGACATATGATCTAACAACTGAGACTTGAAATACTTTTTAAATTCAGTTTTCCACATTCTTCATAGTAACTAAACATTTAAGTTTTTTTCTGACCACTGAAGCTTCGGTTATAGGCATTTATTTGAAATCTTGCTATGCATGGCATAGTTAAACAGATCTATCACCTAATAAACCTACACTCTAGCTTATCATCAACATGCTATATCTAGATGGTACCTTTGGTAAGGCATAGATGATGGTGACCAGTGACAGAGCGACCAATCTAGAAACTACAGACAGTCTTTTGTAGTCAATGGCCATAGTCTGCAACAAGCATGACTGACTGTATATCTCTTTAGTCTTTGTGGGTTACATCTCAATATTGTTCTTATTTTCAAGAAATAAGCATTGTTTTAATTAAACTTAAATTTAAACGAACCAATAATACATAATGATGTTGTGTTTTTTTTTCTGGCATGGGCATTTCAACAGGCAAACATATTTGAACTTGAATAAATGCGTTTTTATAAAATCAAACTCTCCTTGACAGTTACTAGTCCCCTCAATGAGCTGTTCTATGCGGGACATGTTATTTTAGGGGTGACGGACTATGTGAACCACGGACGATGTGAACCACTTTCCAAGGTGATGTGAACCATTTTCAGGAGATGATGTGAACCATCAACAAATATATAAATTTAATAACTTTTAATATTAAAACTTGTGTTTCTATATGAAATATGACTATTTATATAAATAAATGGATGCCAAGAAACATCATTGCTTTATTTTGTGTTTTTACATGACCTAGCTGGTATGGTTTGAAGATATTTAAGATAATAAAACACCGTAAAATTATTTTAATTTAGTGATGAAGAAAAACAAACATTAAGCAATTTTGTTAAGCGACACACTATTTAATTATAATGTTATTCGCATTACTTAATAAAGAAAAAAGGTTATAATAAGGTTAACTTCGTTTGATTACCTCCGGTGCGAACTTTAATTAGTAGACATGTATTTATATATACACAAGAAGATCTTCGAGCTACGGAGACGACCGGCCATATCTCCATATTGCAACTTCTATGGGCATGTCACAATCTGCCGGGACTTGCAGCAAATACTTATTTTTTTAATACTTAATAAAAATAATGTACAATAGATAAAGATTCTCTCTGGTTAAAATTGAAAATAAATCATCTTTTAAATAAATAGCATTTGATATTGTTTTAAAACAACAAAAATAAACTCATTTGAAAAAAAGCATGAATTACAAAAAATAAACATTTCATAATGTGTTTTTTAAGTGGTTCACATTGTCTTACTAGGTGGTTCACATTGTCTTAACAGTTGGTTCACATAGTCCGAGGTTCACATCGTCCGTAATTGGAGCGTCAAACCGAAAGTAGAACGGGTACACAAAAATGACAAATGTGGACGAATGCCAGAATATTTGATACACAGACAATTCGCTACCTGTACCATTAATTTTCAAAATGATATGTTGAAAGACTGTATAAATTGAAACCTATAAATTAAGAAAATAACTTACGAATAACAATACCAATTATAAAAGGTAGCGAATCGTCTGAAAAGTGGTAGCGAGTCGTCTGAAAATTAATGGTAGCGAATTGTCTGGGTAGCGAATTGAGAAAAATGAGAGGGAATTAAATCTAATGATGTTGGTTTAAACAGCAAAAGTCTAGTAAAAACTTGGTTGGTTGAGTAATGATGTCACTATACAAAGAATAAATACCTTCCAGTTTCAGCATTATGTGTTACGCGATAAAAACTGAGTACATCGAACCCAAAACTTCACTCCCCTTATTATTACTATTTTAGGAATAGGAGAGTCGCATCCAGTTTATTTAGCACTTTATGCATTTCGTACCTTGAGTTTGCTTTTCGTATTTTAGCAAAATCGAATGAAGTTGATCTTTAGTTTTGAGTAGGATATTTGTTATTTAATTTAATTATGTAATTAGATTGTCAAACAAGTATAGGCTATAACTGCTTATTTCAACAAATAGGCAATGTGTGTGTGCGAGTGCAAGTCTTAGGGGTCTTCTAAAGATATTTATTTTAAAACGTGATTTGTTTTATTATGTTCAATTATTTGAAGTTAACTACGACTACAGACTTCAGTAAAAATTCTTTTTAACACAGCAAGGGACTGCATGGAAATACCGCCCGATATTATACTGCAACGAAGTCTCAAACTCAAGTGATTTCCTTTTTCAAATATGACTGAATTACTGATGATTTTTTTTTTCAATAGTTAACGCGCGAATTTCATTACACTCATGTGCAGTGCTTTGAATGTAAGCAGTAATAGGAAGAAGATCTTCTGCATTTCAAACCATTGAAAATTTAAAAAAACAAAACAGAATAAACTTGAATATTAATTAAGATAACATGCGTGAAAACTATGCTTCAAAACCTCACAAAAGGCCGGTTAAACATTATTTTTTCTACTATATATATTCGATGAAGATACATTATCTATTTAAATATGTCGTCTTCATTTATACAAGCTTTTTTCATTAAATAATATAAATCAGATCTACATACCTTGGTTGAACCGAACATTGTGTCCACGCTATAACAAAAACGCGCAAAAATATACGTCATCAAATCACATGACTTTTATTCAATCTTCAGACTTCATACTTCACACTTCAGACTTCACACTTCATACTTCACACTTCAGACTTCATATTTCACACTTGGAAGTTTGAAATGTGAAGTCCCCACCGGTCTTTCGTAGAGATATGCATCTTTTGCATCATGTACCATTGTCATCTGCACACTCCTATCAGAGATATATATCCTTTCGTATACCCACCAGACATGTATGTATGTTTGACCTCCGTAACTAAAAATTCTATACTGATGAGATATAAGCCATGCTCATGATATCAGACACCTGCGAGAATTATGTCATGCCTGCAAAATTTTATGGCATCAGACATCTGCGATAATTACGTCATGACTACAAAAGACGTCTCATTGTTCGCATTTCCGCCCCTGAATTAATACCGCTATTGTTCCATTGCTAAAAAGAGATCGTCTATTATTAACGCAGGTGCTAAAGGCCTGGGTGATGCAATTGTTGTACTCGAGTCATTTGAAGGTAGGACATTGAGGAGTCTACATCGTAAAGGTATTTAATTATAAAATATAGTATTATTTAGTATATTATTAGATATATAATTTTGTTATAATTGATGTTGTACCTATATAGCAGACATGATATTTAATTATTAATATGATTATAGAGTAGAAGTAATATATTATTATTGTTGTTGTACCTATATAGCAGACATGTTATTAATTATTAATATGATTATTATCATTATATAGTAGAAGTAGCAGTAGAATATCTTTTAGGACACTGTCTTAGATCGAATGGAAGTGACCCTCAATTTCCGCGAGTAGATCTTAGATCAAGTATACAAGTCACCTCTGTATACTAAAAAATGACCGCCTGTTACTTTTGTATATATAATATGATGTACATATTTATTTTTTAAATTGTCTACCGATATGGTCATTCTAAATATAGACCAATGATGTCATTCTAAAATTAGATGTCATGCTAGAAACCAATATGGCCGCCACACATGCGCGAACTATCTGATGACGTCACCTCTGCGCACGCGCTGTCTTGGTTGTAAAGAGATGCACATACTACTCGCATCTTTCCAGTAAAATAGAAATAACATTACATATGGCCATTTATTTGGATTTTTCAACAATATTTGATGTAAATTTTACAGTCTTTAATGCATACACCTGGAAATGTGACCAAATAGTGGGTGGGTGTGTATTCATTATGCTTATAACTAGATAGAATAACATGTCCTTTTTCTGTATATCACGTCACCTTTATTATTACTTTGTAATTTTGGCGTATAATTTTATGACAAAATTTGATACCGGGTGATTTGTCGGGTACTGGTTTAAACGTATAAGAATGGGGCTCAACTATTTATTATTGAATACGTGTATTAGCGCGGGTCAATATAATAAACTGTGGTACCGAAATTTGTTGGAGGAGTGATTAATTATAAACAAAAGAAGTGAGCGACTTCAGAATTATCCGTTAATTACTCACAGTGCTGTTCCAGTCTGACACGAGCCGACCTAAAGTGAAAAATGCGCAAAAACGTAATTTGACCGTGACTCCTTTTTCAATAATTCTAATAGGGAATAATGAGACGTAAACTTGATATCAGTGTGAAGTGTATCAAAACTATTTAGTATCTTGCTTCTGCTATAAATCAGAGTATATTTGATTCCAAACTTTATATATAATGCATAACATATAGAGACTAATGAGTTAGCTGCTAGAGGCTCATACAGAGTGACACTATTTTGAATGGTAAATTCAAAGGATTTTATATGAAATTCATAGAGGCAGAAATTTGATTTCCCATACTTTTATTAATTCTGCTTCAAAAAATAAATGCGGATTATGATTGGTCGAAATCTGGTTCCTACCGGTTTCTACCTGTTCTCTACCGTAGAGAAAAAAAGATTTTGGAAAGAGAACAAACATAAATTATTATTAATAATAATATATCTGACTAAAAAGAAATCTACTTGAAGCATGTACGTATTTGAATTACTGTTACTGGTTTACTCGAAACATTTACGTACCTATTTATAATTCTATAAATTGTATTAGCAGTCTGTGATGAGGGAATACGTGTATAAAACTGGACTATTGTATATTAATCATATCAATAATTTGATTATAACTAATTTCCAAACAATTCTGTAGCAGAACGTGTTTCCTCGTGTTTATTTTTACCGAATATATGTAAATAGCGTGGTGCTTACTGGTATAAAAAATAACGTGGTAAATATACGCTAAACTACAGGTTATATCTCTCTGCATAAATGGCTCACCGGCAGATCATAAAATTAATTATTTACAGTGCCGTTCCATTCTGACACGAGCCGACCTTATGTGAGTTCCCCCCACAAAAAAATGCGACCCGTCGTATTTTAACCGTTACAGTAATTCTATTAGAGAATAATAAGATGGTCACCTGGGAGATCCTTAGCACGGGCCCGTCTGACACGAGACGACCTTATATGACCCCTCATTTGGGTCGACGGGTTTAGACACGTCACAGTGCGATTGTGAAATACCTTGAGCGAGTTAATCGGTCATTTCGCTGTAGACCGGGGAGCTGTACGCATCCTAAGCCGTTTACTTATACCCTATTTAGACGGCAATAGCCGTTTAATGCTGAAGAACGAAACCAGGCCTTGCTAATTTACATATTTTCCACAACAATTTTAACTGTACCTCTCTACGCTTAGTGCGGATCCATGCAATGCGATTCTGCACTAACGAATACGAGTGGAATATGTTACACAGACGTTAAAATCATAACCGTAACCGCTTTTAGTGTGTTATTGTTTGTGAACATGTTTTCTTTTGCCATTATTTTGCACTGGAAGCATCAATTTTAAGCGTGAAAAAAATATCCGTGACATTTCTTAACCAGAACAGCAACCCATCTTACGTACATGAAGATCTACTCCTGTAAAAAGAAAAAGTAGTGCTCCGTATGTATGTAATTGACCTAAAGTAGTCCACACAATATTTTGCATGATGGCGAGTTAGGTTCCTCCCAGGGCATTTCTTAACTTTGAAATAGACAGGCAAACATTCTAGTATCTTAAATAATCAAATACCTGGTCAATTTCTACACATACAAAACAACAGATAGAATTCGCTAGCACTAGAGAAAGAGAATGGCCTACTTAGGTATGCAGCTCTTTATGAATGAAAGGTTCATGACCTTTACTCCGGATTATTATGTTACAAACAGAACTTCTGTAGCAACAGCGGATGGAGTTTTTGTCGTCATGTGACTGCTTCAATAACTTCAGAAACGCTGGGTTTAGAATGTTAATCCCGTCGCCGTCTCTCAGCGCATTGTGCGCTTTGATTTTGTTTTCGTTGTCCATAATCTCCCTACTGGCAGAAAGTCCTATTGGGTTTGTACTGGTTTTTTTTATTCTTCTTCTTATTGGGACTTTCTGCCCTTTCGGCAGAAAGTCCTATTGGGTTTGTTATGTTTTTTATTAGGACTTTCTGCCTACTGGCAGAAAGTCCTATTGGGTTTGTACTGTTTTTTTATTAGGACTTTCTGCCCTTTCGGCAGAAAGTCCTATTGGGTTTGTACTGTTTTTTATTATTTTTCTTCTTATTATTCTTTTTTTCTTCTCTTATATTTGTGTTAATTTTGAGGTGTTGCCATTGACTCAGAACAATGAAAATTTTATGGCATATATTTCAAATCATGAGCTTTCGGATGCAATGAATTTCATATTCATATGACGTCATATAACGTCAGATTCGACGTCAGGTGAAAAAGTTTGTACGCGGTCTACAGCCATTATTTCTGGACCAATTTTCATCAAAATTTCACAGAATGTGTATGTTAGGCTCTAGTTGTCCAAGATTCGAACTAATGACGTCAAATTTCAAATGCATATAAAATCGCTTCCAGAAGAGCTAGAAAGCAGATATTTGGACTGAATATTAGTCTTTAGGTCTTCTTTACATTCTGAAAAGATGAACACCAAATAACGTCACATGACGTCATAATGCAAATTTGATTTGGTATTTCCGGGGTATTCCTAGCCTTGATATCTTCCGCTGACACCGACTTTTTTAAACGATTATTTTTTTACATATTTCGTTCTTTCTTTAATGTCAATCAGTTGATATTTTCTGATCTCTCAACTAATTCAAACAAGATAAATAAATTAAAAAAACAGCCATCACATAAATTGATTGAACTCTGAAAAAGAAATGAGCCGACGGTCAAAAAATGTGCGAAATTTATGTGTTACATCCATATTTGGAAAGCACGTGCACGTGTGTGAATACTTTAACAACACGCTGACGTAACACTTATATGGCGCCATCTTCTAATATAGCAGCATAACGTAGTAATAGGGCGGGGCAAACTCTAAGTTAGTCAGTGTTAATTAAGTATAGGTTAGTGTTTTTTTAGTAAGCATTACGTCCTTTAAATCGGTGTGGCGCGGCAAAGCCGCGCGACCGATTTAATGGACTTAATGCTTACTAAATAACACTAACCTACTTAGTGTTTGAAATTATGTTTTGAAATTTAACGCAGTCGCACATTCCAAATATAGTATTGATTTTTTAGACTCCGCTCTATCAACCTGTTCCCGGCGTGAATTACATCACGTGACATGTAACATGTTATGTCAAAGGTCAATGCGTCGCTTTAGCTGTGACTTAAAAATCATTAACAATGAGGCCTCTTTTAGATCAAACCTTAAAACTCATTTGTTTGGCCTATTTTACCAATAACTGCTGGGCATTAGAGACTATAAAGCGCAATAGAATATTATATAATTTTTGCGCTATATAAGTAACATGTATTTGTATGTATATGTATTTGTATTTGTATATCTGTGTATATCTGTGTAGATCTACGCTCCAAATGAGCATTGAACCGGAAGCTGACTTTGATCTCTTCGGCAAAAAAGTGGTGATTGAAATTTGAATAAAAGATACTGTTTAGAAAGGTTCATATATCTGCACCTATATATGTTGTGTTTTGGACATTATTTTTTTTTTATTTAATTTTTCTTTTGTATTTATTTATATTCGGATATTTACTTAATCGCTTTGTTTAGTAATTAGTTATATATTGCCCATTTTGTGTTAACCTGTGTAGACATTGAAATTACACAAGTGTCTTTAAAGCGATGACCGCTACTAATTTTGTCAGAACTTGTGGTCAAACCCTCTTACTTATTTTTTAAAATCTTCAATGTTGTATCATCATTACTTAGGCAATAATACATGTTTAAACTAAACTAAGCGTAAGGGTAGAGTTCTTTTGTTATTTTGGATTAATCAGAATCCTGGTGAGTAAATGTTTGTTCTCTATGGTTGCTGTGTATTATTTTTTGTCGATGTTCATGCGTTCACATCAAAAATCCCTGTAACACGTTACACATGCGTGGACTAAGACACAATTTAAATTTACTATATGTTCTATATAAGCATTCATACAAATGACAATTTCTGTAAGGGACATTGGCATCCAAATTTACCCTCATTAGATAGATCTATTCAAGAGAAATAATTCTGTACATTTTAAACATGGAGTCACCCGACTACTTTTCGACCTATTTAAGGCCAAATAACATGCGTATGAATTTAGTGCACCGGTCGGCCATTTCACGCCAATTTTCTCAAAAATTCCCCCCTCAGTAATGCTAAACTATTAAGATTGTTGTGCAATAAGTCCTCCAAATTGGGTATTTTATGACTATTTTAACTGTTCTATAGAATTCAATCCTTTATTGCATGTCTTTCAGTCAAAATCTCACCTTAATTCAGCATTAAATAGGGTCACTTTTTTCTGTGTAGGCACATCCGGTAACCAAGGGCAGGTAATTGTGGTCTTAGTCTATTTTGGTGAACACATAAAGCTCCGCTTCTCGACACATCTTGACGCACATGCGCAGTGAAGGTGCTTGAAGCTGGTTTTTAATTGATCAGTTGATTTAGCGGAATAGTGTTTAGTGACAAGTTGATGCCGATTAAATGAATTAAATGGAGACAAAATTTTGAAAAAATGGAATGATTTCATTGGACAAAATATAATTTCAAACACTAAGAGAGAATTTAACAGTTAAGAAGCCGTCACTCGCTACGCTCGTTCTGGCTTCTTAACTGTTAACTGTCTTAACTAACTATAACGAATACAGTCGTCTCCATCGTATGTACAAGCATTATTGAAATTTAACTCACGAGGCTACACGCGTCGACGAATCTATTGTATGGTAGCATTTACGGTTTTATTCCCGCGACTGTACACGAAATTAAAAAAAAAAAGAATTTTGATATGCAGAATTAATAGGTTTAAGTTTAATTGCTTATATTTTGAAAACCTATAAAACTAGACCCAAATAAGCTACAATTGAATTGTAGGGATTTTCAGGATATTTATTTTGGTACCTAGAATACTTAACTTGGAATCTCTCAGCCCCTCGACGCTGTGGGTTCGAATTCCGGTAGGGACTCCGGATTTTTCATATGAGGAAGCCTTCCAGCTGGCTTGCGGTAGGTCGGTGGTTATATCCGCGTTTCTCTGTGTACTCGGGGTCTTCCTCCACCTGTAATTAGCTGGACGTCTCTATATGATTGAAATACTATCACAGCGACGGTAAACCCCAATACAACAACAACAATTAAAACTGGTCAAGTTATAAGAAAGCGATATCAAAATAAAGATTTATTTATTTTCGACATATGGCTTACTTCACAAAGTTCATGCATGAGAAGTCCATACGAAAAAAAAAGAGTAAAAGGTAGGAAATATAATATATATCTTTACATTTCAAAATGTTGCAGAAAGTCCTATCATTCGTATCAACGAATGAAATATAGTTATTAGGACTTTCTGCCTAAAGCAGAAAGTCCTATTGGGTTTGTACTGTTTATTAGGACTTTCTGCCTAAAGCAGAAAGTCCTATTGGGTTTGTTATGTTTATTAGGACTTTCTGCCTAAAGCAGAAAGTCCTATTGGGTTTGTTATGTTTATTATTATTAGGACTTTCTGCCTACAGGCAGAAAGTCATATTGGGTTTGTACTGTTTTTTTATTATTCTTCTTCTTCTTATTCTTTTTTTCTTCCTCTTATATTTGTGTTAATTTCGAGGTGTTGCCATTGACTCAGAACAATGAAAATTTTATGGCATATATTTCAAACCATGAGCTTTCGGATACAATGAATTTTATATTCATACGACGTCATATAACGTCAGATTTGACGTCAGGTGAAAAAGTTTGTACGCGGTCTACAGCCATTATCTCTGGACCGATTTTCATCAAAATTTCACAGAATGTGTATGTTAGGCTCTAGTTGTGCATCCCGGTGTCCGTTTGTCAAAATTCGAAAAGTCCATGGTTCTATAGCGAATCCAAGATTCGAACCAAGGTCGTAAATTTTTAAATGCTTATAAAATCTGTCTTATTTAAGGTAGAAAGTTGATATTTAGTCAGTATATAGGTCTCTAGAAGTTTTAAACATTTTGTGAAAATAAATGTCATATGACGTCACGTGACGTCATTATATGATAATGTATTTCTAATATTAACAAGAATATTCCTATATGTTGAAATTGTCGAAGGGCAATGAAAATTTAATGACACATGCTTCAGAGGCTGCAATTTTGATTTCTATGATTTTCATATGCCTATGACGTCATATGACGTCACACTTGAACTATGCAACAAAAGTTTGTACGCGGTCTACAGCCATTGTTTATGAACCGATTTTCATCAAATTTTCACAGAATGTGTATATTACGTTCTAGTTGTGCATCCCGGTGTCCGTTTTTCAAAATTCGAAAAGTCCATGGTTCTATAGCGAATTCAAGATTCGAACCAAGGTCGTAAATTTTTAAATGCTTATAAAATCGGATTTATTTGAGATAGAAAAGTGATTTTTGGTCAGTATATAGGTCTCTGGGAGTCTTAAACATTTTGTGAAAATAAACGTCACATGACGTCACTTGACGTCATAATATGATAATGTACAAATGATATGACATGAAATTTCGATTTTAATGATTTTCAGAAGCCTATGACGTCATATGACGTCACATTTGAAATTGACTACGAAAGATTGTACACGGTCCAGAGCCATTATCAATGGGCCGATTTTTATCAAATTTTCACAAAATGTGTATATAACGTTCTTATTGTGTATACTGGTGTCCGTTTTTCAAAATTCGAAAAGTCCAAGCATCTATGGCGGATCCAATATTCGAACCAAGGACGTCAATTTTTAAATGCTTATAAAAACTGTCCTATTTGAGATGGAAAGTTGAAATTTTGTCAGTATATAGGTCTCTAGAAGTTTTAAACATTATGTGAAAATAAATGTCATATGACGTCACGTGACGTCATTTTATTTTATTATTATTCTTTTCTTCTTCCTAACTAAACGCTTATTTTGATATTTTGCAATAGTCCTAGGACCATGAAATTTTTATGGGTTATTAGTCACGTGAGGAAATTTTGATTTCAAGGATTGTCAGCAGCCTATGACGTCACATGACGTCACAGCTAAAAATAGTGAAAAATTGTGTTTGCGCTCTACAGCCGTCATTTATAGTCGGATTTTCTTCAAATTTTCACAGATGGTACATCTTGAAACTAAGGTGTGCATATCTTGTCAGCTAACCGAAATTCCGAAAGACCGAAGTTCTGTGGCTGAAATAAGATTCGAACATAGGACCGAAATTTCATTTTATGATTAAAGAGCTTCAGGATGATCTAGAAAGTTGAAACTTACACAGTTTGCAGTTCTGCAGAATTTCTACATATATTTTGATTCCTGACGTCATATGACGTCATGTGACGTCATAAGCACACTTCTTAATTTTTATTTTAGGGCAATGATTTCGTCATGATGCCAGATGTTCAGAATTATGAAAATTTCAGATTTATGACAGTAAAGTATGCGCTTTTGAACAAAAGCATCTTCAGCACCCTATGTCGTCATATGACGTCAGAGCTAAAAATAGTGAAAAATGGTGTTCACGCTCTACAGCGGCCATTTATGGTCGGATTTTCTTCAAATTTTCACAGATGGTACATCTTGAAACTAAGGTGTGCATATCCTGTCAGCCAACCGAATTTCCGAAAGATCGAAGTTCTGTGGCTGAAATAAGATTCGAACATAGGACCGAAAATTTTATTTTAGCATTAAAGAGCTTCAGGATGAGATAGAAAGTTGAAACTTACACAGTTTGCAGTTCTGCAGAATTTCTCAATATATTTTGAGTCGTGACGTCAAATGTCGTCATGTGACGTCATAAGTATACTTCTTAATTTTCATTTTAGGGCAATGATTTCGACATGATGCCAGTTGTTCAGAATAATGAAAATTTTAGAGTTATGACAGTAAAGTATGCGCTTTTGAACAAAAGCATCGTCAGCACCCTATGACGTCATGTGACGTCAGAGCTAAAAATATTGAAAAATGGTGTTCCCGCTCTACAGCGGCCATTTATGGTCGGATTTTCTTCTAATTTTCACAGATGGTACACCTTAAAACTAAGGTGTACATATCCTGCCAGCTTACCGAAATTCCGAAAAACCGAAGTTCTGTGGCTGAAGTAATATTCGTTCTGCATTATTTCTACAAATATTTTGAATCGTGACGTCAGAGGACGTCATAAGCATACCACTTATTTTTAATTTGGGACAATGATTTCGACATGATGCCAGTTGTTCATAATAATGAAAATTTCAGAGTTATTGCAGTAACGTATGCGCTTTTGAGCAACAGCATTTTCAGCACCCTATGACGTCACGTGACGTCAGAGCTAAAAATAGTAAAACAATGGTGTTCGCGCTCTACAGCCGCCATTTATGATCAGATTTTCTTCAAATTTTTACAGATGGTACATCTTGAAACTAAGGTGTGAATATTTTGACAGCTAACCTTAATTCCGAAAAACCGAAGTATTGTGACTAAAATAAGATTCGAACACAGGACCAAAAATTTCATTTTATGGTTAAAGAACTTCGGGATGAGATAGAAAGTTGAAACTTACACAGTTTGCAGTTCTGCATAATTTCTAAATATATTTTGAGTCGTGACGTCATATGACATCATAAGCATACTACTACTGCTACTTATTTTTTGTTCTTCGTAACTAAACGCTTATTTTTCGCGGAATAAAATGTCAATTGTTCAGCATGAACATGAAATACTACCAGAGGTGAGTCATTACATGAAACTTCTATCTCCTGCTTTTTGCATTAACACAGCTTGCAGAAAGTCCTATCATTCGTTTTCACGAATGACATCTAGTTATTATTATTATTATTATTCTTTTCTTCTTCCTAACTAAACGCTTATTTTTATATGTTGCAATAGTCCTAGGACGATGAAATTTTTATGGCTTATTAGTCACGTGAGGAAATTTTGATTTCAATGATTTTCAGCACCCTATGGCGTCACATGACGTCACAGCTAAAAATAGTGAAAAATGGTGTTCGCGCTCTACAGCCGTCATTTATGGTCGGATTTTCTTCAAATTTTTACAGATGGTACATCTTGAATCAAAGGTGTGCATATCCTATCAGCTAACCGAAATTCCGAAAGACCGAAGTTCTGTGGCTGAAATAAGATTCGAACATAGGACCGAAAATTTCATTTTAGGATAAAAGAGCTTCAGGATGAGATAGAAAGTTGAAACTTACACAGTTTGCAGTTCTGCAGAATTTCTACAAATATTTTGAGGCGTGACGTCATATGACGTCATGTGACGTCATAAGCATACTTCTTAATTTTCATTTTAGGGCAATGATTTCGACATGATGCCAGTTGTTCAGAATAATGAAAATTTCAGAGTTATGAAAGGAAAGTATGCGCTTTTGAACAAAAGCATCTTCAGCACCCTATGACGTCATGTGACGTCACAGCTAAAAATAGTGAAAAAAGGTGTTCGCGCTCTACAGCCGTCATTTATGGTCGGATTTTCTTCAAATTTTCACAGATGGTACATTTTGAAACTCAGGTGTGCATATCCTGTCAACTAACCGAAATTCCCAAAGACCGAAGTTCTGTGGCTGAAATAAGATTCGAACAAAGGACCGATAATTTCATTTTAGGATTAAAGAGCTTCAGGATGAGATAGAAAGTTGAAACTTACACAGTTTACAGTTCTGCAGAATTTCTACATATATCTTGAGTCTTGACGTCATATGACGTCTTGTGACGTCATAAGCATACTTCTTAATTTTCATTTTTGGGCAATGATTTTGACATGATGCCAGTTGTTCAGAATAACGAAAATTTCAGAGCTATGACAGTAAAATATGCCCTTTTGAACAAAAGCATCTTTAGCACACTATGACGTCATGTGACGTCAGAGCTAAATATAGTGAAAAATGGTGTTCACGCTCTACAGCCGCTATTTATGGTCGGATTTTCTTCAAATTTTCACAGATGGTACATCTTGAAAGTTAGGTGTGCATATCCTGTCAGCTAATCGAAATTCCGAAAGACCGAAGTTCTGTGGCTGAAATAAGATTCGAACATAGGACCGAAAATTTCATTTTAGGATTAGAGAGCTTCAGGATGAGATAGAAAGTTGAAACTTAAACAGTTTGCAGTTCTGCAGAATTTCTACATATGTTTAGAGTTATGATATCATATGACGTCATGTGACGTCAAAGACTAATACTTAGTTCTTATCATTTGCACTAATTTCGGAATATAATGTCAATTGTTCAGCATGAACATGAAATACTACCAGAGGTGAGTCATTACATGAAACTTCTATCTCCTGCTTTTTGCATTAACACAGCTTGCAGAAAGTCCTATCATTCGTTTTCACGAATGACATCTAGTTATTATTATTATTATTATTATTATTCTTTTCTTCTTCCTAACTAAACGCTTATTTTTATATGTTGCAATAGTCCTAGGACGATGAAATTTTATGGCTTATTAGTCACGTGAGGAAATTTTGATTTCAATGATTTTCAGCACCCTATGACGTCATATGACGTCACAGCTAAAAATAGTGAAAAATGGTGTTCGCGCTCTACAGCCGTCATTTATGGTCGGATTTTCTTCAAATTTTCACAGATGGTACATCATGAATCAAAGGTGTGCATATCCTGTCAGCTAACCGAAATTCCGAAAGACCGAAGTTCTGTGGATGAAATAAGATTCGAACAAAGGACCGAAAATTTCATTTTAGGATTAAAGAGCTTCAGGATAAGATAGAAAGTTGAAACATACACAGTTTGCAGTTCTGCAGAATTTCTACATATATTTTGAGTCGTGACGTCATATGACGTCATGTGACGTCAAAAGCATACTTCTTAATTTTCATTTAAGGGCAATGATTTCGACATGATGCCAGTTGTTCAGAATAATGAAAATTTCAGAGTTATGAGAGTAAAGTATGCGCTTTTGAACAAAAGCATCTTCAGCACCCTATGACGTCACATGACGTCACAGCTAAAAATAGTGAAAAATGGTATTCGTGCTCTACAGCCGTCATTTATGGTCGGATTTTCTTCAAATTTTCACAGATGGTACATCATGAATCAAAGGTGTGCATATCCTGTCAGCTAACCGAAATTCCGAAAGACCGAAGTTCTGTGGCTGAAATAAGATTCGAACATAGGACCGAAAATTTCATTTAAGGATTAAAGAGCTTCAGGATGAGATAGAAAGTTGAAACTTACACAGTTTGCAGTTCTGCAGAATTTCTACATATATTTTGAGTCGTGACGTCATAGGACGTCATGTGACGTCATAGGCATACTTCTTAATTTTCATTTTAGGGCAATGATTTCGACATGATGCAAGTTGTTCAGAATAATGAAAATTTCAGAGTTATGAGAGTAAAGTATGCGCTTTTGAACAAAAGCATCTTCAGCACCCTATGACGTCACATGACGTCACAGCTAAAAATAATGAAAAATGGTGTTCGCGCTCTACAGCCGTCATTTATGGTCGGATTTTCTTCAAATTTTCACAGATGGTACATCTTGAATCAAAGGTATGCATATCCTGTCAGCTAACCGAAATTCCGAAAGACCGAAGTTCTGTGGCTGAAATAAGATTCGAACAAAGGACCGAAAATTTTATTTTAGGATTAAAGAGCTTCAGGATGAGATAGAAAGTTGAAACTTACACAGTTTGCAGTTCTGCAGAATTTCTACATGTATTTTGAGTCGTGACGTCATAGGACGTCATGTGACGTCATAGGCATACTTCTTAATTTTCATTTTAGGGCAATGATTTCGACATGATGCCAGTTTTTCAGAATAATAAAAATTTCAGAGTTATGACAGTAAACTATGCGCTTTTGAACAAAAGCATCTTCAGCACCTATGACGTCACATGTGACGTCACAGCTAAAAATAGTGAAAAATGGTGTTCGCGCTCTACAGCCGTCATTTATGGTCGGATTTTCTTTAAATTTTCACAGATGGTACATCTTGAAACTAAGGTGTGCATATCCTGTCAGCTAACCGAACCTGTGAAAGACCGAAGTTCTGTGGCTGAAATAAGATTCGAGCATAGGACCGAAAATTTCATTTTAGGATTAAAGAGCTTCAGAATGAGATAAAAAGTTGAAACTTACACAGTTTGCAGTTCTTCAGAATTACTACATATATTTTGAGTCTTGACGTCATATGACGACATGTGACGTCATAAACATTCTTCTTAATTTTCATTTTAGGGCAATGATTTCGACATGATGCCAGTTTTTCAGAATAATGAAAATTTCAGAGATATGACAGTAAACTATGCGCTTTTGAACAAAAGCATCTTCAGCACCTATGACGTCACATGTGACGTCACAGCTAAAAATAGTGAAAAATGGTGTTCGCGCTCTACAGCCGTCATTTATGGTCGGATTTTCTTTAAATTTTCACAGATGGTACATCTTGAAACTAAGGTGTGCATATCCTGTCAGCTAACCGAAACTCCGAAAGACCGAAGTTTTATGGCAGAAATAAGATTCGAGCATAGGACCGAAAATTTCATTTTAGGATTAAAGAGCTTCAGAATGAGATAAAAAGTTGAAACTTACACAGTTTGCAGTACTTCAGAATTACTACATATATTTTGAGTCTTGACGTCATATGACGTCATGTGACGTCATAAACATTCTTCTTAATTTTCATTTTAGGGCAATGATTTCGACATGATGCCAGTTTTTCAGAATAATGAAAATTTCAGAGTTATGACAGTAAACTATGCGCTTTTGAACAAAAGCATCTTGAGCACCTATGACGTCACATGTGACGTCACAGCTAAAAATAGTGAAAAATGGTGTTCGCGCTCTACACTAAAATGAAATTTTCGGTCCTATGTTCGAATCTTATTTCAGCCACAGAACTTCGGTCTTTCGGAATTTCGGTTAGCTGACAGGATATGCACACCTTTGATTCAAGATGTACCATCTGTAAAAATTTGAAGAAAATCCGACCATAAATGACGGCTGTAGAGCGCGAACACCATTTTTCACTATTTTTAGCTGTGACGTCATGTGACGTCATAGGGTGCTGAAAATCATTGAAATCAAAATTTCCTCACGTGACTAATAAGCCATAAAAATTTCATCGTCCTAGGACTATTGCAACATATAAAAATAAGCGTTTAGTTAGGAAGAAGAAAAGAATAATAATAATAATAATAATAACTAGATGTCATTCGTTTAAACGAATGATAGGACTTTCTGCAACATCTGCTTTATATAGTATATTTAGAAGATAACATAATAGATAATCTGTCCAAATTGCAACTTTCTATCTCCTCTATTTCTATATAAAATAGCACAAATAGAACACATTCTGTGAATTTTAATAAAAGTCCGCCCATATCTTGCACATGTAGTTTACATACAAAATTTATACTACGTCATATGACATGAAAGAAAAATGAAACAGTGTTCAAATGTAAGTTTCTAACTTTCATCACACATAGAATTTCATCACTCCAGCTCAGTTGTAACCTTGTTTAATTTTAGCCTCATTAGGAAGAAGTATTGAATATTTGTATAGTGCTATATCCTTTCGACACCTGTAACGTAGTTAATCGTATTTAGCGATTTTGGCGTGTTTGGGCTTCCGTAGTTTTGCCATAAATTCCTGGAATTTCGAACTATGGTGAAAACAGCATATTATCAGCAAAATTAGCTTCATTTCATTTAGTTTTTTTGCTTATAACTTTGTATTGCGTAAACCAATTTTAATAAACTAAATATCTTTGGAAACGTCAATTATTCAGCTATAATTCGTATTCATACATATATTTACAAAAATCGATATTTATTGAGATATGGCTACATATATGCAGTAGGGGTGAAATCAAAATTTCCTCACGTGCCTAATAACCCATAAAAATTTCATCGTCCTAGGACTATTGCAACATATTAAAATAAGCGTTTAGTTAGGAAGAAGAAAAGAATAATAAAAATGAACAACTGACGTCACGTGACGTCATATGACGTTTATTTTCACAAAATGTTTAAGACTCTCAGAGACCTATATACTGACTAAATATCTCTTTTCTATCTCAAATAGGACAGATTTTATAAGCATTTAAAAATTTACGACCTTGGTTCGAATCTTGAATTCGCTATAGAACCTTGGACTTTTCGAATTTTGAAAAACGGACACCGGTATACACAATAAGAACGTAATATACACATTCTGTGAAAATTTGATGAAAATCGGTTCATAAACAATGGCTCTGGACCGCGTACAAACTTTTGTTGCATATTTCAAGTGTGACGTCATATGACGTCATAGGCATATGAAAATCATAGAAATCAAACTTTCAGCGATTGAAGCATGTGTCATTAAATTTTCATTGCCCTTCGACAATTTCAACATATAGAAATACTCTTGTTAATACTAGAAATACATAGTTATGAAAGGAAAGTATGCGCTTTTGAACAAAAGCATCTTCAGCACCCTATGACGTCATGTGACGTCACAGCTAAAAATAGTGAAAAAAGGTGTTCGCGCTCTACAGCCGTCATTTATGGTCGGATTTTCTTCAAATTTTCACAGATGGTACATCTTGAATCAAAGGTGTGCATATCCTGTCAGCTAACCGAAATTCCGAAAGACCGAAGTTCTGTGGCTGAAATAAGATTCGAACATAGGACCGAAAATTTCATTTTAGGATAAAAGAGCTTCAGGATGAGATGGAAAGTTGAAACTTACACAGTTTGCAGTTCTGCAGAATTTCTACAAAAATTTTGAGTCGTGACGTCATATGAAGTCATGTGACGTCATAAGCATACTTCTTAATTTTCATTTTTGGGCAATGATTTCGACATGATGCCAGTTGTTCAGAATAATGAAAATTTCAGAGTTATGAAAGCAAAGTATGCGCTTTTGAACAAAAGCATCTTCAGCACCCTATGACGTCACATGACGTCACAGCAAAAATAGTGAAAAATGGTGTTTACGCTCTACAGCCGTCATTTATGGTCGGATTTTCTTCAAATTTTCACAGATGGTACATCTTGAATCAAAGGTGTGCATATCCTGTCAGCTAACCGAAATTCCGAAAGACCGAAGTTCTGTGGCTGAAATAAGATTCGAACATAGGACCGAAAATTTCATTTTAGGATTAAAGAGCTTCAGGATGAGATAGAAAGTAGAAACTTACACAGTTTGCAGTTCTGCAGAATTTCTACAAATATTTTGAGTCGTGACGTCATATGACGTCACGTGACGTCATTTGTTTCTTACTATTATTCTTTTCTTCTTCCTAACTAAACGCTTATTTTAATATGTTGCAATAGTCCTAGGACGATGAAATTTTTATGGCTTATTAGGCACGTGAGGAAATTTTGATTTCACCCCTACTGCATATATGTAGCCATATCTCAATAAATATCGATTTTTGTAAATATATGTATGAATAAGAATTATAGCTGAATAATTGACGTTTCCAAAGATATTTAGTTTATTAAAATTGGTTTACGCAATACCAATTTATAAGCGAAAAAACTAAACGAAATGAAGCTAATTTTGCTGATAATATGCTGTTTTCTTGAGGTTTAACAGTCAATATCTCAGAAACGACTGAAGATAAGTTTATTTAAAATGTAGCATGTTTTAAGAGCTTTCTAACGGTACCAAGTTTATTGAAATTGGACTTCATATAAGAAAGTTACATGGAAAATAAGATATTTCATAATCATGCATCATAAAAATATGGAAAAGGTCACGCGCAGGGGTCACCAGGCTTAAATACTTGCGCAACGACTTAAAAAAAAAAAAAAAAAAAAAAAAAAAAAAAAAAAAAATCAAATTGCAATTAATGGGCTATATCTTGATTTTGTTCTTTTTTTGTTGTTGTTGTTGTTGTTGTTTTTTGTCGAATGTTGACTGTTTCCAAAATAAGCATTGAAGTTAATACATGTACAACGGCACAAGACAAAAATCCGTATTTGCAACACTATGTAGCTAGCGAGCAGTTTGCAAGCCTTGAAAAATTCACACGTAGCCCCACATTTTAGACCATCTAAAAACTGCATTGTTATGCTAACGATATTCATATTGCATCAGTTTGTAGGCTGGGATGTTACCTTTCAAAATATCACCATAGTTCGAAATTCCAGGAATTTATGGCAAAACTACGGAAGCCCAAACACGCCAAAATCGCTAAATACGATTAACTACGTTACAGGTGTCGAAAGGATATAGCACTATACAAATATTCAATACTTCTTCCTAATGAGGCTAAAATTAAACAAGGTTACAACTGAGCTGGAGTGATGAAATTCTATGTGTGATGAAAGTTAGAAACTTACATTTGAACACTGTTTCATTTTTCTTTCATGTCATATGACATAGTATAAATGTTGTATGTAAACTACATGTGCAAGATATGGGCGGACTTTTATTAAAATTCACAGAATGTGTTCTATTTGTGCTATTTTATATAGAAATAGAGGAGATAGAAAGTTGCAATTTGGACAGATTATCTATTATGTCATCTTCTATATATACTATATAAAGCAGATGTTGCAGAAAGTCCTATCATTCGTTTAAACGAATGACATCTAGTTATTATTAGGACTTTCTGCCTACAGGCAGAAAGTCATATTGGGTTTGTACTGTTTTTTATTATTCTTCTTCTTCTTCTTATTCTTTTTTTCTTCCTCTTATATTTGTGTTAATTTCGAGGTGTTGCCATTGACTCAGAATAATGAAAATTTTATGGCGTATATTTCAAACCATGAGCTTTCGGATGCAATGAATTGTATATTCATATGACGTCATATAACGTCAGACTTGACGTCACGTGAAAAAGTTTGTACGCGGTCTACAGCCATTATTTCTGGACCGATTTTCATCAAAATTTCACAGAATGTGTATGTTAGGCTCTAGTTGTGCATCCCGGTGACCGTTTTTTAGGATAAAAGAGCTTCAGGATGAGATAGAAAGTTGAAACTTACACAGTTTGCAGTTCTGCAGAATTTCTACAAATATTTTGAGTTGCGACGTCATATGACGTCATGTGACGTCATAAGCATACTTCTTAATTTTCATATTAGGGCAATGATTTCGACATGATGCCAGTTGTTCAGAATAATGAAAATTTCAGAGTTATGAGAGTAAAGTATGCGCTTTTGAACAAAAGCATCTTCAGCACCCTATGACGTCATGTGACGTCACAGCTAAAAATAGTGAAAAATGGTGTTCGCGCTCTACAGCCGTCATTTATGGTCGGATTTTCTTCAAATTTTCACAGATGGTACATCTTGAATCAAAGGTGTGCATATCCTGTCAGCTAACCGAAATTCCGAAAGACCGAAGTTCTGTTGCTGAAATAAGATTCGAACATAGGACCGAAAATTTCATTTTAGGATTAAAGAGCTTCAGGATGAGATAGAAAGTTGAAACTTACACAGTTTGCAGTTCTGCAGCATTTCTACAAATATTTTGAATCGTGACGTCATTTGACGTCATAAGCATACCACTTAATTTTCATTTTAGGGCAATGATTTCGACATGATGCCAGTTGTTCAGAATAATGAAAATTTCAGAGTTATGAGAGTAAAGTATGCGCTTTTGAACAAAAGCATCTTCAGCACCCTATGACGTCATGTGACGTCAGAGCTAAAAATATTGAAAAATACATCCGCCATTTATGGTCGGATTTTCTTCAAATTTTCACAGATGGTACACCTTGAAAGTAAGGTGTACATATCCTGCTAGCTTACCGAAATTCCGAAAAACCGAAGTTCTGTGGCTGAAGTAATATTCGAACATAGGACCAAAAATTTCATTTTAGTATTGAAGAGCTTCAGGATGAGATAGAAAGTTGAAACTTACACAGTTTGCAGTTCTGCAGCATTTCTACAAATATTTTGAATCGTGGCGTCAGAGGACGTCATAAGCATACCACTTATTTTTAATTTGGGGCAATGATTTCGACATTATGCCAGTTGTTCAGAATAATGAAAATTTCAGAGTTATTGCAGTAAAGTATGCGCTTTTGAGCAACAGCATTTTCAGCACCTATGACGTCACGTGACGTCAGAGCTAAAAATAGTGAAAAATGGTGTTCGCGCTCTACAACCGCCATTTATGATCAGATTTTCTTCAAATTTCTACAGATGGTACATCTTGAAACTAAGGTGTGAATATTTTGTCAGCTAACCTTAATTCCAAAAATCCGAAGTATTGCGGCTGAAGTGAGATTCGAACATAGGACCAAAAATTTCATTTTAGGGTTAAAGAACTTCGGGATGAGATAGAAAGTTGAAACTTACACAGTTTGCAGTTCTGCATAATTTTTTCAGATATTTTGAGTTGTGACGTCATATGACGTCATAAGCATACTACTACTACTGCTACTTATTTTTTTCTTCGTAACTAAACGCTTATTTTTCGCGGAATATAATGTGAATTGTTCAGCATGAACATGAAATACTACCAGAGGTGAGTCATTACATGAAACTTCTATCTCCTGCTTTTTGCATTAACACCTGTTGCAGAAAGTCCTATCATTCGTTTAGACGAATGACATCTAGTTATTAGGACTTTCTGCCTAAAGCAGAAAGTCCTATTGGGTTTGTACTGTTTATTCTTCTTCTTCTTATTATTATTATATTTTTTCTGTGTGAAATATCTGTTTTTTTGACTTATTAGTCACGTGAGGAAATTTTGATTTCTATGATTTTCATATGCCTATGACGTCATATGACGTCACAGTTGAAATATGCTACAAAAGTTTGTACGCGGTCTACAGCCATTGTTTGTGAACCGATTTTCATCAAATGTTCACAGATTGTGTATATTAAGTTCATGTTGTGCATCCCGGTGTCCCTTTTTCAAAATTCGAAAAGTCCATGGTTCTATAGCGAATCCAAGATTCGAACCAAGGTCATAAATTTTTAAATGCTTATAAAATCTGTCCTATTTAAGATAGAAAGTTGATATTTAATCAGTATATAGGTCTCTAGAAGTTTTAAACATTTTTTGAAAATAAATGTCATATGACGTCACGTGACGTCATTATATGATAATGTATTTCTAATATTAACAAGAATATTTCTATATGTTGCAATTGTCGAAGGGCAATGAAAATTTAATGAAACATGCATCAAACGCTGAAATTTTGATTTCTATGATTTTCATATGCCTATGACGTCATATGACGTCACACTTGAAATATGCAACAAAAGTTTGTACGCGGTCTGCAGCCATTGTTTATGAACCGATTTTCATCAAATTTTCACAGAATGTGTATATTAAGTTCTAGTTGTGCATCTCGGTGTCCGTTTTTCAAAATTCGAAAAGTCCATGGTTCT
>CM037787.1:37057024-37107024 GCA_021229015.1 Solen grandis
GCGGGGTTCCCGAGATAAGGAAAGGAAAACATCAGTGTCTTAATAACCCAAAGTTCCACGGCTGTAACCCTCAACAGTCCCAACAAACGTTTACCCAGAGCTGTACTGGTGTTACTTCCTTGGGGGATTTAACAGTTTTTCCCGACTGCGACCAGAACATGGCTTATATACAAGACCATATGATCTATAAAACACCGCCTTCTGCTTATACTGCCCCTAGCGGATTCCCGAAAATTCTCGATCTGATTACGGAATGTAACGAGTCACTATGGTAGCTGGCAGCTTTCCAGTCAATCAGAAATGAAGATGTAAAACAGCCTACTTGTTATTTATAGATACAATGATAGATAAAATCTCTTTAAAATAAATACGTACGCGAAGATACACAAAAAGTTCATCTTATTTGACGAAATTGAAAGTTGCAAGGGACGTAACTGTAACTAATTCATTTATATGATCAAAGTACCGAAAGTACGAGGTGTCCTGGCTATTTTTGTCACATTATGTTGATGATTTTGCTGCAGGTATTATGAAGTAATTTTCTTTTCTTTTAAAATCATTTACTTAAACTTTGCCGCAGGAATTATGAAGTAATTTTCTTTTTTAAATATTAATTCTTTACAAGTACTTCTTGAATGCACTTATAATAAAATATATATTATTGGAAAAGTGCATCAGTTACGGATATTATCAAATTTTCTTTGTTCATCGTTGTTATTTCACTTTTTTTTAGGTTTATTTGTTTCTCTTCGTTATCTCTCCAGCTCAGTTGTATTTTGCATATACTAATTCCAAAGAGGCACTCAGATAGAAAAGATGGACTGCATGGATGGACAATGGAATCATTATCTTATAAGAGCCATTCAGTAAAGGGGTTCAAGAAAGGTACAATTTCTGTTTCCCAGATAAAAGAAGTAAAGTTGATGTGTTATGTGATAAATAATGAATAAAGTTTCTATAATCTCAATGAATGCTCATGGTTTAGGTGACAAGGCCAAACGGAAAGACGTAATTGAATTTCTTAAAAGTAAAAATTAGTCTATAGTATTGCTACAGGACACCCATTTTACAAAAGATGATGAACCATACATACAACAGGAATGGGGCAATAAATGTTTCTTTAGTAATTTTAATAGTCATTCCAGAGGAGTGGCAATCTTTATAAATAATAATTTTGATTTTAAATTAAACTCAAAAGAGTGTGATACAAATGGGAATTTGTTAATAATAAACTGTAACATGTGGGGTAAAAATATGTGCAATTATTAAAATATATGGGCCAAATAAAGACAACCCTAACTTTAACCAAGATATCTCTGATAGAATGGCTAAATATGTTGACAGTACCTTTATGTTAGCAGGAGACTTCAATTTAATTCTTAATCCAGGTATGGACTCATATAACTACATTGTATATACATTTAAATAATAAGAAAGCTAGGGATAAAGTTTTAAATATTATTTCAGACTATAGCCTTTTAGACTCTTGGAGAGAACAAAATTTAGAAGCTAAACAATATACATGGTATCTGAAAAATCCCATTAAAAGAGCTAGACTAGACTTCTTCCTAATATCAGAGTTTTTTTTTGTTTACAGAAGTTAGTAAAGTGACAATTCTTCCAGGTTACCGTACAGATCATTCTCGAATATTTTTATCTTTAGATTTTGGGAAGTTTAAAAAAGGTACATCATATTGGAAATTCAATAATGACTTACTGAGGGATTTTGCTTATGTTAGTGAAGCAAAGAAAATTATAAAAGAAACTATTGAATTATATGCTACACAAAATCTTACTGAAGACTCTAATGAAATCTCATGGCAAAATCTACAGTTTAGCATTAATGACCAACTCTTTTATGAAATACTTTTAATAGCAATTAGAGGCAAAACAATTAGTTATGCATCACATAAGAAAAAATCTGATATAAATAAGGAAAACATTCTTTTAAAAGAAATAGAAAATTTGGAAAAAAAAAAGGAATTTTAAAAAGAAAAAAAAATTAAGGGAAGCAAAATGGATAAAAGAGGGAGAAAAACTAACAAAATACTTCTGTAATTTGGAGAATCATTATTTATGAATAATTTAAAAAAAAAATCAGGGGAAATATTAGAGACACAAGAGGAAATAATGTCAGAAACAAAGAAACATTATGAAAATTCATATAAAGCCAATGAATGTGAAGACTTTTCTTTAAAAACTATTTTTAATGACATCGTGGTATCAAAACTGTCAGAAACAGAAAAACTATCAATAGAGGGGGGTTTATCATATTCTGAAATTTTAAGTAGTTTAAAAAGAATGTCAAACAACACGAGTCCTGGGTGTGATGGTTTTACAGTGGAATTCTACAAATTTTTCTGGAAAGATATAGGGGGGGGGGTTAGTTAGAGCTATCAATTATGCATTTTCAATAGGGGAACTTTCAGTAACACAAAAACAAGGAGTAATTACATGTATTCCAAAAGGAAATAAAGGTAAGTCACTACTAAAAAGCTGGAAGCCAATATCTTTGTTAAACATAGCTTATAAAATTGCTTCATCTTCTATAGCATTTAGAATGAAAAGTGTACTTAGTAATATTATACATGAAGATCAAACAGGCTTTTTGCCTGGAAGACTAATGGCCACACATATTAGAATGATATATGATATTTTATTTTTCACAGAGGAACATAATATACCAGGACTTGTGTTGTTAATTGATTTTGCTGCAGCTTTCGACACTGTTTCTTGGGACTTCATGAATAAAGTGCTAGATTTTTTTAATTTTGGTCCTTCTATTAGGAGGTGGATTTCTGTATTTTATAATAAAATTGAATCTTGTGTAGTAGTCAATGGTCATATGTCAGAATGATTTTATTTACACAGGGGCTGTCGTCAGGGGGACCCCTTGTCACCTTACCTGTTCATTCTTTGCGCTGAAATCCTTTCAATTTTAATCCGAAATAATAATAAGATAAAAGGTATTAAAATATATGGTCAAGAATATAAAATTTCACAATACGCGGACGATACATCATTATTTTTAGATGGTACTTCAGAGTCTCTTATAAATACAATGAAGGATTTAAAATTCTATGGGAGAATCTCCGACCTTAATATTAATACAGAAAAAACAAAACTAATATGGATAGGTGCTAATAAAAACAGTAATAATATTCTTTGTCCTGAATATAACTTCAGTTGGGTTAATGGGGTATTTACAGTCCTTGGGGTCAATTTTTCAACAAATTTATCAGAAATAATAGATATCAACTACATTGACAAAATAGAAGAAATTAGAAAATTGTTGCTTGTTTGGTCAAGAAGGATGTTAACACCTCTAGAAAGACTTGTGATAATCAAATCTCTGGATTTGGCAAAACTTAACCACTTAATCTTGGGCATACCAAATCCACCTGCAGATATAACTAAATCCATTCAAAATATGTTTTATGAATTTCTTTGGAAAGGTTCTAATGATAAAATTAAAAGGGAGACTATAATACAAGACTATATTTATGGGGGCTTAAAAATGGTAGATTTAACAAGTTTTATGAATAGCCTAAAAGCCACATGGTTTAGGAGATTACTACCTATTAAAAACAAATTCAGTCATCTAGTAGAGAGTATATGTCCACACATAAAGAACATGTATAAATATGGCATAGATTTTTCTAAAGTGCATTCTGTACAAAATTTTAACCCTTTTTGGCAAGATACAATACAGGCATATTGTATCCTTTCACAGAAAATTGTAATAAATGATAACATCAGTCACCAAGTACACTTACTGGCATAATCCAAATATTAAGGTCGGAGGTTCGAGCATTTGTTACAAAAAATGGATTGCAGCTGGAATTGTGTTTGTAGGGGACCTAGTTAATGATCAAGGGATTTTTTTTTTCTTATAGAGAATTTAGTTAGATCAAACTTTTTAGAGTATAATGGCATTATTGCTGCTGTTAAGAAATATTTTAAAATAATGAAAATAAATTATACTCAGCCAAAAAACTACCACCCCAAATGCCGTTAACATTGGGTGTAATTTTGAAAGAAAAACAGGGTTGTAGAGCTATTTATAAAACAATGTGTATGAAAAAAACTACTGCCAAAGTCCTTTGAAAAATGGAAAATTGAGTTACAGCAAACTTACACCTTATGCATGCATACTGACTCAATTTATGATAATGTATTTAAGATCACTAAAGATCAAACCCTTATATGGTTACAATACAGAATTAACCACAAGATACTTGGTACTAATCTGTTACTGAAAAAAATGAATATTCGCCAGGATGATAGTTGCACCTTTTGTCATGTTTATACTGGGACGATAATCCATCTGTTCTGGCAGAGTGAATAAACTAAACATTTCTGGCATCAATTGAGGAACTACATAAATAACAAATGCAACACCCAGTTGGAAGAGTGGAAAGTGAATGAAATTTTATTCGGAAAAAGCAACTTGGGTAGAGCTGTAAACACAATTCTGCTGCATGCTAAATATTTTATATATGGTAAAAAAATGAAAAATGAATTTTCCAAATATTGAACAATTTAAACATATAATTGTGAAAGTTTATAGTGTTGAAAAATATATAGCAATAAAGAATATGCAAATAGATAAATTTGATGCTATGTGGGAGAATTATAGAAATCTTAACGCTCAGTAAACTTGTTGACTAAGTTAACATATTGTGAATTGTATTTATATATCCATTGTTCATCTATGCAGGGTGATAGAGATGAGTGTATTTTAAGGAGTCTGGAAGAAAACAAAAATCCAATGTCGGATATCTTTAATATCAGTAGATTTTTTTTTCATTAGGTTTTCGTGGACTGCAACACAGCCGCGAAAACCTACTGTTCTTCTTGTGTTTCTTTTTCCTTTTTTTTTTTTTTTTTTGGGGGGGGGGGGGGGGGGTGTTTCGCATCGCAGTGCGAAAACCCTTTGTTCTCGTTCTGTTTCTTTATATTTTTTTTTTATTTTTTTTTTCTAACCCTTTTTTGTGAACGGCATAGCTCCGAGGTGAGAAAAGCCACATCTATGAAACTTTTATCAAAAATAACCACGTACTTGAAGATGATCCTAACGTCGAGATAATTTTCATTTTTGTTTTGATTTTCCCGCCAGGGGGCGTTTTATATGAAAATGTTTAATAAGCAATATCTCAATTATTTGAGGTCCGATTCAAATGCGGTTTTTTGCATAATGTTCCTTGAAAATAGCCCAATAAAATATGATAGGTTTCAAAAATTTGCGTATATAAAACTTTCGTGCTACAGGAGGTTGAAAGTTCGAATCTCGCAAAAACTGTGAAATAAGGGTAGGTCTACCAAAAACGTGCCCATTTTATTCAGAGATGAGATAGAAGAATTTTGTTTGTTGCATATGATTCGCAAGACATATACGCTGTGGCGATTTTGAGAAATGCATGGTTTGTCATGTTTCCTCTTTTTTGCTTCTCCTGACTTTTTTTTTTTGTTCAATCTTCATCATTATTTCACTGTTTATGCATTTTTATCAAAAAAATAAAATCATAGAAAAAAATCAAGCATAATATGCAAAGGTCAAGGTCATAATACTGATCATTGTAATTTTTATCGACACAAAATAGCTTCAAATCTAAAAATATTTTATAGAAAGTATTTGAACAAAAGTTTTAGTTTGTGAAAAGATCTTTCCATTGGTGTTTAGTTTTTGAAGATTGGACTTCATTTGATCAAATTACCTCAGTCCAAAGTTTGATCCTTTTTATCAAACAATTGTAAATCCGTATGTTTCCTCTTTTTTGCAGTTCCTGACTTTATTTTTTGTTCAATCTTCATCATGTTTTTACTGTTTATGCATTTAAATAATACAAATACATCATAGTAAATAACGATGAAAATATGCAACGGTCAAGGTCATAATACCGATTATTGTTATTTTTATCGGCACAAAATAGCTTCAAATCTAAAAATATTTTATAGAAATTATATGAACAAAAGTTTTAGTTTATGAAGAGATCTTTCCATTGGTGTTTAGTTTTTGAAGATCGGACTTCATTTCATCAAATTACCACAGTCCAAAGTTTGATCCTTTTATCAAACAATTGAAAATTCATATGTTGCTTCTTTTTTGCAGCTCCTGGCTTTATTTTTGTTCAGTCTTCATCATTTTTTCACTGTATATGCATTTAAATAATACAAACAAACTCATAGTAAATAACGATGAAAATATGCAAAGGTCAAGGTCATAATACCGATTATTTTTATTTTAATCGGCACAAAATAGCTTCAAATCTAAAAATATTTTAAAGAAGGTATATGAACAAAAGTTTTAGTTTGTGAAGAGATCTTTCCATTGGTGTTTAGTTTTTGAAGATCGGACTTCATTTGATCAATTTACAAAAATATTCGAATAAAGTTAATATCAATCAATTATGTCTGTAGTTGAAACCAGTACTCTTACTAGTTTACTAGTCAAGTTAAAAGCGAAAACCAAGATGCCGCTTTGCGGTTCTAGTTTTAATTTGTTTCCATTATTATTATTCTTTGCACTTTTTTTTGTGGCCGCTGTTGCGGCATGATTAGAAGTGCTACAAATATGAAAGTTTCCATGCATACTCACATGTATCTGAAGTTGTGCACCATTAAGTTTGTTTTTCATTTTTAGTACTAAGTTTTGCCGCTAGGTGGCGTTTAGCATCAAAACATATAATTGCCGATAACTCTGTCATTTGACATTTTATTTGTATGCAGTTTTTTGCATTCTGTTCTCTGTCAACTGCCCGTTTAAATATGATGAGTGGCAATATCCATATCTTTGAAAATTTTGAGCTAGAAGAGGTTGAATGTTTAAATCTTTGAAAAAATCTGGCAAATTATGGTGTGTCCACGAAAAACATGCCCATTTTTGTTAGAGATTAGATACGCTCATTTTGTTTTTTGAAATTGATTCCGAAGATCTTTGCGCACAAAATATATGGGGTGGCGATTTCAGAAAATGCATAAAATGGCATTCAATAAGCGGTCAAAGTGCACTAAAATATGGAGGAAACAAATTTTCGACAATAGGCATTTTTTTAGTTTTTGGAGGATTCTGCCATTATTTTTGAAGCAATCTTTATGAAATTTTCACAGATTGTATTGTTTGTTGTTTCAAGGGACTTCACAGTTTCAAAATTTCAAAAAATGAAATGGTCAAGGTCATATTGTGATTATTGGTTTTTTCTTTGACCTTAAATATCTCAAAATCTAAAAATATTTTATCGAAAGAATATTGGTAAAATCAAAAGCCTCTAAAAAGTACTTTTTGAAGAATTTTAGTTTTTTCAGATCGGGATTGATTTGGTTGTTTGGTGGCAGTATGACGTTTGGTCAAACTTTGAATTGAATTTAAAGCCTTTAAAGTTTAAATGTGTGATATATTTTGTCATCATTGGAAAAAAGAATGTCTTACCTCGTGAACAAAATAAGAATTTTGAAAATCTGTCAAGAATTGATGAATTTATAGAGAATTTCAATACATGACCCAGAATAAAAACAGAGAAAATTTGACAGAATGAGCATCTCTGGTTACCTATGTTCTATAATTAGATGCAGCTCTGCTAGCTGGCTTGCAACAGGTCAATGTACAGTGTATGTGTAACTATGAGAGCAATGTGTCAACACTGGTCTGAATGACCTGTGTAAAAGCGCTCAAAGAATCATGGGTAAGAGAGAGAGAGGGAGAGAGAGAGAATGAATTGTGTCTATATTCTACATGTATTATTATTCCTCCCACACACTCACTATTGAATTGGATAGCAAAACAACTAAGTACATGTACAAACATCCACCTTTTAAACAAGTTTTAGCTTACCAAAAATTCCTTCTAGTGCATTACTGAACTTTGAGGCGTAGAGTGAAAGCTGATATATGTTTAACCAAATGGCTTGTTACGTTACCAAAATTTTTGATAACAAATAAATTGTAAATCATTTATACTACTGAGTACTATTGTTCTCATAATAATAAGCAGGATTCCCAACTGTCTCACCTGATTTTTAACTGTTTAGTATAAAAAGTGGGACACTTTGGAAGACATTTTTTGAGCGCACAGTGATGATCAACATTAATCAAATCGTTCAATGTGCCACACTTAGATCATATTGGCTCATTGCCAATATATGGATGCTTAAAGGCATCTCAAAACCCTTATATAAGTGACCCCCACCCCCCATTTATTCAATTCAATTCAATAGTTTATTTCCAAGATTTACATAGTAAATAACATTGGACAAAGCATATAGTAACAAAATATATGGCGGTTGTTTTCAATTAATTATGGTATTGAGTATAATAATATATATCATCAAGCAAAAATTCACCCACCCGCCGTTGTGTGGGCATCTGTTTTTGATTAGGCAGGCTGCCACAGTCTGTCACAGGTATTGTTCAAGAGTGCATATGTTGCTACATGGGGTTGTATATAGTCATTCACAGTTTGTAAAAAAGTTGTGAACATACCAAATACCAGAAATGATCCTAAAAGTTCTCTATTATTCTTTTTTTTTATTCGAGCAAATATAAATCTTCCTTTTTTTTCTTTCTTTCTCTGTTGATTTATTTTGTCTACTTTATTTTGTTCTTTCTTTTTTTCATTTTTTCATTTATTTTGTTCTTTCTTTCTTATTTTATTTTAGTTGTAAAATTATCATAAAAAGGGACATTAATTTTTGAAATAAGTTATGTATCACTCATTACTTTCATTCTCTCATTTCTTCCCTCAACACATGTTTATATGTCGGAAATCAACACAAATTTTATTACTTGTTTATTCAATAAGAGAAATTCTGTTGAATAAAATGTAACGAAATGTCTCTGGCAAAAGCAAATAAAAAACAAAAAGATCTTGCATTGTCAGAATTATGTCCTTCAGGCTCATTTTAATTACTACAAAAATGCGTATCTCTATATTTTCAATATAAAAACTTTAATTCTGAAATAAATGCCATATGATCCTATAATCATGCAGTTATACAAAATTGACTCCAAGTAATAAATGTAATAAAGAATAATTATGTAAGGGATCATAAACTAAACAACCCACATATTATCACTATCATTCATTATATGTTTGGGGCCTCCGTGGCCGAGAGGGTAAAGTCGCTGACTTTAACACTCACTCTGCCCCTCACCGCGTGGGTTTGAATCCCGGCAGGGAAATTCGGATTTTCATGTGAGGAAGCCTTCCAGCTGGCTTGCGGTAGGTCGGTGGTTCTACCCGGATGTCTCCGTGCATTCGAGGTCTTCCTCCACCTGTAATTAGCTGGACGTCGCTATATGACTGAAATACTGTCGAAGCGACGGTAAACTCAAATAGTCAAGTCATTATATCTTAATTGCTTTGTGTAAAACTAGCCTACTATCTCACTTCCATTGTAGCAGGTAATTTAGTTATGCATCAACCCATCAGAGGTTTTACCGTAACATATAGGTACTATATTGGCTAAAGACTCCCTGCAGTGATGACCAGCAATTAGCAGGTCTGATCACAGCAGATGGGGGCCTGGCTCAGTGGGACATCACATTCCTTTCGAGATGCCTTTAAGTCTTGGTAACATATAAAGCATTTTGAATTTTGTTGTTTTTCTGGTATTTTAACTTGGCTGATCAGGTTTGAAACTGTTGATCATCACGAAAACCGTTGCATTTGCAGTATGCAAATCTAGTTTTCTTTGTTGTTTTTATATTTTTAACTTTGTTTTATATTTTTGCTTTTTTTTGCATGTTAGGGTTACTAGGAATACTGTGTGTCACAGTTCTTTAATATAGATATTTTTTCACAAGTAATACTTTATTAAAACTGTAATGAAGTGGTGTTTATAGATCATAAATAGAAGAAATGTTATGATTGCAAATATAAGATTTCAAATGAGTATATAGTAAACTATATTTGGAGGATATTATAGAAAGGTTATATAAAGAGAGAGAGAGAGAAATATGTTATGGAAAATACTCTGTTTCTATGTATATGGGATTTAAGAACCGTGGCAAACAATTTTTATTTTTGAAGCAATATAAAAAATCCCCGGTTATAGACACATGAATTAGAATTTACTTGTTAAGTCAATATAGATTAATATGATATTGATATGTCATTTGTAAGGTGCCATGGAGGATGACCCCGACCTCATGGTATCTAAGACGGGGAAATAAATGGGCTACAAGCTTGTAGCTGAAATTAAAAAAAAAAAAAAATGCTTAATGTATGGCAGTTCTGTAAAATTGTCCCGGAATCGGGATATCATGGGTTCGATCCCATTTGCGACATGCCAGAGTCGCTAAAGCTACCTTGTTTAATGCTCAGCATTTAAGTGTTGTTTTAAGACTGTTTGTTTTTATTTAAGGAAATGTGATCGCGGGTGGTATCATTAATACGTTATATTACAATATCTTGTGTGTGTTTGTGTGTGCTCGGTCTAATCATCAGTCTATGTAATTTTAAGTACACCGTCGCTAGGGTACTCATTCCATATATCTGCAAAACGTTATTACAGATACTTTGGCTACTAAGCTCTTTTAAGATTATGTTATCACTGGGCCATAGCAACTTAAACATGACGGTATTTCTTATGCGAAATCATTTCATGTACTTGGACTGAAACAAAAGGTATGTCGTTTGATTACTATTTGTGTATCTAATTAAATTTTAAAAAATGCTCTATATAAACCATATTTATGTGATTGAAGGTAGATAGAGAATAATATTAAAACTAATTTCACGTGATTATGAGTATTCAGTCCCTATATATATATATGATATTAGCAAATGTGTTATTGTCAATATCTTTATGGTCATGGGGATTAAATCTATATTCATTTTGTAAATCTTTACATAGCTTTAACATGTCTGTGGATATCGGCATCACGCACTTTAGAAATCTGTTCGTTTATTCAAAGACACTTTAATTATGTATGTTAAAGGCCAATTATGGTTCCAAAAGCAGTATGTTCTTCGGTGTGTGTTACAGATTTGCTACGGGATGCAATCTGTACATACTCGTTGGCAACGTAACAACAATGCATTAATAAGAAATAATCATTTTATATAAGCCCATTCAATTGTTTACAAAAATAACTAATTTGCATATTCCGCATTTCTTCGTCAATTTTCCATAGTTAGAACATGGCAATTTTCTCTCGTCTAATCAGGTACTTGTATTTGTTTATAATCACCGTGGACTATACAGGTGGTATAAGACGTCATTTTAAGCTATCACAAATAGTATATTTTTCCTCGATTCGAAAAATAAAACTGCTGTATTTTATTTCTTCATCAATTTTAAGAGGATATAGCGCATGCGAAGCGAAAAGTTGTGCACTACACATCTTTTGTCAGAGGTACAATATTTCCTAACATTCAAGAAAACATATGAGCGTTGTGCTTTACGTGTTAGCGAACAAAATTCCATGAACTCGGAAGGTTTTCCAGAATGATAGGAACAATTGTACATCTGACGAAAGAAAATATGGGACCTAAGTGTAGGCCACAATTTTCCGCTTCGCATGCGCTATATACCATTACAATTAATAAAGAAATAAAATACAGCAGTTTTTCACTCTGAATCGATGCAGAATATTCTTTTCGCGTTTGCTTAAAATGACGCCATATACCACGTGGTAATGTCACATTGTATATAACGCATAGTTCAATACTTTCGTAAAAATCAGTAAGTGTGGACTATGCAAACACATAATTTACAATTTTGTGAAGTTTTGTCGCTAATGGAAGGAAAACTTTTTTTCCGATTACAGACAGCCTTTGGTAATACTTACCAATGTAAAATGTAAACAAAGATAGTATTTTTACATCCATCTCCAAAATACTAAACACCGTAATTTGATCAACATTTTTTAATGCGTTTAACTGTTATTTTACAACATATTATATTTGCACATTATGTACAATTTGTGTTAGTCTACAATATGCCCATGTCATTTTGTATTTTCTTTTTCATGAAAATTTAATCATTATGAAATATAATAGGCTTTTAAGTTTCTTTTACATCAAAAAGCATGATCAAATAAAACACGGAGTGAAATGCATCATAAATTTTGTTTTCTTTCTCCACCTGATATGATAAATCTATTTTAGACCGATTTAGGCATGTTTACGTTTATTCCACTTTAGACTAATGTTGTAATTAATTTGGAATTTCTTTGATTGCCTGCTATAATCTTTATTAGACTTATGCGCTCTATATGACTTTCAACATGTCACTAATGTGTTTAAGTTATCAACACGATGTTGCCACGTGCGTGTTTATGGGTCGGGTACCTTTTGGTAATGGTTAAGGTGTGTTCGAGTCAGACGTCCTGCTGTTTTCCTGCCCAATTTGAATGTGTATCCGGTATGATGTCAGGGAGTGCGGACGATGAAGGTAACAACGCTCTCACACAAGTAAGCATCAACTTTTAAGTCAAACTTCTTAGTATATTGTTCAAAAACATGGGAACAGTAATAAAAATGTAGGCAGCCCAATATGACATATTCTAATGTTTAGATATATATCAGTGGTCAATTCAAATTGTCAAACTATCTAACAGATACATTTAATCCATAGATGAAATGGGTTATACATGTATGTATTTGTGGTTTTGAGTAGTCAACTTAACTGACCTAGTTACGAGGTATGTTCGAAAAGTATTGTGTAATGTGTGTTGCGTATTGTGTATATTGTGTACTGTGTATTGTGTGTATTGTGTACTGTGTATTGTGTACTGTATATTATGTACTGTGTATTGTGTATATTGTGTATTGTGTTGTGTATTGTGTATTGTATATATTATGTACTGGGTATTGTGTGTTGTGTACTGTGTATTCGAACAGTATTGTGTATATTGTGTATCGTGTATATTGTGTATTCGAACAGTATTGTGTATTCGAACAGTATTGTGTGTTGTGTATTGTGTATTCGAACAGTATTGTGTGTTGTGTACTGTGTATTCGAACAGTATTGTGTGTTGTGTATTCGAATAGTATTGTGTGTTGTGTATTGTATATTGTGATCTAAAACCTTAAAACCTTTGAAAGTATGACCCATTTGGCCAATCAATTATAAAAATACGTTTTCTGGTCAATTGGAACTGTCTTAAGCGGTCAGTCGGGGGAACAAGAGAAAGCGACCGCTTAATGAAGGTTAAACATATACCAAAATTCTAATTTGGTAATATTAAAGCCGACCGCTTAATGCAGGTTGGTCGTTTGATACAGCTGGTCGCTAATACAGGTTTAACTGTTTTTAAAGCTACGCATCATTAACTTTAACATATTATCTTTTCTTTTTACCCAAACCAAGGCTTCCCATACGCATTTCTTGCAGAGACACAAGATATTTAATTTGGCATTTGATTGAAATGATCAACGACAACAACAGTCAGTAGCGATTTATAGATAACGACGAAATCAGTTGATTACGTCAAAAACAGTAGAAACATTGCGACGAAGCGTGTCATTCATCTTATAAAATTGTGTTATATAGACATTTCGAAATATATAAAATATATTCGGCCTTCACAGTAAAATGATATATTAGCTAAACGACCCATTTGATGTGGAAATCAATAAAACCTTTCCAAAACTCAAGCCACTAAACGTTCTCCTTTAGTGTTTCAGGTTATGCTTAACGGAATATTTGGACTCTCAGTTCCTTGATTAGTTATTGTATGCATTTGTGAGTTGGACTTCAGGATTTTGCAGATACACGTCATAAATTTGTATATTCCCGAAAAAGACAGGTCACCGTTTTTAAGACTATGTTCTATAGATATTATGTAAAATGTCATTAAAAATAATTCTTTATGGAACAACATTTTGTATCATAATATACACATTGCAGTATACACATATATGAACACACACTTTATGGTATAAGGGGTACACCATGTGTCTATATAATCCAAGTTATACTATCATATCAAAACCATGATTTATTTTATTGTAGTTTGATGTCCACTGATTAGACTAAAATTGAAATGAATAAGATATACTTAGCCAGAACCGACCTCTCAGTACGTAATGTTCCAATTGAAGGTTGCGACTTACGTTTAACTTTGGAGAAATCAATCGGGACAGAAAATTAATGACATGTACTTTTAATTTCCACTTTTATTCAAATTGTACGATAATGTTTAATAATATCGTGTAAATGTAATGTAAATCTAAGACTGCATTTATATCTAAGACACCCATATATATATATATATTTAAACACACAAACATACAAAACTTGTCAAAATAGACCATTTTCTATTGATGCATAAAGATTCATTTGATATGACGTTGAGAAGAATTTGAATTTTACACCAACAAGTCGTTGTACACTATCCCCTTTAAAAGGGCCGTGTTAAAAACACACATTATTTTCGCTCAACCTCCAAAACATATTTGAAAAGTTTAATGTCTCAGAATGTTTTGGTGCAATCGCAGTATTCAGTTTACAAAATTGACAAAAATAAAATTGTTTGAATTTTGAGAAAAAAAAATCTACCAAAACGTTTACATTTTTTGATGTGTAAAACACATTAAAGTGCCTTTTATATGAGTGATCTTTTAATTTTATTTTGATACTAATTTCATTTTGAAATCTGAAATACTGACCGAAATACAACGACTTTGAAAATTGTGGTACAAAAAGTGCACTTGACTGACCTTTGACCTAATTTTTGGAGTTCGTGGGGATCTTTGCAGCTGGCATCCGGCAAGACCACATGCTGGTTGTAATGAGCAACACCTGCAATGCATTCATTTAACTCTACCCTCCGACGCCATGGACCATAATATAGAGAAGACTTTTTTTGAAATGGACCCATACTATATAACTCTTTCATATTTTCACGTAACTACATCTACGTAATATAAATCTATGATATTTCGAGAAATAAAAGTTATGTGTCAGTAGTACACACCACAGCAGGGTCTATGTTTGTTTGTCTGTTGGGTTTAACGTCCCACACAGCAGGCTCTATACACACTGAGAAAATATGGCTAGAGCTGAAAGAATCAAACAAAAGAAAGAAAAGGAGGGTGAGGCAAATCTCTAGCAGGCTATGTATACACATCTAACTGTGTAATGACCTTTTATCTGAGATAAGGCAGACTGCCTCTCAGTTTATCTAACAAGCACAGGTATAAGAGACTTATTTACACGGTTTTATGTCTTATTTACTAGGGAGAAGATGAACTATCCATATTTAACAATGGATTGTTTGTTTGGAAGGTTAAATATTCTCTTTTTTTATTATTGCATAAAACATCACTTCATTTTTTAAATGCTATTTTATTGATTCAACAAAAACTCAAACTTTGAACTGCAATACAATAACCAAATCAAGCCTGATCTTCAAAAACTGAATATCATTGGAATGAGCTTTTAAAGGACTTAAAATTTTGTCACATCCTCTGTATAAAATATTTTTTCTTGTGGAGCTATATAGAGCAGAAGAAAAAAACAAACAATAATCGCAATATGACCTTGACCTTAATTTTTACTGACATCATTTGAAACCCAAAGCTACATAATCTGTAAAAAAATCATAAAGATTGAACAAACAAAAATGAAGACACAAGCTTCAAAAAACCTGAAACATCCTCTTTTTGATCACCCCCTCCCCATCTTGATGTTTCTAGAAGACAAACAATGCATTTCCTAAAGTCGCCACCCCATATATTCTGTGCATATGTCTTAAAGGCGTTTGAGCGGGGTTTTTTCTATCGGACAATTTTTTCTCTAAAAAATTGCATATAAGTACTTTAGACTTTAACTAAAAGATATATGAATTAAAAATAGGGGGTCACCATGCTTGTTTTAGAGATTGAGCTTATGGTAGAACATCACTATCTGTTAAAATTGGTTGAAAAAAAAAATGACATTAAAAATAAGAAAGATTTGGTTTCTAAATACTGTCAAACATGCACTGAAAATACAAAACGGGCATAAAATCTCATTTGTGCCCAGACCAAAATGTACACGAAAACTATCCCAAAATTGTGAATTTTTATATATTTAGGTTTTCGTGGACTGCAACGCAGCCGCGAAAACCTACTGTTCTTCTTGTGTTTCTTTTTCCCTTTTTTTTTTTTCCATTATTATTATTCTTTGCACTTTTTTTGTGGCCGCTGTTGCAGCATGATTAGAAGTGCTACAAATATGAAAATTTCCATGCATACTCACATGTATCTGAAGTTGTGCACCATTAAGTTTGTTTTTCATTTTAGTACTAAATTTTGCCGCTAGGTGGCGTTTAGCATCAAAACATATAATTGCCGATAACTCTGTCATTTGACATTTTATTTGTATGCAGTTTTTTGCATTCTGTTCTCTGTCAACTGCCCCTTTAAATATGATGAGTGGCAATATCCATACCTTTGAAAATTTTGAGCTAGAAGAGGTTGAATGTTTGAATCTTTGAAAAAATCTGGCAAATTAGGGTGTGTCCACGAAAAACATGCCCATTTTTGTTAGAGATTAGATACGCTCATTCTGTTTTTTGAAATTGATTCCGAAGATCTTTGCGCACAAAATATATGGGGTGGCGATTTCAGAAAATGCATAAAATGGCTTTCAATAAGCGGTCAAAGTGCACTAAAATATGGAGGAAATTTTTTTTCGAGAATAGGCATTTTTTTAGTTTTTGGAGGATTCTGCCATTATTTTTTAATCAATCTTTATGAAATTTTCACAGATTGTATTGTTTGTTGTTTCAAGGGACTTCACAGTTTCAAAATTTCAAAAAATGCAAAGGTCAAGGTCATATTGCGATTATTGGTTTTTTCTTTGACCTTAAATATCTCAAAATCTAAAAATATTTTATCGAAAGAATATGGGTAAAATCAAAAGCCTCTAAAGAGTACTTTTTGAAGAATTTTAGTTTTTTCAGATCGGGGTTGATTTGGTTGTTTGGTGGCAGTTTGAAGATTGGTCAAACTTTGAATTGATTTTAAAGCCTTTAAAGTTTAAATGTGTGATATATTTTGTCATCATTGGAAAAAAGAATGTCTTACCTCGTCAACAAAAAAAGAATTTTGAAAATCTGTTGAGAATTGATGAATTTATAGAGAATTTAAATACATGACACAGAATAAAAACAGAGAAAATTTGACAGAATGAGCACATCACTTGTTATCTATGTTCTATAAATAGATGCAGGCTCTGCTAGCTGTAACAGGTCATGAATGTATGTGTAAAACTAGCCTACTATCTCGCTTCCATAGTAGCAGGTAATTTAGTTATGCATCAACCCATCAGAGGTTTTACCATATAGCTACTATATTGGCTAAAAACTCCCTGCAGTGATGACCAGCAATTAACAGGTCTGATCACAGCGGATGGGGGCCTGGCTCAGTGGAAGATCTCATTCCATTCGAGATGCTTTTAAGTCTTGGTCAAAGCTGAATTCACCAATGAAGGAAAAAACTAAGATATATAAACGTTTTGCATTTTGTTGTTTTTCTGGTATTTTAACTTGGCTGATCAGGTTTGAAACTGTTGATCATCACGAAAACCGTTGCATTTGCAGTATGCAAATCTAGTTTTATATATTTTTTTCTATATCAAATTTTTCTCAACAGACAGATTTTCTTTATTTTTTTTTTCAGAGTCAGTTTTCTGATATAAATGCTTTATGAAAATGTAAAAAAATACATACCTCACCAGATTATTTTTTAAACTAAAACTGCTTTTCTATTGAAATTTTAGCCAGATTTGCATAAAACACTAAAATGTGACTTTTGTACCTTCAACATTTGGCAAATACAGTTTTGATGATATTCTTAATACAGGAATCTAAAAATTTAGCTTTCTTATATCATTTTACTTAAAATAAATGAGAAATTCCAAAAGAATTTTTTTACCAAAATCAAAATCAGTCGTAACCCGCTGAAACGTCCTTAAAAATCATATGAAGCCAACAGATTCTCCTATCTCATCTCTAACAAAATGGGCATTTTTTTCCGTTGACCTACCCTCATTTGCAAAGTTTTTGTAAGGTTGGAAAATTCAGCCTCTCCTAGCACATTGTTTTTCTGGAAGGCTGTCAACAAGAAACAGAATGAAAAAACCGCATTCGAATCAGACTTCACATTTCTTTTAAGTTAAAAGCAAATGAGTGATTTAAAGCAAAATGCCCCCCCCCCCCCCCCCCCCCCCTCACATGTGGCAAATTTCGAAATAAGATTGAAATTTTAGGAACAAGTTCAGATACATGTTAATGCATGTCTAAAATACCACAACTTTAGCTTTCCTCATCTTGCCAAATGTCGTGCAATAAAATAGAATCGCATCACGATTTCACCGGTTTTTGCGAAAGCAATTCCATTCAGTTTACGAGTCGCATGGTCCGAATAAGAGCAAAGCTTGGTACTTATTCATGCTGTGATGTTGAATTAAAACAAGAGCAATCATTGATAATGACAAAAATATTCAATAAATATAACAAGAAGGCCAAGATGGCCCTGAATCGCGCACCTGAGAAAGATGACTGCTTAAGAAATAAAGATGTTAGAGTGTAAACAAAGTGAAATCTGGCTTTTTCTGTACTGAATGGGGGCATAATTCCTGAATTAACTGGCCGATATCAGCCACAATTGAACCCCATCGCGAGATTATGGTCATTAACTTTGTCTTAAAGTTTGAAGATGATTGCTTAAAAATGAAGACGCTAGAGTGTAAGCAATAAGAAATCTGGCAATTTTCTATAATAAAAGGGTCATAACTCCTGACCTAATTGACCAATCTCAACCATAATTGAGCTCAATCTAGACATTATGGTCATAAACATTGTCATAAAGTTTGAAGATGATTGCTTAAGAAATGAAGGTGCTATCGTGTAAACAAAGTGTAAATTGGCATATTTTGATATTAAAAAGGTCATAACTCCTGACCTAATTGACCGATCTCAGCCGTAATCGAACTCAATCTAGACATTATAGTCATAAACATTGCCATAAAGTTTGAAGATGATTGCTTAAGAAATGTAGATGCTAGAGTGTAAACAAAATATAATTTGGTATATTTTGATATTAAAAGGTATATAACTCCTGACCTAATTGACCCATCTCAGCCATAATTGAACTAAATCGACACATTATGGTCATAAACATTGCCATAAAGTTAAATCAAAATCTGACCGAGAGTAGCTGAGGAATCAGTCAAATATATGCAAGAAATATAAAATGGGTTTTTTTTCTGCTATGTATAATGTAAGCCTTTTATTGTATTTTACTCTTATTTAATGATGTTTTATTGCATAAAATATAATATTAAAGACCAATGATACAACATGTCTGAACAGTTTTATTAAAAATATAACATTTAAAAGAATGCAGCAGTGAGTCCTTGCACACAGTGGTAGTTTGGTAGTTTAGTTAAACTGTCATAGTTATTGGGGGGGGGGGGGGGGGGGGGGTGAAAGAAAATAGAAAATGGGGGCGGGGGATGCTGCTTATATTCTCCGAACTATGAACAAAAAAATAAAAAATAAAAAAAGCACTGCCGTCATTTGTTCCAATACACACCGTTCATTCTCTCCTATGTAAGAAGTAGGATAGGTTGTCAGTTTGTGGCGAAGTATGTCAACAACTTATTACACATTCGATTAGTATTAAAACTCTTTGGCTGCAAATTACCTGGAGATACGAGGTATTTATTGTTCATTCATACTGAAAAAAAACAAAACTAAAACTAAGCCTATCGCGTTGCTACAGCAACTGAAAGTGATATTAACGTCAATATCTAAAATAGATAAATTAATATTTATTGTTTTAAAAAAATAAAATAAAAAGTGACATAGGCCTTGTAAAATCCAAAATCCGTCAAACATATAAACAACAATACAATATTGCTGCATAAATACTCTTAGACTTTGAAATTACCCAAGTAAATCCGTGTGTGTTTGTAAATTAAATGAATTAACAGTGACGTATCTGTTCTACGTGACAATCACACTTTTTCGAAATAAGCTTATAATATAAATTTACTTTCTTCAGTGCGATGTTTAAGAATAATAAAATGATTATATAAAATGCCTATTATATTATAATCATTATAATTATTGTATGTTGGTCACGTCCCTAGTGGCCTTGTTTTTGACAGTAAGTAATAATAGAGTTAATACTCATTTGTTACTTTAAAGCAATGGACGCATTTATTCATTTATGAATTTACTATGTATTTACTTTCGCTTTGTCAAGCATTTCCTCATTAATACAATATCTTTTTCATGTTTGATTTTTTTCATTTCTCTCTCTCTCTCTCTCTTGAGGGAACATGCAAGTATGGCGATTCAGTTTAAAATTATGAGAATTTTTGTAATAAACAGTACCCTAGATGAAATATATCTTTCATATTATTATCAACAAAAAAGTTTAAAAAAAAATAAAGTAAGTAACACATACATACTTTTAACAGATTTGTATCTGACTACGAAAACAATACAAATTACATGCAAAGTACGAAATTAAAAAACACAAAGTAAGGGTAAGGACCCATGAAATTATTCATTTTCCGTAAACAATAAGATAAACCATAGCTTGCAGAGAGCCTGCCTGTGGTAAATGCAGAGAGTCTGCCTGTGCATCAAAAAGTGATGTGCATAGAGACCTCCCGTGCAATGACAAAACCGAAAGTAAGGTGTTTTCAAGAAATTTACATTAAAATCGGCCAATTTATCGGTATCTTTTTGAAGAACATACTTAAAAGAATACATTCGATGGTCATATTATAGACATAATCAAACTTAAGCAATAATCAGCTGAAGCCTCTAGAAAGTGCCGAGGTTGTGTTTCATGTTGGTACATCACTTAACTGTTTGGCCGAGTTTCAGGTCGCAGTCGCTGATAATTGAAAAGTTCACACGCATATACATAGCTAAGTTACTCTAATATTCCGTGCAACACTTAATATTGAGAAACTCACCTTTGAAAAGTGACCATTGGTCTGTTTCTTCCCCTTCCGTCCAGTGTTTGCTAGTGTTTATGGCAGAGAATGGCCGGTGCAAACGCAGAGAGCCTGCCGATATGGTTATGCACCGTGGGTATGGAACCATGATATTATTAATTTTTCGTAAACAAAAAGATAACCATAGCTTGCAGAGAGCCTGCCTGTGGTAAATGCAGAGAGTCTGCCTGTGCTTCAAAAAGTTGATGTGCAGAGAGACCTCCCGTGCAATGACAAAACCGAAAGTAAGGTTTTTTTCAAAACTTTTTCATTAAAATCGGCCAATTTATCGGTATCTTCTTGAAGAATATACTGAATAGAATACATTCGATGGTCATATTATAGACATAATCAAAGCAATAACCTGCTGAAGCCTGTAGAAAGTACCGAAGTTGTGTTCAATGTTGGTACATTATTTGACTGTTCGGTCGCGTTTCTGGTCGCAGTCGCTGATAATTGAAAAGTTTACACGCATATACATAGCTAAGATACTCTAATATTCCGTGCAACACTTAATATTGAGAAACTCACCTTTGAAAAGTGATCATTGGTCTGTTTCTTCCACTTCCGTCCAGCGTTTGCTAGTGTTTATGGCAGAGAATGACCGGTGCAAACGCAGAGAGCCTGCCGATATAGCGATTTCCGCAGAGAGCCTGCCGATATGGTTATGCACCGTGTAACATGCCATCAATTTTAGCAAGTAGCTTGGCATTTAGCATTTATTATAATTGTTAATTTAAATTGAGATCTTAAAAATGGTAGCTAAGAAATAGTGTAGACAAAATATTTTAAATAAAACTAATGGCGACATGTCGATCCCGCAACCTAAGATGAACCTTTCCCTCTTCATGTGACCTTGACACAACTTTTTTAGTGTGACACGTCTCATTGAGGCAAATTATTTGAAATTCCTTTGATCCAGGGACAAGGAAATCCAGCGCAATGACTAAATTCTAAGTGTGACCCCTTGACCTTGGAACTTTGGACCCAACTCTTGTGCACAACACGTCGTCTCATATAGGCAAACATCACTGCCAAGATATTTGAAAATCCTGCAATTCATGTGTAAGTAACAGTCTAGAAAAGCAATTGCAGCATCATGAGCTTTGACCTCTAAGTGTAACCTTAACCCTGGAGGTAAGAACCCAACTCTTGTGCGCGACACTTTGTCATGTTGAGGCAAATATTTCTGCTAAATATTATTGGCAAATTCTGCAATTCATATGCTTAAGTTACAGCCTTGACAAGCAAATCTGGACAGCCCAAAGCACTAACGCAAATACACCGTGAGAACATTGTGGTGACAATGTTTAGCAAATGAGGATTTCTTTTTTTTCTAGTAGTGAGTTTCGAGTAAGAAAAGTGAGTTTCGAGTTAAAAAAAAAGTGAGTTTCGAGTCTGAAAAAGTGAGTTTCGAGTTAAGAAAAAGTGAGTTTCGAGTTAAAAAAGGTGAGTTTCGAGTCAAGAAAAAGTGAGTTTCGAGACAAGAAAAAGTGAGTTTCGAGTCAAGAAAAAGTGAGTTTTGAGTAAAAAAATGTGAGTTTCGAGTCTGAAATTGTGAGTTTCGAGTTAACAAAAGTGAGTTTCGAGTCAGAACAGATGACAACTAAGTGTATATACTGTGCAGTGAACGGATAACAATGTGTATGTTTTGGCGACTGTGTATATATTTAACATTTGTGTGTTTTAATTGCTTTTTACGGTAAAGTATATTGAAAAATAATCGGGAATCAGTTGCTTATATCAGCAGTGAGTTAAATATTTATATTACTCTGACATGTCGGATCGCTTAAGAAAAATCTATATCCCGGTAAACTCAAATAGTCAAGTCTATATCCCGGGTAACTGTAAAACAGCACGGATCATACACTCAGAAATTCCTGCAAATGGTTCAAATACGGCATACCTCATTCCGAAATAAACCATTTTAAAATGGTGCCGTTTGTCCTCCACATTTTTCATAATTTATTGGTTTGATATAAGAAATAAACACTTGTCAGCACATAAATAAACCTGTCACTTACGACTTTTCGGTATCGTCCCCCTTGACTACTCTTCTTTTGTTTTATTATTTTCCCTTTACCTTCTGGTTGAAGTTTACATACCGGCGAAACACGAATGTATTGTTGGTTTTGTTTATCGACAGGGAAGTAGTGTAAAATTAAGTATCATTCTTGAAGTGGACATTTTATTGTGCCAGTGATCCATTGTTGTATTTTGTTTGTTAACTTTTGCTGTATGCCAACATCACTGACATTGTGACAGTAACATTCACTGACACGCACTCTAAAAACAAACATCAAAATAATCATTTGCATTAAAATAAAGATCATAAAAAAGCATTGGTTACATGACCGAAAGTAAGCAATCATCTGCATGAAATTGTATCAAACGATCCAGATTTTAACTATAAATAACTAATATGCGAAGATCCAGTTCTAGCAATTTGATACCAGGGGTGGGGGTGGGGGTAGGGGCAAACTCTGAAAATCACAGGACATAGTGGGGGGGGGAGTCCACCCTTTACCCTTTATTATGTATATTTAATGCATAATATCCTAATCTCGGTGGGGGGGGGGGGGGGGGGAAATAGATGGTGAAAAAATTGTGGCCCGCCTGTGATTCGAACCCAGTGTCCAAGCACCTTACCACTGAGCTATCAAGCCACACGATCCAAAACCTCCCGATTCACCACAAAGTACCAGTACCCGGCTACATATACCACCTTCAAATTTATAATCTGTCACAAATTCTTAGACACAGAAGCATTGTGAAATGCTCTCGAGGTTCCGAAGTAGTTATCTAACTTGAATATTTCAGTTGTAAATATACATTCCTCCATGATCTTTACTGTATATACATTGAATGAAATAAAGATAGCTTTTTTTTTGTTTTTTTGCTGAATTCCCTGTGGTTAAATGTGTATGCAAGCTGATTTAAAATATATGATTAATTGGTATAAAACATTAGATAAAGAATAATGTTAGCTACAACGAGTTGCCTAATTTGAGTGTTTATAAAGAATTAAGTTGATAAAGTTATTTGGCACAGATGTTCCTTAGGTCACTCTCTACCAAGATTGTTCAGGGGCTTCCGTGGCCGAGAGGTAAAGTCGCTGACTTTAACACTCACTTAGCATCTCACCGCGTGGGTTCGAATCCCGGCAGGGTCATTCGGATTTTCATGTGAGGAAGCCTTCCAGCTGGCTTGCGGTTGGTCGGTGGTTCTGCCCGAATGCCTCCGTGCATTCGGGGTCTTCCTCCACCTGTAATTAGCTGGACGTCGATATATGACTGAAATACTGTTGAAGCGACGGTAAACTCAAATAGTCAAGACAGCTATTACGTCAAGTTAAGTCAACTCAAGATTGTTCAAATTATTTTGATCCTTTGAAAAAAAGGCCGCCAGGGGGCTAAGCCCATTTTCCTTATATGTATACAGTACAAATTTGAAAATTCTTCTTGTCCTAAAGTACTCACTCGATTTATGGCTTGCACAGGGCAGAACCAATTTTTCACAATATCATAAGATATTTGCTGTTTCTTTTCCTCCCACTAATACCTGGTTCTCAGGTGAGCGACCCAGGCAATCATGGTCCTCTTGTTAAATTACCACTGCGTTTTTATTTTCAGTCTATCATGCTGAAGTTAATGTCAAATTGAACAGCATTGATTAATCATTTTTAATATGAAAATGATATTTTAATTAACCTGAAGATAAAAGCTTTATACCCAAGAAGGTAAACTGTTTATTTTGTTGAAAGATGAACCTATACCGTTTTTCTTTACTTTGCATTTCTTTTCTTTTTTGTGCTAATATACGTATTATAGGAATTATGTTATCTAAAAATATGAATTTCAAGAGCTTTTTAATGGTGTAGTATACATTTTGATTTTTGAAGCAGAAATATTGAAATTATAGGAAAATGAAAATTCTGCTCCTGTATGTAATTTATTTTAAAAAAATCCCTTGAATTTGTCATTCAAGATGGCTGCCAAAAGTAGAGATATTCACAGATGTGGAAACTATGTATATTGGTTCAAATATGTTGTATTACAAATACCAAAGAGTAACAAACAAAAGCAAATATTCCTTAGTGAATTTGTCCAGAACCCACAGTATTTTATACAAATATAGATAATCTTATAAATTGGGTTAACCAATCATCCAATACCATTTCTGTTGAAAGTGTTGTATTCAAAATTTTGTATGTTTGCTTGTGAGGTGTTTTGGGGGATGGATCCCCGACCCCCTAACACCAATTACGGGGAGAATAAATGGGCTACTTGATAGCTGAAGTTATAAATAATAATAATAAGGTTGATCAATATGACAGTTATTTCTCAGATGACGTTATTTTTAACTGTATATTTTTATAGTCACTCAACAATAAGAATGATTTAGTGTAAATATGGACAATTATATTTACGGAAAGTGAAAAAAAAATCACGTAATCATTTTCTGCTATAAAAATAACCACGCATGCATAGAAAAAATGAGTAATAAGAGTTATACTGGATGTATAATTTAGTGACAGTAAAAAATAATTTATGCAATATATATATATATATATATATATATATATATATATATATATATATCCTTTATTTTAAAAGCATGAGACCAGGTGTTACTTTTGTAGCCGCAACCTTATTTACGGGAAAACAGCTTACTTTCGTTATCTATATCGGCTTATTTTGGCACTAATTTTATTCATACTCGTCAGAGAGTCGGTAAAAAAAGTTGTGTCAACTATAAGAATTAATTCATGAATGAAGTTGTATTGTCAATCGGTTTAAACGATATTTTGATACTTAATACATACTCTGTGAAAGACCTCTGCTTCCCAACAAAGTCTTCATAACAAGGGAGTTAACATTGTATTGCGAATACATTTATATCTTCTACTGTACTCAAAACTCACTTTTTTTCCTGACTCGAAACTCACTTTTCCTAACTCGAAACTCACTTTTTCCGACTCGAAACTCACTTTTTCCGACTCGAAACTTACTTTTTGCAACTAGAAACTCACCTTTTCTAACTCGAAACTCACTACTCACCTACCAAATAGGCTAAACAACAATGGGCCATAACTGATAGAAAACCATACTGGTCATGATGTGCCAACTAAAAGTTTCCTCTTTATTTAACTAATGTATCTTGCTATTTCTGTTTTACAAAATGCACAATCCAGGAATGTTTCTTTTCATTTAAAAATAAATTTCTTTTGGTTTTATGTCTGTTTAGACTTTATGCCTATTTGGACTGTTGCTTTTAAAACACTTTTTCTTAATTGACATTGAAACATATTGTTTAAGCAAACTGATGCAGTTGACCAAGGTTGACCCCATGGTATAGAAGGTCAATCAAGTCAAAATTCTATTATGCTTGTTGCTTATTCTGAAGTTGTTAAATACAATTGCATTCCTGTGTTTCTTAATCAAATTACACAATTGTTACACCTGTGTTTTATTAAGGCATTTCAATTTCAGCCCACCATAACATTTTAGGTCTGTCTCGATAAATCACTTGCAAAGTGCGCACTGTTACATGTGTAATGTGCGATTTCTGTTGTGCCAACTTATTATCTGCTTAACGATTTACTGCATTTCGATAAACGTAGCCCAACTGGGAAACGACAAGCACCTGCTCCTCCAATGTTTCCCCTCTCTGTTGTTTAACAGTGTCGCGCTAAAAATAAGCTTGTACATTTACTTCAAGTATAGCAAATCAGAAGGAAGAAATGAAGAATTTGGCAAAACAAAAAATGCATTGCAAATCCACAATGATGGCATCATATAATGTATCACACATAACAAAACTTTCAGGGCAAAAATTGCATCTTGCCTTCTTATAAGTCCATGCTTACAAGTGGCATTCTCACTTCGTTATACTGACATGTGAAATGTCAGTTTACTTTCAGACCCATATGGGTGTATAATGCTTTGCATAGTCTGTTTACATGCTGGCAGAATTTAGTTTACTTGCAGACTGATCTGGATTTATATACTGATTGCATAAATAAGTGTACTTGCAGGCTGATCTTTGTTAATACTGGTTGCAGAGGTAAACTATAAAACCATTTTTTTTTATACTGGTTGCATTTAAAAGTCAGTTAACTTGCAGGTTAATGTAGGTTATACTTGTTGCATAAATGTTAGTAAGTTAGTAACTTGCAGGTTGGTCTAGGTTGTTAATGGTTACATAGACATCAATTAATTTGCATTGTTGATCTAATTTTATACTGATTACATAGACGTTATGTTTACTTGAAGGTTGCTCTGGACTTATTGTAGCTCCCAAAGAGGACTAAGTATATAAGTGTCTCTTTGATAGAAGCAAAAATGTTAAACATTGATAATAAGGACGACAATTAGTTCATGAACATTTACGAAAAATTTACTCCAAAATAAAAATTGATAAATGTACATGAATTGCGACCTCGGAACCAGGATTTTTACTTCGAAAAAGCTTAAGAAATCGAAATAGCGAAATTCGGATTAAACATTTTCTCATGGTGAGCTATTGTGATCGCCTTTTGTCCGGCGTCCGTGCGTGCGTCCGGCGTTAACAATTTTCTCCTAAACCACTTGGCCAAATTTGATGAAATTTGCCTGGGATGATCCTTGCATGAAGCTCTACCAAGGTTGTTCAAATGGTCCCGGCCCGTTACATATCTGGGTTACAGGAGCTAAAAATAGAATGTTAAGTGAAATCTTTAAAAATCTTCTTCTCCGAAACCGCAAGGCCTAGAGCTTAGATATTTGGTGTGTGGCTTATGGACCATTACCAAGTTTGTTCAAATCATGACCCTGGGGTCGAAATTAGCCCCGCCCCAGGGGTCACTTGATTTTACATAGACTTATATAAGAAAAACTTGAAAAATCTTCTTGTCAGAAACCACAAGGCCTGGAGGTGTGGCATTGTCTCATGAACCATTACCAAGTTTGTTCAAAGCATCACCATGGAGTCGAAATTGGCTCCGCCCCAGGGGTCACTTGATTTTACATAAACTTGAGTTTAGATATTTGATGTGTAACATTGCCTAGTAGACCTCAACCAGTTTTGTTCAAATAATTTCCTGGGGTCAAAATTGGCCCCGTACTAGAGGTCACTTGATTTTATGTAGACTTGTATAGCAAAACATTCAAAAGATCTTCTTTCTTCTCAGAATTCTCAAAGCCTGGAGTTAAGATGTTTACTTGTGGACCTCATCCATGTCTGTTCAAATCATGGCCCTGGTGTCAAAATTGACCCTGCCTCATGAGTCACTGGATTTTATAAAGACTTATTAGAACTATGACCTTCAAAGTTTGGATGGCAGGTACAGTTTTTGTGTTGAATTTAGATGATCTTGTTGTACTTCTGCATAGATTATATATTCAATATGACGCGTTATACAATAATTGTCATTGAAGGCAATGTTTTTCAGGTGAGCAATTCAGGGCCATCATGGTCCTCTTGGTAATTAAAAGAAGAAGGGAAGAAATCAGGATCGAAAATAAACTTTGAAATGGTGAGGAAGTCGGTTTAATGATGTTCAGTAGGGCGAGGTTCTACTATATATAATATGTCAGGAAAAGATAAAAAAATGAAGTAAAAAGATATAGCCATGGATAGATTATAACTATAGCAATTTAAACCCTGAAACGTTTTAGGCTTTGCCATTAGAGCAGCAAAAACCAAATGTTCTTCCGTTCATTTGTTTTTATTAGGTTTTCGCCGCTGCTGCAGGTCGAAAACCTTTTGTTCTTCTGTTGATTTTTTTTGCAGGGCGAAAACATATAGTTCACATCTGGTGATTTTTTTTTAGGTTTTTGCTGTTCAAAGCTTTTGTTCCTCTGTTGATTTTTTTTATGATTTTTTATTTTACTGTTTTTTTTTCTTAGAACATTTAGATCTACCTGGATGCCTCTGTGCATTCGGGTTCTTACCCCACCCGTAATTAGCTTGATTAGCTTGACGTCGCTGTATGACTAAATACTTTCGCAGCGACAGTAAACTAAACAAATCAATCAATCAATCAATTTTAGAACAAATATATTGATGAACTATTGGGTACCGTTTTTTATTCTTCTTATTGTTAATATTTGATCGTATTGGGTTCGTTACATTTATTCTTTTTCTAATATTAATAGGGCTTTCTGTCTTCAACAGAAAGACTAATGAGTTTGTTTTGTTTTTAGCTCACCTGAGCACAACGTGCTCAAGGTGAGCTTTTGTGATCCTTCTTCGTTCGGCGTCCGTCGTCTGTCAATGCGACGTGCGTCGTGCGTCGTCATCAAGTTGGCTTGTTAACACTCTAGAGGCCATTTTTTAGGCCAATCTTCATGAAACTTGGTCAGAATGTTTGTCTCCATAAAATCTTGTTCAAGTTCGAATTTGGGTCATGTGGGGTCAAAAAGTAGGTCACGAGGTCAAATCTCATTAAAATCTTGTTAACACTCTAGAGGCCACATTTTTGGCCCAATCTTTATGAAACTTGGTTAGAATGTTTGTTTCCATAAAGTCTTAGACAAGCTCGAATTTTGGTCATGTGGGGTCAAAAAGTAGGTCAATATGAAATATCCAACATATGCTCATTTATAATCAGGTGAGCGATTCAGGGCCATCATGGCCCTCATGTCTTTCATTATTTTTTCTTCTTCATTTTGAGGTTCAAAATAAAACAGATTGCCGATGAGTCAGCAGCATGAAATTTTACTAGTAGACACAGTGACGTCACATGACATCAGGGTTGAAAGATAACAAAAGTTTGTACGCGCTCTACTGCCATCATTTATGAAAAGATTTTCTTGAAATTTTCACAAAATGTATGTATTACGATCTAGATGTGAAGGATTATATACGTTTTCCAAGAATCGAAACTTAGTACCTGGAAATTTATTTAAGTATAACGAAGCTTACAGATAAGCTAGGAACTTGAAATTTGGTCAGAACATGTGGCCTAGATATCTTTCAGTTCTGATAAGACATCATATGACGTAAAATGTCGTCATGACGCATGAACAAACTTTAAATTCAAAATTTACGGTTTTTAGCACTGCATGCCTTAACTTTTGACCGATTTGCATTTTTACTGAAGATGCAACATATCATTTCATTGAACAAAGTAACTTCCTTTTCCGAAAAATAGCAAAGGCCAATGTCATATGACAATTATCATTTTTTTCTTCGGTCTAAACTATCTAAGAAACGATAAATATTCTATCCAGACACTATGGGTATAATTTGTAATACTTTGAAAAACTTTTCAGATGATTTTTTGAAGATCGGGGTAAATCAGTTGAGATATGACAGAAAAACGAAAATTGTGTTACCCCAAGTGCAATTAACTGCTTATATCTCGAAAATTATTGATTTTTTGTAAATTGGAGTATGAAAATAATTTGTAGAATGATCCCTGGTCGTGCTATTGGTGTGGTATAGGAATTTTAAAATTGACCTAAGATTCATAAACTTAAAGGGAGAAAATTAAACAATATGAACATACTTTTTGCAGTTTGCTTGAGGTTTAAGCGTCAGTATCTAAGAAGCGAATGAAGATACGTCCATATGTAAAGCGTGTAAAATATTGGGCATTTGAAGACCTTACTTACGGTACCTTGCCCTTTTTTTAATAAAGGATATAATGTAAGGAAGTTACATGAAAAATAAGAATAAATTAAAACCGTTCTTTCTGTCGTCGAATACCCACGGCCAATCGATAGATTATCTATAGGCCGTGGGATATTACTACTAAATTTGGTCGTTTAAGAGTGTTTCATTGGTCGCATCACAATTTTAAAACCAATCATACAGCTGCCGGACGCAGTCGTTTACTTTATTGTTTACTTGACTTTCAAGCCTCCGCGGCGAAAAATGTTGCATCCAAAAGTCGCGTTTTTATTGGTCATTAATTTAATCAATAACTACTGTATTACGACGGTTTGCATGCCTTTCATGTAGTGAAACGGAATAAGTCAGCTGGGGGTATTCGACGATGCGTTCTTTCATGCACCTCTGCAAATGGTCCCAATCATTTAACTGCATTTTTCTAAGAAACTATTAGTTTTTGAAAATAACTTTAAGCACATTATTTATAGCCTGATGCAATGCTGTTCCAATGGTTTTAATGATAGGATCATTAATTACAAAGTTATCAGTCGAGAAGCAGTAATTGACATTAACCTCTTTATACCGATCCCGTGGCTTAGTGTTTAAGGCATCCACTTTGGGAGCGGGAGGTCGAAGGTTCGATCCACAGCAGAGGACGGTTCTAATATGGCCGGCTGGTGAGCCGCCAGCTAGTTTAATTATGGTTACGGTTGTCTTCCTGCCTTGGGAACTGAGAAGTTAATTGTAACAGCAAAGAGGTGTCACATACAAAAATGTAATTGAAATTTGACTGGCTCTTTCAATAGTGGTGACACTATAATAAACAAGTCTCTGTAACAGACAGTACATTCCCCAGCCGATCGGTGCTTGTTTGAAGAAAGGGTTAAGTCAGAATTTGCATAAAAAGAAAAGGGGAAGAAATCAGACGGCTGGATGTTAGACGAAAAGCGATCCTAATAGCTCAGCTTTAGGATTTGCTATGGTGAGCTAAAATTGTGTGGTGGCAAAAATGATAATATGTGCTGTAATACATGTGGTTTGGTCAGTTCAGTGGAAACAATATGATTCAGCACCATTTAAGGAATAAATCGCAGGCTATTGTGTTTAAGGGTCCAGCCGGAATATGCTAATAATATGCGCATCTCTTATTGATATTAATGGTTTCCATTAAATTTTGTTGAAATCCAGTAAACCGTTGCTAAGAAAAAGCGCAGAAACGAATGCTATTCTGTATACATACTGCATTACTCTGTCTTAAATGGTCCGACCGAAACATGCTGCAGATATGCGCATCTCTAAAGATGGTTTCCATGGAATTTCTTTAAAATCCAGTCAGTAGTTGCAAAGAAAATAGCGCGGAAATGAATGTTACTCTGTATACATACTGCATAACTAATCGAGGACCATAACTCCGTGTTAAATGGTCTGATCGGAACATGCCGAGGATGTGCGCGTCTCCTATTGGTAATGATGGTTGCCATGAAGTCTCGTTAAAACCCAGTGAGTAGCTGCAGAGAAATAGCGCGAAAACAAATGTTACTCTCTATACATACTGCATAACTAATCAAGGACCATAACCCTAGGTTAAATGGTCCGATCGAAACATGCCGAGGATATGCGCATTTCCTATTAGTAATGATGCTTGCCATGATGTTTCGTTAAAATCCAGTCAGTAGTTACAGAGAAATAGCGCGGAAACGAATATCGGATTGACGGACGGACGGACGGAAGGACAGATGGATTCCAAAACAATATCCCCCTCCCAATTCCATCGGCTGTAGATAACAAACACTTTTATATAACGGAGTATATTATTATCGTTCACTCGCTTAGCTGATTACTTTTAATAATTTCATATTTAGCCGTAAAACATATCTGCTCATTCAGTAAGTATGTAGGTCTAGTAATATTTAAAACTAAATAAATAAGACGGATATTTCGTTGTCGGCATAGCCTCTCTAAATATTATTTAGTTTTGGCACTGCCCATGCATACCGGAAGGCGAACGTACAATATTATAGGTATCTCAGTATCGAATACCAGAAATTGTTGCGTTAGGAGAAGTTGAATGCTCGAATCTTACAAATAAATTGACAAATAAGGGTAGGTCCACGAAAAAAGTGTCCATTTTCGTTATAAGAAAAGATAGAATTCTGTTTGCTGCAAATGATTAGCAAGACATATATGCCTATAATATTTGGGGTGGCAACTTAAGGAAATGTACCATTTGAACTCTTGAATTGGTCAGACTTAACTAAAAAGATGTTTGTTTTTTAATCACCTGTTTATTTATGCTCTGAATTTTATGAAACTTTTACAGGTTATGTAGTTTTATATTCCAACAGTAATCGCGGTTTCAAATTAAGAAAAAAACAAAACAAAAAAAACTAGCAAAAGTCAGTGTTCTTTGGCCTTAAAGAACTCAAAATCTAATGATATCTTATCAGGACTATATATAAAGTCCTAGAAGAGACCTCTCTAGTAATATTTGGTTCTTGAAAATTGGACGAAATTTGGTGATTAAACAGCAGGTCAAATTTCGATTCTTCCTTTACTGAATTTTTATATCATTTAATGGCATGAAGTGTTGATAATATTTAAGTGAACAGTCTTAAAAGATTGTCGAAATCGGTTGAGAAATGCAGTTTCTATTTCAGTTCAAAGATAGGGGTTTCCTTGAAAAAAAAAGTGGTAACTTCAGAAACATTGTGTAAAGTAGTCGCAACAAAGGCCGTAAATGCTGCTCTTCAGAGCATGATTATTACATGTCACTCTTTTGCTTATGTCTCAAAAAGTTGAGGTTCGATATACATGCTTTTTTGCATTCTGTTCTTTGTTCTAATGTCTATAATGTAAATACAAATTTTCTGGTTGATCAGGGTTAATACTGTTGATATATGCAAATAAAAAAGCATGCTGTCCCTGATGTGACTCTAATTTTTCTTAAATTTAATTCTTTCATTTATGCAAATGGTGTTGTTCATTTCACTTTGGTTTTGGGGTTGTCATGATCTGTAATTTTAAATATGTCTTGTTATCTTTAGGACAAACCTTAATTAACATATAGCAAAATACATACCATAGACAATCGAAGATAATCAATATCAAAATAACTCTAAACTTAACTTACACAAACGTTTATTTTTATGTGATGGCTAAATAGAAAGTCATATTAGTTATTTTAAACAAATCATTTTTTTTTAAAAAAAATATAGTTTGTATTACTGCAAAGGAATCCCACAAAATGATTTGCTTCGACTCTTTTTGACATTATCCATTTTAGTTATTCGACTGATTTCGTCGTTATCCATGAATCGCCACCGACGACTGATGTTATTGTTACTCAAATTTCGATCACATGCCAACTTAAACATCTTATATCTCTGCAAGAAATGCTTATGGGAAGCCGTGGTTTGGTCAGTAAGTGACAGTATGTCAAAGTTAATGATACATAGCTTGAAATAATTCACTTTGATCAGAAAACTTACGGTTTTGTGGTTGAATGGCCAACTGGGTCATCCCATCGAAAATTTGGTCATTTTTCATTCAAATTCATAAAAAGTCAAGCGTTAACAGGGCTAACATTTCGTCAGCAGGACCTTTTTATGTAGGCTTTGATATTTTAAACATGATTTTAGTTCGTTAGGAAATATAAAAAATGGTGTTTAAAGTACGACTATTGTTACCGAAACAAATTTAAATGTACACTGATGATTTTACAATCACACCATGTGCTCCAAAAATAGATAATCATTGAGACTGTTAGATCACGCGGTTCTGAATCGATGTTTAAACCATAGACAATGAGTAAAAATGGCCTCTTCTCGAATGTTATTTACATCACTGTGGATGACTGTGGCATCGGATTGCACGGGGTTTATCTTATGACTGGTGCTATGGTTAGAATAAATGTCTGCGAATCTATGGATTCAATAGTATTCATAATAACACCACAGATGTTGATTTAAGATCAGTATTCCTTCGTCCATGACTAAGTAGTGTACAACCTAGTGCAATCAGTACAACTTGGGCGATTGTTCAAAATAACACAGACTGCATTTGTCACTATAATTATTTTTGACATAAAATTGTTTGCTTGTTTGTTGAATTTAACGTCCCACAGACTGTATTTCAGTTATTTGGGGACTATGTCTACTTGAGACAGATATAATGCTGCCAAACTGCAGTATCAGCCGTAGACATGTGGTATGATACGGTTGATACTGCACCCAGTCACATTAACCTGACACCGGGCCAACCAGTCTTGGAAGTTCCGAACTACCATTATATGCCAAGCAAGGGAGCTATACCAGTATATTTTTTACGACTTTGGTTTTTTGGACATAAAATTGTTGTAGTTCCAGAAATAGTTAATAACATTAATCTTTTTCTATTACTACTACCTATAAGAGTCAATACAAGAACATTCTGTAGCTACAAACAGGCACCACATTTCGACACTGCGCCAATAAGATTTCTATATTGTAACACCTTTGTTGTTAAATTGGAGGTTTGCAGTCGATATACATTTTTAGGTTATTTCAGTTTTAATTCTTTTCAGTGTTTTGAACTTTGACATTTTAAAGTTTTTCTATCCATTTTATTTTCTTTTCGATTTTGCAAGGGTGAGATCGTCGTGTCTGTTGATTACCACCGGAGACGAAAGTTTGTCAACGAGTCTCTCACAACCACTGGCGGCGAGACAATCAAGTTTGCTGTGCTGACGCTGTTTGACAGGGTAACTTACTGTTAGGGTTTATTCGCAAAAATATTTTTTTATCAAAGAGCAAGACGACACTGTGACATTACGACAGTAAAACACGGATATCGATACGACACGAGATGCCAACAGTTTGACACGAGATTCCTCTTATCTGAAGTACGACACGAGATACAAGATCCTTACGGTGCGAGACAAAGTCATTACAATACGACACGAGATCCTTCAAAAGAAAATGCGCCACAAGATCCCTACAGTACGACACAAGACTCATATAGTAAAACAATATATCCCGACAGTACAACATGATATCCCTACAGTGCGATACAAGGACACAATACCGCTACAGTAAAACTCGAATTGCGACAGTAAGACAAAAGATACCGACAGTGCGACAGAAGATCCCTACAAAGCATTCTTACAGTATAAAATGACATCCCTACAGCAAGCTCAGAGATCCCAACAGTTTTACATGAGATCCCTATAACATGACAAGATACCTACAGTACGATACGAAATCCCGTAAGTAGGATACATGAACCCTACAGTCAGACACGATATCCGACAGTACGACACAAGATCCCTACAGCGCGACACGATATTCTGACAGCATGATACGAGATCCTGACAGTATGAGATGAGATCCCTGCAACACGATCAGTGTTCCCAACATTTTAACATGAGAGACCTAGAATATGGCAAGATCCCTTTAGCACGACCAGAGATCCAAACAGTTTGACATAAGAACCCTATAATATGACACAAGATCCCTACAGTACGATACGAATTACAAGATCCTTACAGTACGAGACAAAACCCCTCCAGTCGGATACAAAATACAATGCAAAATAACCTCCCTACAGTACGACACAAGATCCCTACAGCATGACAATAGATCTCTAAAGCATCACGAGAGATCCCAACAGTACGACACAAGATCCCTACAGCATGACAATAGATCTAAAACATACGACACAAGATCCCTACAGCATGACAAGAGATCCCGACATAACGACACGAGATGCCAACAGTGCGACAAATGGACACGGTACTCATACAGTAAAGAACAATTCACAACAGTGGGACAGGAGATCCCTATAATATTATACAAGATCCCTACAATTCGACACAAATCCCCCTCCTTACGACACGAGGTCCCTACATAACAATTCAAGATCCCTACAGTCCTGATACGAAACGAAGTCCGTAAAGTACGATACACGTTCCCTACATTATGATACGATACACGAGATCTCTACAGTACAACACGGGATCACTGCAAAGTGACTAAAAGACACAATACCAAACACAAATCAGAATAGAAAGAATTACGCCACGAAAAGATCCTGATACGACACATGATCACTGAAGTACAACAAAAGAACTAGATAAGACACAACATCCTGGTAGTACAACAAAAGGTCCTTACAGTGCAACACAAGATCCCTACAGTCTTACAAAGATACCAAAAGTATGACACGAGATCCCTGTAATACGAAACAAGATTCATACAGTGATACGAGATCCCTTCAGTATTACATGAGATTCCTATAGTACGACAAGAGACACGATCCCTTAAGTCCGACATGAGATCCCTATAGCATGACACAGATGCCTGCAGTGCAACAAGAGATCTTTTCTTTAACACAAGAGATCCCTAAAGTGTGACACGAGATGCCTACAGTTAGACACAAGATGCCTACAGTACAACACGAGACCCCAAAAGAGATCCCTACAGTCCGACACATGGACCCTACAATATGACACGAGAACCCTACAGTCCGACACGTGGACCCTACAGTATGACACGAGATCTTTACAGTGCCACACGAACCCACATTTCACAGACTCCCTCCCCCTGTAACACGAGATGCCTACAGAATGACAATAGATCCCTACAGTGTGATAAAATACATACAGTATGATACGAGATCCGCAAATATATCCCGATAGTACAACACGAGATCCCTACAGTGCAATATACGATGCGAGATCCCTTTAGTACGACACGAGACTCTTACATTAAGACAAAAAGACACAAGATCCAGATAGTAGGATACTAGACCCCTACAGTATAGTACAAATCGTGATAGTATGATGATAGATCCATACAGTCCGATACAGGCCTACAATATAGTACAATATAGTACAAATCGCGATAGTACGATAAGAGATCCTTACATTACGATACGATAGCTCTACAGTTTATTACGATAAGAGAGACAAGAGCCCTACTGTGTAGTACACATCTCAATATACCGATAAGAGATCCCTACAGTACGATATGAATGCCCTACAGTATAGTATAAATCGCGACAGTTAAGCACAAGATCACGACGAGGTCTGTTTCTCGTTCCGTACCGTCGCACCTTTCATTGTAATGTCATAATATTTTAAAGAGGTCAAATAGAAATCCGTACATGAGACTTAATATATTATCATTAGAATGCATTGATATAAAATGTTCAATATCGGACCCGTGAGATGAATGTGCTTGTGTAAAATTATATTCAAATACATGTGATACTTTCAATATAAAAAGGTCATTATACATTAAACAACACTACCAAAGGTTCAATTAAAACTTACAAATATTTAGCAATATCGTTATTGGATAAACAATGTGTTTAATACACAAGTAATGCAAGGAAAAAAATCGACACATTTTAATTTTTACTTACTTTATTTTCAGAATGAAACGTATACCATTTCCAATGATGTGTGCACCAGGTCTGTCTCTTCTGAGCCAATGGTTGACTGCATTCCAGGTACGTGCACGCTTGAATGTTTCAACAAAGTTTAAAAGATGTATTCGGCCCAATATTTATCTCTACCGATCTTGACAGAAAGTTGTATGTGTGAATATAAAGCGTGCAACATTTTTTTACAGAAATTTTAGAAGATTGAAACAGTTAAATTTAGTGTTCGTTGCTAAGGTTTTTTTGTGGCGGATGGGGGGGGGGGGGGGGGGTGACCTTTTGCCCCACTAACTTACGGTATACTCTGTTGAACCATATTTGTCATACAAACGAATATGTCACACGTGTGATACATTCCTGTGAATTTGTATAGCAAAGGGTTGCGACGTCGCCGAATATGTAACAAAATTCTTTGCTTTAACTGTTCAACTGACATTTTGAAGTCCTGCACTTATGGTTTTTGAACTCTAATGCATGATATTTAGAATCACAAAAACTATATTGTAATGAACATGCCCATTATTGAGTAGTTCAAGTGATTAAATAAATTTAATTAAGTTGAGCTTACCCGGTCATAATAATTTTAGTAGAGTTAATCAAAGTTTCTACTTCCTGTTTCCCGATTCGATGCATTCTATTATTTCCACCAATCTAACACACGAAAGTAACACGGTGTAAGTTTAAATTGTTTATATTATTTTATTTCATTGATTTAATTCATTAATTCGATTTAAATGCTTAAATCACGATTATTTATCCACTCTTATAAGCTGACACCCCCTTGATTACTATCATTTAACAAAAATGGTTTTGCCTTGGAAGATTCTATGTTTTGTAGCTCACGTGACTTTTAGAAAAGTATATAGAGCGGGTCCGCTCAGTTATCAGTCTGTGTTCAACTGTTATCAGGGTAAGATTCTCAGATAGCACAACTAAGTCATGATTAATTGTTAGGCTTTGGTTCTGTCTCCCGAGTAGTCACCTAGCATTATTAGGGGCGAAAAGATTCAGAACATTCTTGCTACCAATTAAGGGTTCCGATACATCCTGTAACTTGGGTTTGGTAGCTCATAATTTGCTTGTCTGTTGGTCAGAGATTGTTATATACGTAGAGTTTGATCATCCAAAGATATTTTCATTCTACAGCTATTAATATCAAGATGGCCTGAGACATCTATTAAGGGGGTTTTCATCTCTTTGATTTATCATAGCTCAGGCAGAGTTAATTGTAGGATTTCATGACTGGATATTTATCTTTAGAAAAAGGATGGATCAGCTTTCATAAGGAAAAATATTTCAAGTTGATGGAGAAAACCGAATATTTGGAAAGTTTTCGTCAGCACACAGAGATTGATCAAATCATGGTGGTTATTTGAACACCCACGCCTATGCAAAATGTTGATGCACGTGTAAGGTTTGATATACCAAAAGTCGAACAGAAGATACCAGTGAGGGATATAAGTATCTTCGAAGGGAGAAGAGGATATGAAGCACAACAGATTTATAACGGACCGCCGTAGCAAGCAACCAAGTAAGACTGATGTCAGGACATTTTGTGGCACAGATCATGATGACTCTGGAAGTAACAGGACGGTGATCATGAAGCGCCAGCTACATAAGATGGTTTGACAGCACGGACAAGTTACAAAGCACATTTCGAGATTTATGCTCAGCTGAATGCATGGACAGGAGGAACAGAATGGCTTATATCTGGCAAGCTCAGGGTGTATTTGTTAATCTGAATACAAAGACTATAGATGATAGAGACTTTGTGAGAGCCCTAGAAAACAAAATCTCAGTCCCAAACCAGACGTTACTCTATAAGGTTCAGCTAAGGGATAGAAGACAGACACCTTCAGAGTCTATGACCGAGTTAAGTCAGCATATAAGAATACTTACAAATTTCGTATATCCGATGGCTGCAATAGAAGTAAAAGAAACACTTGCAAAAGAGCAGTTTGTTGATGCTCTTGTCAGCAGTGACATGAGACTGATAATAAAAGAGGCCAGACCAATGGACCTGATTGATGCAATTCGACACGCCGTTGAACTCATTGCATTTCATCGGGCTGAGAAAAGACAGCAAGAGCAAGTGCGATCTACAGTTGTTAGCCATGAACCAAAACTAGACGATTCAAAACAGCTGAAAGAAATGATAGACACGTTGCGAGACGTTGGAACCAGTTTACCCAAAGAGACGCAGGGACTTCAGCGCAGATTTGGTAACATGCATCATGACAGGCAGCAGACAGGGTTCAAGTCATTTAATCAGTGCGTTCCTGGTAAAAGCTATATACCACCTAACATGAACAATAAACGGAGATGTTTTGAATGTGGGTCAGAACATAATTTCAAGAGAAGCTGTCCGTCATTAAAAGAGAGGACAAGAGGAAATACACCAGGTTTGGCGAAATCAGACATTCATGCTGTGAACACTACAGGTAGACCTGCAGCTGGACTACTTGCTACATTGACTATTAATGAGACACCCATGGAATGTATAGTTGATACAGGAGTATCTCTGACCTTGATTTCTAACAGTTTGTGGGGTGTTTGTGAAGATACCTAAGAAGATAACACGAAAGTTTTCTACTTTCCAGATACTAACTGAATATGTGACAATTTTTCAGACAAGTTTCGACATAGCTAAGTGGATAAGTGACTGGCAGAAATATGCCACCATAGACATGACAACTTGTAATGCGTTTACATATGACAGCTATGGGGTTCCATGACATCGCGTTGTTGTACTAGTGTTGTCACAGGACATTTTATCATATGACATTATGCTCAAACAGCTGTTTCCGGTTTCGTATAACCATCACATATTTTCTTATATATATGGCCGAATTGCAACACTTCGCGTCACGCGCGTGTATTCTATGTATATAAATAGTGTGTTGAACTCGAACTGGATTAAATGTGTTTAATGCAACTTCGTTCATATGATGTTGAAAATGTATGAGAAATACACACGTTAAATCGTTATTTGAAGTGATTATATGAAACTATTTTCTTGGTGTTAGAATAGAAATAGTGAATTCGTTCACAGTTCGTTTATTCATGTTGTGTTTGTTTGATGTTATAATCGCGATTTACTGTCAGTATAGGTCATATGAAAAAAAGGAATCTGACATGAACTGTCATTTCATACTAAACTTGTTCATGAAAATGTTATTAGGCTCGCGCCAGAAGCTTGCTTAAGAACATTTTCATGAACTCGTTTAATGAAATGACAATTCATGTCAGATCCTATATAAAGTTTATGGTGTGACAGACTCCAATGCTTCCAGACGCATTGTCGAACCGTCGTTCGTTGGATACAAAGATTGTTCTAAGAAAGGACTGCACCAAGTAAGCAACTTATACTAAACGACCTTGTGTGTGACATTACCTTGACCATAAGATTTGCCGTCGAGAATGCTAATACCTTAAGCTGGGTTCACACTATGAATGACTGTACCAGCGAGGCCAGCGTTCAAAGTATGAAAAATCAATCCAAATATCGACAAAATTATATTCGCGAGGGAGAACTACGAACGTTTTACATCCGGCGCACATCAAATTTTCGTTTGACAGCGTGTACTAGCGCTTGGCAACTTACTTTCTATAGTGTACATACTTTTGCCTTTATAATCGTATATGCAGCTGTGCCGACTTAGTTCAGCTTAAACGAACGAATACTCAGCATAGATAAGATGGAGTCAGCGTCAAACGGAGAAGAAACAAGATCGCAGACTTTACCCTCACATAGTAGATTATTCTTCAGGAGTCAAACTAAGGCAAATTCTTTTGAACGTAATCAAGCGTCCTGGAACGTTTTCAAAATTAGCACAATTTTTGCAAACGAAAGCTTTAATTTTATCCAGCGCTCCAGAACGTTTAAAAACGGAGCACAACATACACCAACGTTTATCTCCAAACATCGACTGTTAAAAATCCCCAAACGAACGCAACATTCGCCAGCGTCCGCATTATAAGCTTTTAAAAACTTTTACTAGAGGAACTGGACGTTTGTCCAAACGTCGATAAATGTCGGTCCAAGCTCAGTTCTAGTGTGCTGGTAAGTTGATGTTTGACGAACTAATTTAAAAAAAAAATGGCTGAGACACAAAAGCGGAAAGGATGGACGAACAGAATCACGAAAGACAGTCCGACTGCTTTATGCCACATCTACCAATGTATAATGATGCTAATCGACCTAATCGTAATTTGATTTCATGTTGAAAATGTAGATAATTCTGTGCTAAATACATAAGAATGGTGCATTGTAGTATACATAATGGATTTTGATGAATTCCACACATTACGGTATTTACCCTGGACATGGGACAACGGAACAGACAAATGGACGTACAAATATCTGTAGAATAAAAAGTTCACAAAATCGTTCAAGTGCCGTCAATTTTGATTAAACCCATTTATGTTATCGGACCGTTATTTTGTTAATATGTCAAAAGTAATTCATATTCATCGGAACTGCAACTCTACTGACTATTCCGATAATGTGACATATATGGTTTTGTTGCATTAGGGTACAATCTTACAGACGTGCTACATGTTTGTCAGATGTGTGTGATGTGTTCGCACTAATTTGTCACATTGTGTGACAAATTCGAACTTACACATCACACATATGACAAATTCGTTTGTGTGACAAATAGTGTTCAACAATGCTCATCATTTGACATTTTACCACTTGGCTTCTATTGACATATAATACAGGGATGAATGAACACCTAATTTATGTGCGGGGAGAGAAGAACCCAGACTAACACTCACAATACAATCAGATTTTGCTTCCCCAACCAGTAAAAAAAATGGATCCGGGCCTGTTCGCAAATCACAATTTGGAAAACGTAATATAGGCTAAATGGCTTATTAAATTCATAATTAGAGTTTTTTTTTTTTTTATTATTGACAGAAGACGCAAAAATGCTCGGACATTACAATTTGGGTCTTAACCACTCCATACATGTGACCAAGTATTCCTGGACTGAGTCCGAAGAAACTATTTACACAGAGGTGACAGATGACTGCATGCCTGTAACTCTCACTGCTACAGCAAACAAAGGCGGATGTAAGATTTTATATACACAATATATCAATCTTTTTTCAACCAGATTTTCATGGAAAATCCTGGTTATTTGAAATGGGTATGCCGTTTGGCGAGCGGGCGTCAAACATTCTTCTCCGCCGAATATCTCCTGTTAGAATAGAGCGATTTAAAGTTTTCATATTTGTTAGGTAGATATCTTTAGGGAAGATAAAGATTGGGATTGTTTTTCATGATAGAGTCAATATCATTATTACTAAAATTAAAATTTCGTTACTGTCAAATAACTTCTTTAAGAACAGATTTACTATATAGATACCTTATGGGAAGTGGAAGATTGATTATCAGGTCATTAGGGTCAAGGTCACTAATTAGTTTAAACATATTTTATTTGTAAATGACATGTTACAAAATAAGTGAAATTGCAAGTTACAAAGATACACAAAAAGGATTTGAACTGAAAGCTTATTGTAGTTTTTATCCTGGATAATAAATTTAACAGAGATATTGGAGATATTACAAATAATTGAACATGGTACATTAATAGGGTGGTATCAAGAATAATAAGTAAAAGTGAATTTAAGTAGTACTGGGTAATTGGTAAATAAAGGATTGTCAGAGAAAGATTTTTTGGTATAAAGAGGGTAAAATGAAGGCCGAATCAAGAATCAAACCGCTTGGATAGTCTGATATAAAGATAGACAGCTTCAAATATTGCAATATTTGTTCGATTTTAAAACAAGGGATTTCCTTTAAGAATAACCTCCAAGGATGGTTGGCAGTACAGAGAGATAATGTCGAGAAGTGACTGGCGAATGTGACGGTATTTGCTATAATGAAAGAAATAATGACTAGCGTTTTCAATTTCGCCACAATTACACAAGGGTGAATCTACTATGTTTTTCCGGAAGAGGTCATATTTTAGTGAACTACTTTCTGTGCGGATACGGAGAAAAAGTGCTTGAGATCTTCTACCACCATAAAAATACTGGGGTAACTTTGTTACTGTGGGCTTGATTTTATATTTGAATGATGAGAGCGATCTTGAGGTCTGCAATGACGGGTCTAATGTGTTCCACTGACTAATACTTAAAGGAAGGAAAGAGTTCAAATACAGGGCCGTTCTACATAGTGGGAGAGGTATTGCATTGCTATTTCTAAGGTTGTAGTCATTTTCAGGTGAAACAGGAAGCATGTTAGATAAATAGGAAAGTGAGAGGTTATTCGTCATTTTATATATTAGAAATAATGCATGTTGACGACGTCTAGTTTCTAAAGTTTCCCAACCGGTTTCGGTGTACAAATGAGTTTTTGAAATAAGTTTACTGGTGCCTGTAACAATCCGAGCGGCTTCAAGCTGAATACTTTCGAGTTGATCTTTTTCATATTGAGAACAGTTATTCCAAATTATGTCTGAAATATTCAAGAATAGGGCGAATGAATGATATGTATATTATTTCTAGGCTCTTTCTGTCAAGAGTATATTTTAATCGTCTCATTATATGTATTCTACTCCAAGCTTTATTTGAAATATAATCTATATGTGAATGCCATTTACAGTCATTAAACAGAATGATTCCAAGATGTTTATGTTAGGTTACTTCTTTAATTAATTGGTTTTCCATGTACAACGGTGGGTGAGAAAGTTTATTAAGCTTTCGGCTAATAAGTAAGGTCACTGTTACTCAAAATAGTTTTGTTTGCTTGGGGCGACCTGGCCAATTGGCGTGTTTCTTGTTTTGTTAAAAGTATTTGTCATTGCTTAAAACATGAAAATTAAGTGATGCTTGTCTTAGCTACCTTGTTAACGCACCAATTTGTTTGATATGGAAGGGCAACCAGGTCAAAGTTCTATTCCGCATGTTTATGATTCTGTTGTTGTTATATGCAATTTAAATTTCAATGTAATCAATTTCCAGCTATTGATGTTGTTATTCTGTGTGTCATCCTATATGTTTTTTTTTTATAATTGTGGAACTTTCAAAATGTCTTCTTGATTATATAAACAATCAATTCTTTTGATGTATTGTTTTTACTCGCAATCCGTTAGTTCTACAATGCATTCCGATTACTGAAATCCGCTTACCGCATTCCGCCTACAAAATTGCAATTCGATTTTGAACTGTACGGGTTTCTCGGCCCTTTCTGACAGCAATAAATTCAAAGCCTTTTTGTACGTCTAACGTATTAAAATTCCAAAGAAATACGTGCTAATTAAATTTGTATCATTTCTTTGTGAAATGTGTAACATAAACATGTATGAAATACGTTGTTTATATTCATACCGATAAAAAGAGTGTCCTTATTCACACATTTAAACGTCATACTGTCATACTGTTGTGTTCTACAATTATAAAAAAAAAAGCATTTAGGCCTACACACAGAATAACAAAAATACGGAACATGCGAGTAAGACAAATTTATTAAAACATTTGAAGCGCTTAGTTAAAATCTAAGATTAAATGATGTTTATAATAATTTTGCTATATTAATTATGAGCCGCGTCATGAGAAAACCTGTCTTCGGGAGTTTGAAGTCGTTTTGATATATATCGTGTTAAAGTTGCGCAGACTTTTTTCCACTTGCTTCCGAGTAGATTGGCGCGCTTTTTAAATGATTACATTGGCAAGTGATTTATACAGCATGTTTATGACATACTGACAAATGACAAATATTGTTTTAATTAATGTGGGATCCATAAACACAGGCATGGACGATCTAGGGGTAAGTACTTCATACGTTTACAATTAGATCTAATGATTTTGTTTTATTTATGTCTGATAAAACAGTTCAGTTAAATGATCTCCGAGGCCGGGAGGGTAAAGTCGCTGACTTTAACACTCACTCAACCCCTCTCTGCGTGGGTTCGAAACCCGGCAGGGTCATTCGAATTTTCATGTGAGGAAGCCTTCCAGCTGGCTTGTGGTAGGTCGGTGGTTCTACCCGGATGCCTCCGTGCATTCGGGGTCTTCCTCCACCTGTAATTAGCTGGACGTCGCTATATGACTGAAATACTGTCGAAGCGACGGTAAACTCAAATAGTCAAGTCAAGTCGTCACGTTTTTTTTATCTCTCATTTTCTTCCATCAGAGTTTAAAAAAATATGGTCGGCGGTAACAAATTACGTTAATTCGGGCATTCAGGTCTAAAGAAACGGAGTTTTGTTGTTGTTTATTGCCTTACATGTTCTCAATTCTATTCTTAGTAAACAAATGCTTTAATATCGCCTTCCAAACATAAATATGCAATCCATATTACAGGAGCTGGATTCTGTTCGGTAGAAAATCTGTTGAGAAAGTAGCTCTCACCCCCGATGACATCAATATCGACGAAGAGTTGGGAGATGATGAGAGCAAAGATGAGAAGGAACGAAGACTTAATGGCCAGTTGAGGGACTTTGTAACAGGGGAATTGGAGGAAGAAAATGCAGCATATTCAACTATCCATTATATTGATAATGAGGATTACATGAAGAATTGATTTAGTGAAGAAAGTAGAGAATTTCAATGGAAGTGTCCTGTTCCATGTATTGATAAGTTTAGGAAAGAAGAGATAGAGGATCTCATTTTAAACTTAATAGAAATGAGTAAGGCAGAGAAAGACATGTATTTAATTGACGTGATTCATCCAATACAAACTAGGCCTATATGGAGGGGACAGAGAAAAGGAAGAAGAGTATCTTACTCTTGTGTGGCGTACAACATTTCAGTACATATTTGAAATAGAGCGCCATATTATTTCGTCTTAGTGTTCACATTTGCATTTGAATGACATAGTTCCACGTATTCATGGGAACTCAAATAAGAAGCCTCACCACGCCCTCAACTACACTGAGATAAAAGCGTGCGTTGATTTTTTATTGAGATATAATGATGAGAATGGCATGCCTCAACCTGCGGCGCCACGTAGAAGAGATAATGAACCTCCCATCTACCTGCCAGCCTGCTTAACTAAATACTCAATTCACAAAGAGAATGCAGGCAGCAGCTGAATGTGAAAGACTCCGAGTGAGGTGTTTGAGACTGACATCATTTAAAACGACTTTGGCTCAGTGTGCACCCCATATTAAAATATCAACACCAAGGAATGATCTGTGTCTGAAATGCGAATTCATTCGAAGAAAATTGAAAGAGACTGTGTCAGAAGATGACAAGACAAAGTCAGCGAATGAGCTCACCTTACTCATAGCGCATGCTCAAGAAGAGAGAAGGTTGTGTAAGGAAGCAGTGGATAGATGCATGTTCTTTACACGTTTGACTTCAGCCAACAGGTTTCAATCCCGCACCAGTATAAACAGATGGGTTCGCTGATGTATTTCGTGTCACCTAGAAAAGTGCAGATATTTGCAGTACGTGATGACAGGATACCCGTGTAGTACAACTATATTATTGACGAGTATCAGTGTATTGGTAGGTAGCTTTTCCAGTTAGTTGCGGTATTTACGACATTATAAAATGCTCACAATACGCTGAGTCACTCTCTGCTTGATTCATATGCTAAAAAAGCAATATATGTGACTTTAATCCCAGTGTTTAGGTCATATGACTAAAAAAATCCACGTTTTCCTTCAACTCTAAATTTTAGTAGTAAATCAGCTGAAGTCGCTCTTTTTTCCATAATAACCCCCACCGACAGTCTCTCAGTGCCCTGAGCGTTGTTATTTGTTCCATACGGTTCCTTTCATAAATTGCATACATACGGAGGTCAGTAATTTGACTGAATCAAAATAGTATGAGGAAATTAGATGTTGTTTCGTGATACCTCATTTGTGTAACTGAACTTTAGTCTTAAGTTTGAGATAACCATTTATTTATCATATACATCAACACGCAGAATAATGTTTCATCCAATTATGATTGATACATTGTTGATTGGACGTAAAACCACCTAACAAACAACGTTTCCTCTAAATGCGTTACTTACAAGTCATAATTGGGAATGATGTTTATAGTTCATGATTTTTAGGACAGGACAGAAGTGATGTCCATGGTCCGAATGACGTAATAAGTATGATGTATCACGCATTGGCCTTCTTCGGACATGGAGAGAATTGCATTGTGGTAACTGCCCTGGTATGTCATTGTAAATAGTAAATAAAATTTCTTAATATGGAGCATTTACCATTTGCACCTTTTAAGTTTTAACTTTCTGTTTAAATATATGTACATAACAATGCATATAACGATTTAATTCATTAAGAAAGACATTATATACTTGTCATTAATTTATGTATATCACTGTCTTTGTATATTTTCGACAAAGGGAAAAATACATTGCTGTTGTATTCCTATTTACAGATGCTACGTTGGTAATGGATTTGCACTCATCAAGAAATTGTACCGGATATCCGATGTAGACTCGCTCTCCCAGTTCCTGCAGGTGGTTAATATGAGCTCCACCACAAACAATGCTGTGTCGTTCAGAAACCGGCATGGAGAACAACAGTGGCAGTGGAAAGACTGTGTATCCTTTTTGATCCGGTTTTCAAACCTCTCCAAGGATAAGTAAATACCACCATTTCCAATTTAAACGTAAGGAACCAGGAATGGTCTATGCCAGGAATCAGATCAGCGATCAGCCCATGGCTACGTAACATCCATTATGAAAACCCGAATAGAAGTCGATCCATATGAGAGACCGTCGACCCTGTTTCCTTTCGGACTGTGGCAACATAGACAACAGTATCTGTACAAAACCTCCCGGTCGTATGTGCGAGCCGAATGCCGGGGTGAGACCTGTCTGCCGCCCCGGGAGGAGTGATGTTGTGACTGTCACTCACAGATGGTTATGATTTAGATCATGTTCTTGATATAAGTTTATTTTATGAATTATTATGAAGATCAGATATAAACTTACTCGTAGTCCTATTAAAACTTAGTTTACTGAATCAGATACGAACGATGTAGTTTTCATTAATTCCTTTCACACATCGGTATTCGATCAGGATTTACGTAAAATCTTAAAGTCCATAACTTGTAAGAGGTAATATCTTAAAACTGAATTATGGAAGCCCTGGAAGGAAATTTTGACTTGCGACTTATGACTTTTGAGTTATGATTTGTAACCTTTGTGCACGGCACTTCTCCTCCATGAGATCTACCGACCTGTAAGGTCTCAAGGTTCTTTTTTTTTGAGTTATGATCCGGACAAATAGAGTGACAGACAGACAACTCTGACACAAAGGTACCATGGCCGGATTTTACACTTTGTCATTTCTTGTTAAATTTTTGATTCATAGGTTGGTTTCCTATAATGGTCAAGAAATGTTTAATAATAAGAAAAAAATTATTTTACTTACAATTTATGACTAGTGACTTACAACTTGTGACGAGTGACTTGTGACTTACAACTTGTGACTTAAGACTTTTGACTTACAAATTGTAACTGGTGATTTGTAACTTGCAATCTGACTAAAGTCATCTCCTATATATACGCCACGCTACATTAGGATCTGAGGACGACCCGTTGACGTTCGTGTTCTAGATATTTCTGTCTCAGCCAATCAGATCGTAGCTTGCAGAATTTTGTAAGTGTTCAATATCTATATTTAGCACAGTCATTTCAGCAGGAATATTAAAGTCACCTAAGCGACGTCTATAGAATCCGTCAACGTCGACATTGAAAAGAAAATATAGGCGGCCATTTTGTTTTGTTATGAAAGATATTTTCCTGACTTGACGTCAGAATAAACAATACACAAATTATAAAATAAAATTACTAGTTCAACCAGGGTGCTTGACACACTCTTGCCTATTTTTAGCCAATGTCATCGCGTCCTTATGAAATTAACACGGTTACAAAATTCGAATCGGCAGAAAGTGTATTCAGTGAGGGGCGTTATAAAAGTTTTAGAAAGAGAAATTGTATGCTGCAATTAGATAAGAGCTACCAGGGATTCTGTATACAAATATCGTACGGTACTCTATTCCGACGCATCACTATTCCGACGCCTTTTTTGTTTTGACCTCAATTTTTATTAA
>CM037787.1:37107124-37157124 GCA_021229015.1 Solen grandis
ATTTTTTTGTTCATTCTTATGAAATTTTTACAGTAGATTGTTTTTTTGAAAGGGGCCCACAATTAAAAAATAAAAAAAATTGAAAAGGGGAAGGGCATATTACTTATTGTTTTTTATTCGGGCCAAAATAGCTCCAAAACTAAAATTTTCATTGAGATATTGAACAAAAGTTTTTGTTCTTAAAGACTCTTTCCCGTAAGTTTTGTTTTTTGAAGATCGGATTGATTTGTCATTTTAAAGGCGTCCAAAGTTTATCCTTTTTGGGAAAAATTGTAAATCAGGTTTTTTGCTTTAAAATTTGATACATAAAAAAAAAGTTTTCTTGTGCGACATATACTTGATTGAACTTTTGCTGCTTTTCTAGGTACCTAACAGTAAAATTTAAACAATTTTTTTCTCATTTTGCCCTAGGGGGGCTTTTTCTTGAAATCATTTTTTTGCTTATAATCAAAAAGTTGAAGTCCATTTAATGCGGTTTTTTTTTCATTCGTTCCTTGATACCTAATAAAATAGATAGGATTCGAGGGGCCGGTGGGTGAAAGCTTTTGAGCACGGGAAAGGTTTTTTTTTCGAACCTTCAAAAAAAAAAAAAAAAAAACTGTGCAAAAGAGGGGATCTCAAAAAACCTACCGTTTTTTTTGGAGACAATAGATGATTCCGCCTCCGGGATAACATTTAAAACGTAAAACAACAAAAAATTGGATTGCGAATTAAGGAAATGCTGGGTTTTTCCTCTAGAAACGGGCAAACTTTACAATTTTAAAAAAAAAAATTTCAAAACATTTTTTTCGCTCCTGACTTTTTTTTCTGTTCAAATTTTTCATGAAATTTTCACAGATATGTATTTTTAGTTTTAAAGGGCCTCACATTTAAAAAAAAAAAAAGAATTGAAAAGGGCAAGGGCATATTTCGATTATTGTTTTTTATTCGGGCCCCAAAAAACCCAAAACTAAAAATTTCATTGAAGTTTTGAACAAAAGTTTTAGTTTTTAAAAACTCTTTCCGTAATGTTTAGGTTTTTTAAATCGGCTCGATTTGGTTATTATACGATCCAAATTTGACCTTTTTTGGAAAATTTTAAAAAAAGGTTTATGCTTTAAATTCGATACAAAAGAAAAAAAAGTTTGACTAGTGCGACTATATACTTGTTTTAACATTTGCTGTTTTTTTCAATTTTGTTTCAATTTTTTCCGCTAGAGGGCGTTTTGATTAAAAACATCTTTTGCTTATAACTCAAAAAGTTAAAATCGATTGAAATGCTTTTCAGCTTTTGTTCCTTTTTGACTGCACCACAGAAACTGATGATTTTAAGGGACAGGGTATGGGGGAAAAAATTTCGCTAAAGAGTTTGAATGTTTTAACGTTGCAAAAAAAAAAAAAAAAAATGTGCAAATGAGAGTAGTCTTCAAAAACCTTTTTGTTCTGTTTCATTTGAAAATTGTGGCTGAGTTGAAATAAATGTTTAATTGATTGGTTAAAACAAAACCGAGATACCGCTTGCGGTTCTAGTTTTTTTATTATTTTCAACCCTTTTTTTTTAACGGGAAAATCTCCGTGATCTAAAACCACATTTTTGAAATTTTTAAAACATTTTTACCAAGTTTGAAGATACCTAACGTTGAAAAATGTTCATTTTTTTCTTACTTTTTTCCCTAGGGGGGTTTTTTAAGAAATTTATTAATGGCCAATAACTCAGTTATTTTCTCGGGTTCAAATGCGGTTTTTTTGCATTCTGTTCCTGTTGATAGCCTCAAAAAAAATTATAATTTTGAGGGTGCGTGCCCGAAATATTTAGCTTTAGAAGGGTTTAAATTCGAAAACCCCAAAAAAACGCGCAAAAGAGGGGAGTTTTTACAAAAACCTATCCATTTTTGTTAGAGATCAATAGAAGGTTTTGTTTGCTGCAAAAGATTGCAAGATATATACCACAAAAAAATAGGGGGGCGAATTTAATAAAGCTGGGTTTTTCCTCTAGAAACGGGCAAACTTTACTAAATTTTAGGAAAAATTAAATTTTCAAAAACAGTTTTTTCGCTCCCACTTTAATTTCTTTATTCTTCTATATTTTTACAATTTTATGTATTGTTATTTTTAAAGGGGCCCCACAAAAAAAGTTTAAAAAATGAATGAAAAGGTCAAGGGCATATACTTATTGGGTTTTTTTTCGGCCCAAATACCTCCAAAACTAAAAAATTTCATGAAAAGTTTATAACAAACTATTTTGTTCCTGAAGAGCTCTTTCCATTTATTTTTATTTTTGAATCGGACTTTTATTGGGCATTTTACGGGAGTCCAAAGTTTGATCCTTTTATGAATAATTGTTAAACCGTTTTTATGCTTCAAATTGTGATATATCAGAAATAGAATGTTCGAAAGGTGCGACTTGTATACTTTAAATTTAACTATTTGCTGCATGCTAGTACCCAAGGTAAAATTTTAATCAATTTTTTTTCTCATTTTGCCGCAGGGGGGGGTTTGCTTGAAATCAAATCTTTGCTCATAACTCAAAAAGTTGAATCCTGATTCAAATGTGGGTTTTTTGCATTATGTTCTTTGTTGATAGCCTAATAAAATAGTATAGTGTGAAGGGATGATGACTGAAATTTTTTGTGTTATAAAGGGAAGGTTGAGAGTTCGAACCTCGCAAAAATGTGCAAATAAGAGTAGTCTATGAAAAACCTACCCATTTTTGTTAGAGATCAATAGAAGATTTTGTTTGCTGCAAATGATTTGCAAGACATATACGCACAAAATATATGGGGTGACGAATTTAAGAAATGCATGGTTTATCCTCTAGAAACGGTCAAACTTCATTAAATTTTAGGAAAAATTAAATTTTCAAAAACAGTTTTGTCGCTCCTGACTTTATTTTTAGTTCATTCTTCATGCTATTTTCACAAGTTAGTATTGTTATGTTTAAAAGGGCCTCACAATTAAAAAGTTTAATAATGAATGAAAAGGTCAAGGTCATAATTACGATAATTGTGTTTATATTCGGGCCCCAAATAGCTCCAAAACTAAAAATATTCATTGAAGTATATAACAAAAGTTTTAGTTCTTCAAGAGCACTTTCCATTGATGTTTAGTTTTTGAAATCGGACTTGATTTGGTCATTTTTCGGGAGTCCAAACTTTGACCCTTTTTTGGAATAAATTTTAAATCATTTTTATGCTTCAAATTGTGATATATAAGAAATAGAATTTCGACTAGTGCGACTTGTATACTTGATTGAACTATTTTCTGCATTACTAGGTACCTAATGGTAAAATTTTAATCAATTTTGTTTCTCATTTTGCCGGGAGGGGGCGCTTAGCTTGAAAGCACTCTTCTACTTATAACTAAAAAACTTAAAGTCTGATCCAAATGCGGTTATTGCATTATGTTTTCCTTTTTGATAGCCTAATAAAATATGATAGTTACTAGGTATGAGTGCTGAAACTTTTTGAGCTACTAGCGGGAAAGGTTGAAATTCGAACCTCACAAAAAACTGTGCAATGAGGGTAGTCTACCAAAAACCTATCCATTTTTGTTAGAGATCAAATAGAAGAATTCGATTAGCTGCAAATGATTTGCAAGACATATACGCACAAAACATATGGGTGGCGAATTTACGAAATGCATGGTTTGTCCTCTAAAACGGGCAAACTTCACTAAAATTAAGGAAATTAAAATTTCAAAAACATGTTTTTTTGTCGCTCCTGACTTTATTTTAGTTCATTCTTCATGAATTTTCACAAGTTATGTATTGTTATGTTTGAAAGGACCTCACAATTAAAAAGTTTAAAAAGAAATTGCAAAGGTCAAGGTCAATTACGAATTTTTGTGTTTTTTATTCGCTCCAAATAGCTCCCAAAACAAAAAATATTTCATTTTAAAGTATATGAACAAAAGTTTAGTTCTTGAAAGCCCTTTCCAGTGATGTTTATTTTTTTAAGAACGAACTTGATTTAGAACAATTGTAAATCAGGTTTTATACTTCAAATTGCGATATATAAGGAATAGAATGTTTGACTTGTATCCTTGATTGAAGCATTTGCTGCATTGCTAGTACTTAATAGAAAATATTTACTAAATTTTTTTTTATCGTTTGCCGCTAGGGGGCTCTTGGCTGAAATCACTCTTTATAATTAAAATAATTGAAGTCTGATTTTATGCATTTTTTTGCATTCTGTTCCTTGTGACATCAATTTGAAACAACACTAAAAAATCAAAGCGATATTCCATGAAAATGATAGTAATTCAATGCAACATTAGTTTGTAATAGTGTTGAGTGGCATAATACATTGTCGCGTGTTATTTTAAACTGTTGTTTGTCGTTTTCAATTCTTGTTTATCGAGTACAATTGTCGTATGTCACCATCATAAAGCAACACACACATATAATGTTGCAGTACCCGAAGTCCGTAAAAAAGTTTTCAAGTTTGCGACTACATAACAGACAGGTAATACTTAAAAGTATTCTTCTTGGTAAAAAGTCTGCTTAAACATTGCGACAGAAATGTTTGAAAGATCGCTGTTAACAGTATCAACAAGCCATTGAACGAAGAAATGTTTTTCGAATCATGCAACTCGTGAACCGAATGGAATTGCTTTCGTGAAAACCATTGATATCACGACTACATAGCTGACAGGTAATACTCAAAAATATTCTTTTGGGTAAAAAGTATGTTTAACATTGCGACAAAAAGATCGCTGTTAACAGTATTCAACAAGCCATTGAACGAAGAAATATGTTTTTCGAATCATGCGACTCGTTAACTGAGGTAAATGGCTTTTGCGAAAACCGATGATATCGCGATAGACTGTTGTTTCCGCGGTGCTGATGCGTTAGCGACTCTAGTTCCACCTTTTTTTTGTACACGCCTTAGCGGCAAAATGAAGAAAGCTACATTTATGGAATTTAAGACATGGAGTCAAATGCATCTGAACCTATGCCTCATGGTAAAAGATTTTCAATTCTGTTTCTGATCATGCTGCTAGCTGGCGCTATTCATGGAACACATTTTTGCCTATAATTAAAACATTGAAGTCTGATTCAAATGCAGTGCTTACATGCTGTTCCTTGTTGACAGCCCCATAAAAATGATAGGTATTTGAGTTTCGAGTGTTGCGCTAGGGGAGGTACAATGTTCGAACTTTGCAAAATTTAAAAAAAAAAAAGTGGACAAATGAGGGTAGGTCAACGAAAAAAGTGCCCATTTTTGTATTAGAAAATATAGAAGAATTCTGTTTGCTGCAAATTCTTTGCAAGACAAAAAAGCATTGAATATATGGACTGTCGATTTCTGGAAATGCACCGTTTGTTTCCTAGAAGCGATCAAACTTCACTAAAAACTGTTTAAAATTAAATTTCAAAAATATAAATTCTTTTGACATTTAAAATCTTCCGACTTTATTCATTTTGTCCGATTTTCACGGAAACTTTCACAGAGTATGTAGTTTTGTATTTCAAAATTACAAAAGGTTTCACTTTTTTTTTTCTTTTTTTTTTTGATATTGCAAAGGTCAAGGTCATATGCTGGTTATAAGTCCCCACCGGGACTTTAGGTTTGTGCTCGTCCAGCCGTCCGTCATTCCGTCCGTCCGTCCCGCTTTCGTGTCCGTTCTATAACTTGGACATTTATGGATGGATTCAATAATATTTCACAGAAGTATTCCTTATAACCCAGGGGTGTGTCGCGCATATCAACCATTTGCATCCTTGAAAGGTCAAGGTCACATGAGTTGTTAGAAATTGTCTTTTGTGTTCATAGGCTATATCTTCATGTCCTCTCTAATTGATTTTTTTTTTCGTAAAACTTTACAGAAGTGTTTTTCATAACACAAAGGTGTGTCGCGCGCATCAACCATATGCATGCTTAAAAGGTCACCGGTGTTGTAAGAAATTCTCTTTGGTATTTATAGGCAATATCTATATTTCCACTCTGAAATCATTATACTTTACAAAAGTGTTTGTTATTACATGAAGATGTGTTGGTGCAACAACCATGCGCGCTTGTAAGGTCACGGTCACAGGCGTTGTTAGGAATTGTCTTTGGTATTCATACATAGACTTCATTTTCATGTCTGCTCTATAACTTCCATGTTTATGTTTTGATTTCCATAAAACTTTACAAAAGTATTTGTTTTGACACAAAGATATGTCATGTGCATCGACCATATGTGCTTGAAAGGTCAAGGTCACAGGAGTTGTCAGAAGTTGTCTTTGGTGTTCATAGGCTACATCTTCGTGTCCGCTCTATAACTTCTATATCTATGGATGTTTTTTCATAGACAGTCTTACCTTTAATATAACAAGAAACTATTAATACAAAATGTTTTAATGGACGGCTTATAATAAGCATACTACTCCGCTCTTTCTCTCTTCTTTCTTTCTTTTGACCTTATAACCTAACTTGTTCAATAGGTCTATGATTTAAATCAAAAGGAAGCAAATCAACAAAATCAAAATAATGGATGTATAAAAACTACTATTTAAAACATATTATACATATATAGCCCAAGAATTTCAAAAAAAATAATTTCCTGCATTGTGTCAGTTTAAAACAACTGTATCAATACCTTCATTCTTTTATTTATGTATGTTATTTTTTATTTATTATTATTACTTTGCTATTTCTTTTGATAAAGATAACAGCAGCACTACACAGTTCGACAGTTCACATTTCAACAAGTTACTGCATAAACTACACCAAACGTTTATTTTACGATTACATATTTAAAAGAAACGTATTACACATTACTTATCTCACACATCATGTAAGAAATAAACAATCACGTATTATTACAAGTACAATACAGTAGACATAATGTTCACTGCACAAACCGACAATTGAAGAGATAAGTAGGTCATGATTTACATGTATAAACATCATTAAAATACAACATCTATTATGTAATAACTTATTAAACAGTATCAATCAAACGCGAAACTATTTAAAACAAACACAAAACACACCTTTGATACCCCCAATCAATGACTTAGAAAAAATTATCTCTTACTGAAAATAAATTCAATCATAGCTTTACTCTCGACGAGGATTTCCTTTTTTCTTTTTCTTTTTCTAGTAGTCAGTTTCGAGTAAGAAAAGTAAGTTTCGAGTCTGGAAAAGTGAGTTTCGGAATAGAAAAAGTGAGTTTCAAGTCAAGAAAAGGTGAGTTTCAAGTTAGAAAGAGTGAGTTTCGAATCAAGAAGAGTGAGTTTCGAGTCAGAAAAAAAAGTATTTTCGAGTACAGTTTAAGATATAAATGTATTCGTAATACATTATTATCTAATTTGATTTGAAGATTGAAGATAGATAACGAAAGTTAGCTTTTTTCGCGTAAATAAGACTGCGGCTACGAAAATAACATCTGGTCTCATGCATCTGAAATACAAAACCAATTCATAATGCAAAAAAAAGTGAAGAAAAGATGTCACAATTTTTAAACGGTTTATTTCGGAATGAGGCATGCCGCATTTGGACCATTTACAGCCGGAATTTCTGAGTGTATGTTCCGTGTTTTCTACGGCTACACGAATTTTAGATTTTTCTAAACGATTCAATGGGAGGTAATCCGTCCTGTCAGTGAATACGGCGGAATGCAATGTAAATATTTAACTCATTGTAAATATAAGCAACTCTTTCCCGTTTTTTTAAAATAAAACCGTGAAATCAATTTAAAACACACATTTTGTTAAATATAGACACAGTCGCCATAACATACACATTTTTATTCATAACCGGTCACCGTACAGTATATATACTTAGTTGTAATCTGTTCTGACTCGAAACTCACTTACTTTAACTCAAAACTCAATACTCACTTTTTCGAAACTCACCACTCACTAAAAATTACATCTCACTTTCGACTGCATGCGCCAACGGAAGTTAAAACCCATTTTGAATTGGACATATGAATATATACACATAACTTAATAGCAGTAGTATATAGTACTATATATAATACGAACGCGAAAATGAAAAACAAGATTAATTTGAATGCAAAGCATCAAAGACACCGCGCATGTTTTTGAAGCACGACTTAAATAAAGCAAAGCCATTTCAGAATATTTTAATAGCATGTGCATTCATCATTTACAAACAACAGTATCCTCACCTGTGGCCTTTAGAGATTTTTAAACTGTGTTCTAAAAAGTCCATGTTAAATTAATCAAGAGTGTCTTCGGCCTAATTTCCATTTTTTTTTTCAAACTTTATTATCTATTAAATCTGAAAAAAAGATCATTGAATTATCGAGAATATGGCCAATGAAAAACTCATATGATCAAATTATTCAGAAATATAGAACACAAAAGTAAAGAAAAATACTTTGATTATAGTAGGCATAGTCTATGATGATTTGAGATGCCATAAATTAACTTATCTATAGATCAACTAAGATACATTTTACAACAGGTAATTCCTTTCTTATATAATTATTGGAAGAGTTAGGGTCTGCAAGATGCATGGCATTTCCAGACAGTAATCTACTTAGGCGGTGTAAATGTCAGTGCAAATAAACATCATCATCATCAGCAACAACAAGGACGGTGATAACGAAAAAAATTAGCATAGATAAGTTTTCATTTTGTACAGGATTTAGGTACAGGTTCCGGAATTTAAAATCTTCCCGATAGTTGGGGTGACGTAGAAGTATGGAATTCTTTTTGTATTGATAATACGTATAAAATTCAATACATATTTACAACATATGCTACAATTTTCAGTTAAATTCATACATTTCAAGCACTATATCATACTTGGAATGCAGATTCAATTAGACATGTCCGATACGGCCATTCTACATTATACTGTAATGTGTATTATTAAACTTCATTGATTGTTCAAGTTTTATTAGGTATCTAAACATCGGAATATGAAAATGTGCTTCTCTTCAGTCAATCATAGAAAAGGTCTGTAGAAATTCAATAATGCCTTATTATATGATATCAACTATGTCAAATGTATTAACAACAAAATTAATGAAATTATACAGCAGTATTGTTTACCTGTTTATAATTTTGATAATATTGAACACATTGATAAAGAGCATATAGAATTTGTGATAAATGATCAATTATTTTTAGAAACACTTTTAATGGAAATCCGAGGAAAACAATATCTTACTCAAGTTTCAAAGCAAAAGAAACAAAAAATAAAGAAAAAGAATTGATTGAATAAATACTGAAATTAGAGTCAAATTTAACCATTGAAAATAAAAACGAACTTGTATGTTTATAAAATGAGCTTAATGAATTAAGAAACATAAAAATTAGAGGTTCACTTATTAGATCAAGAGCACAGTGGATTGAACAGGGAGAAAAAGTCACTAGCTATTTTTGTAATTTAGAAAAAATATATAATGAAAATAAAACATTAACATTTATTGAAAAGGACGATGGTACAATTATATCTGATAGCAAAGAAATTTTGAAAGAAGCTCAAACTTTTTATGAACATTTATATAGTTGTAAATCGAATACAAAAGATTTAAATATACAAAATGAAATAGAAGGAGCAGATGTCAGGAAACTTAATAGTGATGAGGCTGAGATGCTTGAAGGATATTTAACATATAAAGAGGTATCTGATACACTTAAAAATATGAAAAATGACAAAAGTCCTGGACCCGATGGTTTTAGTTTAATTTTTTTAAAGTTTTTTTTTTTTGGAGTAAACTTGGACATTTTGTAGTTCGAGCATTAAATTATGCTTTTAAATCAAATTCTTTCTCAAGAAATATTAAAATGGGTATCATTACATGCATACCTAAAGAAAACAAACCTAAGCATTTTTTTAAAAAACTTAAGACCAATAACCCTTTTGAATGTGTTATATAAAATTGCATTTGGTACAATTGCTAACAGATTGAAAAAAGTCTTAAGTTCACTTATATCTTCAGACCAAACAGGATTTATTAAAGGTCGATACATAGGTGACAACACAAGATTGCTGTATGATGTCATGAAATACACTGAGGATAATAATATACCTGGATTAGTAATATTAATTGACTTTGCAAAAGCTTTTGATTCAGTTTCATTTAAATTCATTGAACAAACCTTAACGTTCTTTAACTTTGGTGAGTCATTTCGCAAATGGAATAGCATGTTTTTTATACAATACTGAAACAAGTGTTCAAATAAATGGCTTTTTGTCTGAATTCTTTAAAGTAAATAGAGGCAAGGAGATCCCATTTCGTCATATATTTTTATTCTTTGTGCAGAAATTTTAGCCATAAAGATAAGAAATAGTAAAAATATAAAAGGAAAGAAGTTCAGTTCAGTTTTAGACCTACTTAATGAATTATTTTTGTTGTCTGGATTAAAAGCAAATTATGATAAAACAAAAGTAGTTTGGATTGGTTCTTTAAAATATAGTACACGTTCAATAAAAAAAGATGGAAATTAACTTGGGGAGATAAACAATTCAAATTATTAGGATTGATATTTGATGTTGATTTGTCTAAAATGGAAACTTTAAACTTTAATTCTAAATCGACAAAAGTAAAAACGTACATCAGTCACTGGAAAAAAAGGAAGTTAACCCCAACTGGAAAAATTACTGTTATCAAAACTCTTCTACTTCCACTCTTTATGCATTTATTTATTAGTCTACCTACACCAAGTACAGAATTCCTCAAGATGTTGAACAATATATTTTATGATTTCATATGGGGCGGAAAAGGTAAGATAAAAAACACGATTCTTACAAAACAATATGAAGATGGTGGTTTAAACATGATTGATATACACAGTTATGAACGCAGTCTCAAAATAAAATGGCTGAGAAAATATTTTAGTGACAATAATAGTAAATGTTATATATTGTTAAAATCCTTGTTTGATGTAGATAAAACTGTTTAACATGGGGAAGTTATATTGTGTAATTAGTAAAAAAAGAATTTCAAATAAATTTTGGATAGATGCCATCATATAATATATGTACTATATGGATTAAGTTTGTATTGATGATATTAATCAATTTTTACATATGCCACTATTTTATAATGATTGTTTATTTAATAGTAAGAATCATATCTTTTTACCCTAACTTTATAATCGAGGTATTAGATTCTTTAAGGATTTGATAGATGTTAGTGGAAATTATTTTGATATAGAATACTTAAACAAAATTACTGAAACAAAAATAAATTATATACACTTACATAGTTTAAATGTGCAATATTAAGTTATGCTAAGAAAAGGAAAATACAGCTTAACTGTTATTCTATTTAAGAATCCTAGAAACAATGTTTACATAAATCCTATTATTACTTGTACTGATATGAACAAGTATGTTTACAATATACTGTCAAAAAACACTGAAATACCTACCAGTAAAAGTAAATGGATTGAAAAATTAAGCAAATTGAATATAAACTGGGAAGCTATTTACACTTACACTTTTAAATGTACATGTACTAATGATACTTATATTCAGTGGTTGCAAACAAGAATATTACATAGAATACTAGGTACTAATTCTCTTCTTTATAAAATGAAAATAAAAGAAAATAATTTATGTACTTTTTGTAAAAGTAAAGAGGAGACAATGATCCATCTCTTCTGGGAATGTGAAAAAACTAAACAAATAATAGAATATTTGATTGATAAAATAAAAGAATATGAACCATCAATAAACATTGACAAATCATTTGTGATATTAGGATCTGGAGAAACAGACAACAAATATGATTTAGTGTTTTTACAAATGAAAAAAAAAAATTACTTAAGCAAGATCAAAAATGTTATACCAACCATATATGGTCTTAAACAAAATTTAAGACAATTGTAAGCTCAGTTTTAATGTAATCATGTCCATTTGATAAATTGTAGTATACAATACAGTCAGTGATCTATGTCGCTAATATATCATACTAAAAAAAAAAAAAAAAGAATGAAACATTCAACAGGTTGTATAGGTAGAAACTATAAAGTATTGCTATTAATAAAAAATGTTATGTCCTTGATATATCTTTGAAGGGAGACAATAAAATTATAATTAAATATATTAAATTTTACATGAATAATTTGGTGAATAATATATGATAGTTATTAAAAATTATTATTATATATTGCTAGAAAAAGGTTAGTTGCTGCTTAGAAAGTGATGTCATGTTATTATGTATGTATAATCAATGTTGTCGTCACTACTAAAGATAAATTTAATTAACTATATTCATGTTTTTTTCCTTGTCTTTTTTCTATATTTTTTCATATTCTGTTTATATATTCTTTAATTAACAATTATATGCATAAATATTTATTGTAAGGTAGTCAGTGGAATGGATCCCCGACCCACTGCTACTGCTACCTATGTGACGGGGACAATAAAATGTTAAACTCTAAATTAAAAAAAAAATCGGAATATTTTAAGGTTACAAAACATCCTCCAAAATCTTTTTTCCTGAGCTTAAATGAATCGGGTTGATTGCAAGGTTCGTTAACCAAGTTTTAAAACCCGTGCTCCCTTTTTCGAATATACTGCTCCATTAGGGAATAAAAGTAATTATTCATAAAGTGTGTTTTTTTCCAAACATATTACATGGTTTTATTTTACAATAATAACGGTGGTTGCTCCCTTTTTCGAATATACTGCTCCATTAGGGATATATATATATATATATATATATATATATATATATGTTTGTTACATGACAATTTTTTTATCCAAAATTGGTTTTTAGGTTTTAAAATTATCAGGTTAAATACTGTTCATTTATGAAAAACCAATGTTGTCGCTGATGCGACTCTAGTATTTAATTATTTTGACATCCCAATGGTATCTGAATGTACTGTAATATACTTTCATTTTAAGACCTGTGCATATTAAAAACATTGTTACTTTATCAATGCATTTTTACCCTGATACGTTCTGTAGTGTTGGCAAACACTAAATATGTTAAATAAAAGAGAGGCAAATACTATTGCGTTTGAGGAGCATGGTTATAATAAATTCTGATGTGTCATGTTATTTTCTTATATGATGTCCACTTTTTTTAAAATAAGAAACCGTTAGAAAGCTAACAATCTACAAGTTTTATATATGGTAATGGCAAACCTGGAGAAAATGGCAAAAACTCCTTGAAAGACGAAGTCGTCATTAAGAATTCTCCTTAAACAATTATCATTCTACGACTGATTTAAAAAAAAAATCTTAATATCTTTAAAAAAAAAGCAGTGAGCTACAACTTCTGTTCATAATAATTATCGGGGAGGTAACTACTGCGGAGATGTTGTGCAGTTTTTTGTGCGGATCTGGAAACAATAATCGGGTATACGCGATTTATGATCTTTCGATTTCGCTCGGTTACATCAGGATATTAGAATATCTCCTGGTTAAATACGAATTGTCTTTGAAATCAGCAAGTGAATAATCTTTAACGGAAATTGGTAGATTAGCTTTTTTAGTTAGTAAATTAAATCCATTTTGCTATATAGTCTTCAAAATACCTCTCATAATCTTGGTACATGCATTTATAAACATTTTTGCTAGCGTTTCCAAATTTATAATAGATTTTATCTGTTTTACATGTTACTATTGACAATTATTTAGCTTCGCCGAATATCTTTTTTAATGTTATTTCTTGTTCTTGGAGGGTTTCAAATTATATCGATATTTTCTCGATTAATTTCGATATGTTGTTGAAGTGTCAGCAATATGAAATTTCTATGACAGTGAAGTATCTGTCATAGAAATTTCATTTTGAACAAATAGGACCTTCTGTATATATGCTAAATGTTTCAAGCCTTATCAGTCTGAAAAAAACACATCCAAATAACATATTAATATTAAATGCTATCACTTACTCGTTATCATCATACATTTAGGGCAATGCACTGGAACAGACAAAGAGGTCTACGCATATATACAATTTCATTTATGTAACTTTCTTATCTATTTTTCCCCATTTATGTCAAAATGAAGTTCATGGGGATATCTAAATCATTCAGATTCAGATAAATTGAATTTATCATGCAAGTTTTAGAAAATTATCATGGCTAGTTTTAATTTTTCTTCTTGTCTATAGAGAAAATAACTGCATTATGCACGTATGCCTTTAAAGTATTAAAATAGAATATTGATTACAATTTGCAAGGGATCAACTTTATTTAGCAAATATTGTAGAGGAAAATTAGGTAACCATTTGCCAAATAAAACTGAATTCTGACAATTGGCTTCAGAGTAGATGATCTTTGAAATTTTCTATAAAGAATATAGTATACCCCGTGGGCCATTTTTAATGGATCAAATTCATTTTAGCAATTATGGTAGATGCCTATGAAGTCACCATTTGTGCCAAAATTAAATTCTGACCATTGATTTCAGAGGAGATGATATTTAAAGATTTTAAAATAAAATTGCGTTGGTTGCCATGGCAACAAGAGTTCTGCATTGGTCAAGTTTATTTAAGCAGTTTTTGTGGAGGTTAACCTAAGAATGATTCATGCCAAAATTTCATCAATTTCTACCTAACTGTTTAAGATGATATGGCTTTTAAAGTAACTTTACTTGATGACGGATGTTCTAGGTCACCGGTGTTGTTAAAAATTATCTTTATTAGTTTTAGGCTATATCTACATGTCCACTCTGTTACTTCCATATCTATGGATGGATTTTCATAAAACTTAAGAAAAATGTTTGTCATTACATGAAGATGTGCTGGTGCAGCAACCATTTGTGCGCTTCAAAGGTCAAGGTCACAGGAGTTGTTAGAAATTGTCCGTTCTAGAACTTCCATATCTATATTTGGATTTTCATAAAACAGAAGTGTTTGTCATAACACAAAGGTGTGTAACATGCATCAACCTTGAAAGGTCAGTGTAGTTCGAGGATCATAACCTCTGTCTGGGACAATTTTTTCATTATTTTTTTTTACCGGTCAGGAATCCTGACAGTATTGCTTGCTATACTGACAAGGCCTTGTTTATTCTATTATTTTCGTGATGGGCTAACCTAGTTTATCTATTATTTTAGTTAAAAGCCTCGACCAGTCCGTTAGGTGGCGTTATTGTATAAACTAGCATAAATACTGAGATTGCGCCGTTTTAATTTAGCCTGCAAGTATTTGCTGATTAGGCTGATCATGCCTGGGTTTGGGTTTTAATGTGCTTGAACACACTTACACTCTCGGCAGCCTCGCCGCCTTGCTCGAATCGTAGGGGTTATAGCTAGTGTTAGGGAGCTGCAAGGACCACGGGGTGCTTTGAAGCCTCGCTTCATTGCAGCAGGCGAGAATCGGATAGCTCTCGGAGCTCGCCTGACCGTTAGGGGTGGTGGAGGCAGCTAGGGCGTTCGGTTTTAGCGAATAGCGCTGTGAGGCTCTTTTTCTTTAGTTGTTGTGTTTATATAACCAATCAGAGATATGACCCATATATAATTAGTGGTTATTTGTTTCTTAAAATCATATTTGCACAAACATTAATTTTATCCGAATGAAATGTCAAGGAAGCCAAAGGAAAAATAATGTTATATATTCTGTATATATTTGTCTTATTACCGCCCGGAGTTTAAAATCGTTACATGAGTTTATAAAAAATGGAAGTGCAATTGCACATCTAGGTCTTGACCTACCCTTATTTGATTTGAAAAATTCAAGAATGGCGGCTGTAGAGGGCGTATAAAATAGTTCATTATAATTAGATATAGCTTCATATGACGTTTTTTTTTTGGTAAAAACGCATGCAAAGGCGCCAAAGTTGCTGTGGATGCTGATAAAATTTCACGATGCTGACTTATCGACAACCTACTTTAATTTGAACAACACAAGTATGAAAGAAAAAGAATAGTTACAACTTATATTAATCAGTTTTTTCATGCTGGAGGCAGAACGTCCTAATAAGAAATAATAATAATAAAAAAAAACATAATAAACCCAATAGGTCTTTCCGTGAAAGAAGGAAAGTCCTAATACAATACAAATGTAACAAGAAATGTAAATTTAATATAATATGGAATCTTTGCTCTTTGTAGAACAATTCTAAATTGTTTTGTAAAATTTAAGATTTTTCCAATTATTATAGCAAGAATTGAAGTATTACAATGCAATTGTTATATGAAGTTTTCTAAATAAGGTTATTATTTGTATGCTTATAAAAAATTTCAATTTTACACATATATGTTTCAAATTTTAATTTGTTTGTTTTTTTAAAAAACTGTTTTGTAAGATATATTTCTATAAAAAAGTATCAAATTGTCTTTTATATAAAATAATACTGATTCTATGTGTAAAACATTCATTAAGTTTTGCAAGATATATTTCTATAAATAGCAATGTGCAAGAAGATATGTACAAGAGCAAGTGAGAACGTATGAAAGTACATGTGAATAATGTAATGAGGGGTGTTGTGTTTAATTGAAATAATATTAAACTGGGAAAAGAAGGAACTGAAACATATTTTGCAATTAATGCACATTTCAAAAAAGCATAGAGCAAATGATATAAAAATTTTAAAGCTAAGAAGGAACACAGTTTCAAAACAGCAAGTATCTGGTAATTTTTCTCAAATTAGAAACAGAAATATTTCCAAAGATTGATGCAAGAACAGTTTTACAAGTAGACTTTTAAAAGAAAACATATTTAGACACTTATTTTACATGTTCTACAATATTTACAGCAAAAATAATCTCAATCTATAAGGGAATGTTCTGTTCAGTTCTATGAATTCTTGAATATAATGTTACCACAAAAATGTTCCCTGTATGAAAAATAGACTAGGAAGATGTATATATTATGTTATGTATTGTTAGTAGAAGCAAATATATAAATGTATTAATAATCATTTTATATGGAAAAAAATAATGTTTATTCTTTCAAACATTTAACAAGGCACATGTTCAATAAAAATATAGGATACTGCGAAAGCATTTACATGATTGTGCGTACACAGATATTTTTTTTTAAAGTAAAGCTTTTGTTTTGTTACATTTAAGACGTTTAAGTTAAATTTTTTTTTTAAATAATATAGAATTAAGTTTTTGAGTATAATCTATATAAAGTAGATGCATTACTAAGTTCAATATGTTTCAATGGTACTGAAATATCAAAGAAAAAAAAAAAAAACAATGAAAAAACAAATAAAAAAATAAAACACATTAACAAGTAACAAGTGCTTTAACCTTTAATGTGCACATGTAACCATCATTGGATGATAAGGTAGCATATATCTGAATGAAAGCTATGTTGGAAGAAGAGTAACTAAGTTTTATGACATTAAATAATTATAAAATACAAACAAGGATCAAATATAAAGATGACTATAATGCATATTCATAATTGTACTGAGTTATGTATTATGCATGAAGTTTGTGTTTTAAAAGAGAAGAACAGTATTTACATAGATAAAATATAATGGAAATGTAATTGAGTATTAGTCATTATGTCGAACATTATTTTGGAAATGCTCAATTGATCTTTTAGTGCAGGATAATGACTGGTGTTTGAAGAGTTTTATTACTTTGTTCAGTATGTTGCAATTGTACTGTAATATATATTTAAGTTGAGTGTGATGAGAAAGAAATGATACATAAATGAAATTTGTAACATATTTTACACAGAAATATATAAAAAATTTATAAGGAATATGAACATTAAACAAAACACAACTGAGTATCTCTCCCACTTGATTAACAAAGGACTTGTGAGTAAATTAAAATATGAAATTTTGAATGCGTAATACTTTTTTTGAGTACTAAGTACTTTGCAGTGATAAGCTAGTAAATGAACATTAAATGACATATATGAGAACTGCTTTGAATGACACATGAGCATATTATAATTTTTTGATGATGAATGAGAAGTAAACACTTTGAATGACGCGTAATATGTTAACTTCTTTAAACTAGAACTATCACTGAAGGTGATTCATACCCCCACCCCCATCTTTGACACAGGATGTATTCACATGACACATAAAACGAATGTTCACACATAGGATTTGGGCTTTTAAGCATACCAAAAAAAATATTATCACTAAAGGTGATCAATACCCACACCGGAAGTCTGTCATGTGTAGGATTACAGTTTCAAAAGTTTGCGTGAGTGAAAGACTACATGTATGTAACGTTTAAAGTTAGTGTGAGCAATGAAGGTCTATCTACATATGAGGTCTATCTACATATGAAGTTTGATCAACATAAGTACAGTAGTTTTGGAGAAATGCTCCGGACAAAATCAAAAGACAAAAAATAACAAAGGGGAATAACTCCTTTAAAAAACATGGAGTTTTGGTTCTTTGCACTGCACTTCCTCTCTTCAAGATCAATCTACATATGAAGTTTCATCAACCTAGCTACTTTAGTATTGGAGTTATGCTCCAGACAAAATCAAAAGATTAAAAATGACAAAGGGCAATAACTCCTTTCAAAATACATGCAGAGTTATGGTTCTTGTGCACTGCACTTCCTCTCATCAAGATCAATCTACATATGAAGTTTCATCAACATAGCTACTTTAGTATTGGAGTTATGCTCCGGACAAACAAAAGATTAAAAATGACAAAGGGCAATAACTCCTTTCAAAATACATGCAGAGTTATGGTTCTTATGCACTGCATTTCCTCTCATCAAGGTCTATCTACCTATGAAGTTTCATCAACATAGGTACAGTAGTTTTGGAGAAATGCTCCGGACAAATATTTGTAGACCAACCGCCGGACCGACCGCCAGACCGACCGACCGACAGGGTGACTCCTATATACCCCCCCCCCCCCCCCCCCCCCCCCCCCAAATTTCATTTGTGGGGGTATAATGATAAGTGAGCATGTAAGCACAGTTAAATGAGCAGATTATAATGACTAAACCTTAAATGTTTATATGAAATTGTTGTTTCTATAACTGACCCAAATGAATTTTATTAAGACAAAATTAACATCACAATGAGATATAATCCCCATAACAACTTCCCTAAAGCAGTTAGGAATAATCAAGGATGAGTGTTTCGCTCTGTTTAACATCGATGTTTTGTTTTCTTTTCTACCAACTACTGTATAGCGCTGTGAAAATTAGTATGTAAACCCCACACTCAATCATCACTCGAACAATTTGATTGGAGGAAATTTAAAGAAAAAATAATGTTTTGTTGTAGTAAAGTATTTTTTTATCTTTTGAAGAATTAATCTGCAAACAATTATTAAAAACATAATGTAAAATAAAAACGAATTATATTTTTGTTGAATGATTTGAAATAATTAAGAAATATTTAGACTGCGTCTAAAGTTTTACATATAAACAGATACGAAACTACCGTCATAATAACAATTAAAGCAGTCTAGCAAAAAGGTAGACTGTGTCCGATTTTAATTTATTTTAGTCGTCAATTACATGACTTTTAGTACAAAATGTGAACCAATGTAAAGCAGTCTGCCAAATTCTCCATAGCGACTTTCCAACCCCGTATTAAATAGTGCGGCCCGCTGCAGCGGGCCGCAATAAGAACAGAATAGAACATATCTTTATTTAGATTTGTACATTGTGTATCCTCTTCAATACAATTCCATCACTACAGTTTCATCAATATAAAATCACGTAACAACATTAAACTTCCTTAATAAATTTACATAAATTTAACTAAGTATTTTTATCAGTTGATTTCAGAAGTTCCAAAAAATTAAACATGGATGTTCTTCGATTAAACTATTTAAGAATAAGGAGAGAAATAATAAGAAGAGAAAAATAACAAACCCAATTGAACTTCCTGCTTGAAGCAGAAAGCCCTATCAGGAAGACAAAGAAATAAAAAAAAAACTCAATACGTTTTCCGCAAGTTTACGGAAAGTTGTAATTAAGAATATTCTGTATTCAGTAGGATTTCAACAAGTATGCATTAACTTTCTTGGGCCTAATTTATCTATCCGAGTACTTTTTCAGAAACAAAAAATCTTTTTGATCCATATCAACATTTTGATAGAAAAGGAGGGAGGGGGGGGGATGAAAGGATTTTAACATTTCTTTCCAGCAGCTGAAATGAACATTCATTACAAAGAAATATCGATTTGAAGCACTTCCTATGAACACAATATTTACGATGACAGGATGCCCTCTCCCCATAAAGCCGTCAGATTTACAATCCAATATTAACGTCAGGATGATGAGATACACATTCAAACGCTTGATCAGCGCCTCACAGATGATGTTTGGTAAACTTTAATCGATATCATAATTAATCACAGCTATTATAGTATTTTCCATACAAATCATATTATCAAAATAAAGCAAATATTTCTAGAAAAATAAAAGTATTACTGCCAGTAGTACCCACAAGTAATCAATGCAGAGTTTCTTTAAATACAAAGGGGTATTCCACTGTTCATCCTATAAGAAGCTATCTGTGTTGATAGGCATTATTAATGTTTAGAGAAACTGCCTTAACACGAGAGAGATGTTTCCAGGCTGAAACGAAATTGATATTGATTAAAATGCGCGTGAAAGGTTCTTGTAAAATAAATAACACAGACAGTTTCTATTAAATAAATAGAGATAATGGAGTCTTAAGGAGCGGCAACATACTTAGATGGGATGTCTGTCCAATTATTCTTCACCCAAGTAGAACCATTTTTGAACATTAGTTTACGTAGAATTCTGTGCGAACGTGTCCGACATATTTCGCCTCCTAATGTACTCCTCAATATTGAATGCGGTTCTGTAAGTAAAAAAAAAAAATAGAGTCTCTGAGGCATCATAACTTTATAGAACATATTAAAAATCATGATAGCTTGATATGGTTCTGAATTTCGTGCACGTTAAAATTTGTATTATTATCATATGCATCAAACATCATTTAACAACTACAAACATTTCGTCACAGGAAATTACGGCAAATCAGAAACATCACGTGGAACCGCTGTTGAACAGCTTAAACTTAGACTTTCGTGTGATCGGGGGCATCTTGTTTTTGCCCTGTCTATTTGTTGGTTTGTCAGCAAATTCAACATTGGACATAACTTGAAAACTGTACAAGGTATTGACTTGAAACTTCATATATGATGCGACTAGGAGAAGTGCAACCACAACACTATCAGGCCCATTTTTAAAATTATCTCCCTTATATTTTTTTTTTTCAATTTTTGTCGTGAGCATAACTCATAATTTATACAAGGTATGTACATGAAACTTAAATATAAATAGATGGTGAGACTTTGAAATGTAGTAACCAAGAACCGTAACTCTACCAGGACCATTTTTCCTATTATTTCCCTGTCTTGAATTTTACACTATGCATCTGTTTATATCAGAACAGCCGGAGCCAAACGCCCTTTAACACAAATCCAGGGGTTGGATGTAAAACAATTGATGTCAATTGAAGTTTCAAATCAATACATGGAAGAGTTCACAAGTTATATACGTATACTGGACAAAAAAATAATGAATAAAGATAATGAAAAAATGGACCACGCAGAGTTATGGATATTGGTCACAGCACTGCTCCTACTCACCATAATTTTATGTTTCAAGCTCTGACCCTGTATTATTTAAGACTTTTGCTTTAAAAAGAAAAGACTTAAAGTATAATGGGAGATACTTAAAAGTTTGACCAGAAAGCGTTATTGTTCTCTTTCACCTATCCTGGTTGTCAACAATTTAATTTCAAGTCAATAAATTCATTTCAATAATTGTTTTAGTTTTCAAGTATTTAGTAGATCAGTGAATAGTGATATTTGTATTTGATATGGTTCAGAGATATTTTGAGATTGTCCCCAGTGTAAACACACACTTTTATGACAGACAAAGTTGTCGTGCACAAGTCAAGGAAATTATGTACCCCTTGATTTCATTGCGTTTAGGTGCACTGCATGCATGAACCCAACAATAGGGTATTCAATCTTTATTTAACCTGACAAGCTGAATGAAAATATGAATAAAATGTTGCTAATGTAAATGTAAGAATACATTTATCGGAAGTAGAAATGTGGCGGGCAGTAGGTATGGTGGAGCAATTAGCTACCAATCGTCAGGTATGTGAGGCCCTTGGTGTACATCATACTGTTATCGCGCCAACCTGGGCAGTGTCAAAGCTGATGCCATGGGAAAATAAAGAAGATTGAATCAAAATGTGAAACTACAATTAATTGTTCATGTAAAAAATAAAATAAACGAACTCGTCAGTTAGTCTTCTTTGTTCAAGATGGTGCTTTTTAAAGGCCCATTTATCTCACAAAAGCAGTGTATATTCTTCGGAAAGAAACGCAAATTGTGTGCTAGAGATTTCTTTTAGAGATGCAATCTGTACATAGTCGTACAACAAAAACAACTAATTAACATATTCACCAATACAAAATTAACATTAATTCAAAATACTAAATTGCATATTTGACCAACATTTTCAATGTGTTTAAATGTAACTTTACAGCAGATATTTGCACATTATGTACCATTTTTGTTAGTCTACAATATGTAAATGTTACTTTATGTTTTCTTTTTCATGAAATTTGAATCATTATGAAATATAATGGGCCTTTAATCTCGATCTTGGAAAACTGAATATTTTCTGAAAGCGTTAACGTTAAACATATAGTCTCTATCTAGAATATTTTTTGGGTCTCGTTTTTGGATATTTAAGGTCGAGGAAAAAGCAAACATTTTAAATATGACCTTGAATTTCCGGAAACGGAATTGAATATGCAAAATAACATGAAACGTTGAATCCCATAAAAATATGCAAATCGGAAAATAACCGCTTCAGTGCCAGAAAAAAATTATTTTGCTTAAAAATTACATAGCAGTATGACAACGTGATGACATGTGGCCTTGGTCAGAGATCGGTGCCTACATTTTATCAAAAATTTACTTTTCTAGCAGATCCAGTATTCTTTGATGTCTTTTATTCAAAACTTATTTACAAAGTCGTCTGATACTCGTTTCACACGCGTTCGTCCTTCAATATTACATTAAATGAATTTTAGAGCACTCACACTTTCGTCCTTATTACTACCCCCGTACAGAGTGTTTATGTATAGCTTATCTACACTAAGATAATGGCACGTTTCTCTTTCATAACGAGTATGAGTAGTCTTGCCTTCATTTAATCCCTGGGGAGTCACAGATCCAAAACTGTTCTACGGCTAAGTATTTGGCTGCTTTCCTCATCCTCTCCTTATCTGGGTAGTGAGTGAACTTGGCAACAATAGGTCGCGTTTTACTGGAGTTGTGCTTGATGTACATTTAATTTCATTTTGGATTTAGCATCGTTTATTTATTTATTTTTTTCGGCAAAGTTTAGATTTTTTTTCTTCGCAGATTTCGTCATTTTCTTCAGCTACTTTACAAAACATCAAAATGTCTCTTCTGCTCGACACTTCAGATCGGTTATATCTGAAGTTTCTATTAATGATTGATCTTTTCTTACTTCATTCAGCTCGACCATTGAAAATGTTCATGGAATTGTTGAGCTGGGTCGTAGATCGTAGCTCAACCATTCAAAAAACAATATAAAGGTTGACTTGGATCGTAGATCGTAGCTCGACCATTGAAAATTATGGAATGGTTGAGCTGGGTCGTAGATCGAGCTCGGGTCGTAGATCGTAGCTCAACCATTCAAATAAACCATTATAAATGGTTGACTGGATCGTAGATCGTAGCTCGACCATTGAAAATTTCATGGAATGGTTATCGTAGCTCAACCATTGAAATGAACCAATATAAATGGTTGACCTGGATCGTAGATCGTAGCTCGACCACTGAAAATGTTCATGGAATGGTTGAGCTGGGTCGTAGATCCCACGAACAAAAATTTTCCGACGGAATTTTCCGACGAACCCAAAATTTCCCGGAATTTTAATTTTTTAATTTCCGACGAAAAACGACGAGTACAATAATCCCGACGAAGATAAAAATATTAACAAAATACAATTTTCACAACTAATACTAAATTCCCGACATATATTTTTTCCCGACGAACAGAAATTTTCTCGACGGAAACTTTTCCGACGAATGAGATATTCCCGACAAGTACATCGAAGGAAACTCCTTTCCCGACGAAAGCATTTTTTTCCGACAAATGCAATTTTCCCGACGAGTACAATAATCCCGACGAAGATAAAAATATTAACAAAATACAATTTTCACAACTAATACTAAATTCCCGACATATAATTTTTCCCGACAAACAGAAAATTTCCCGACGGAAACTTTTCCGACGAATGAGATATTTCCGACAAGTACAAAGATTTTCGAAGGAAACTCTTCCCGGCGAAAGCATTTTTTTCCCGACGAGTACAATAATCCCGACAAAATACAATTTTCACAACTAATAATAAATTTCCGAGATATTCCCGACAAGTACAAAGATTTTCGAAGGAAACTCTTTTCCCGACGAAAGCATTTTTTTCCAACAAATGCAATTTTCCCGACGAGTACAATAATCCCGACAAAATACAATTTTCACAACTAATAACAAATTTCCGACATAATTCTTCCAAACGAACAGAAAATTTCCCGACGGAAACTTTTCCGACGAATGAGATATTCCCAACAAGTACAAAGATTTTCGAAGGAAACTCTTTTCCCGACGAAAGGATTTTTTTCCGACAAATGCAATTTTCCCGACGAGAGGATCTACGACCCAGCTCAACCATTCCATGAACATTTTCAATGGTCGAGCTACGATCTACGACCCAGCTAAACCATTTATATGGTTTATTTGAATGGTTGAGCTACGATCTACGACCCAGCTCAACCATTCCATCAACATTTTCAATGGTTGAGCTACGATCTACGATCCAGCTTAACCAACTATATTGGTTGATTTCAATGGTTGAGCTACAATCTACGATCAAGCTCAACCATTTATTTTGGTTTATTTGAATGGTTGAGCTACGATCTACGACCCAGCTCAACCATTTATAATGGTTTATTTGAATGGTTGAGCTACGATCTACGACCCAGCTCAACCATTCCATGAAAGTTTTCAATGGTCGAGCTACGATCTACGATCCAGCTCAACCATTCCATCAACATTTTCAATGGTTGAGCTACGATGTACGATCCAGCTCAACCAACTATATTGGTTGATTTCAGTGGTTGAGCTACAATCTACGACCCAGCTCAACCATTCCATGACCCAGCTCAACCATTCCATGAACTTTTTCAATGGTTGAGCTACGATCTACGATCCAGCTTAACCATTTATTTTGGTTTATTTGAATGGTTGAGCTACGATCTACGACCCAGATCGACAAAGAAAATTAGTTATAGTTTCGATCTACGATCTACGCGCTAACTTCACACACCTGTCTAAATGTTCGTTTCCATAAAATCTTGAAAAGTTCGAAATTGGGTCGAATGGGGGTCACAAAGTAGGTCACGAGGTCAACCTTGTTAACCCTCTAGAGGCTACATTTTGGCCGGTCTTGGAAATTAATTCTTTCCTTAAATTGGTTTGGAAATTTCCAAATTTCATAAAACTTTGGACCAGTTCGAAGTTGGGTCAAAAAGTAAGTCAAGAGGACAAATGTCTTAAAAACCTTGTTAGCTGCACTCTACATGCCACACTTTTAGCACAATCTTCATGAAACTTTGAAGATTGCCTTTAGAGCAGTGGTACTCAGCTGAGCGATATATGGTTATCATGGCAATCTTGTTTTAATTTCAGTAATTCATTTACAAGTCTTTGGCAAAGTAGGAAAGGAATTGTAAAGGAATGATCACATGATACTGCCCACAACTGCTGATATTGCTTTTTGAAAAGGCTGGGTTTACCTAAGGTAGGTTCGAACGTATGTCTTTCGTGCCATTTTTGACCATATTTTGAGGAATGTTTCGTCGGTTCTCTTCTTATCCATCTTCCTATATTAAGCCAGATCCCTCAAAGGGGCATTATCACACAAGAAACTGGTCAAAGCCATAGTGCTGCGCCAACAGATAAAAGTAAAACTATTTAAACTACAGTCTTGAGAGACAGTTCAAGAGACTACCAAAAAGTGGTCGCTTAATGGAATGGTCTCTTCCTAGATTTTTGTTTAAATCCAGACAGTTGTACATGTACACAATATAAGCTGAATTGTATCAATACGTTATATTTCAACATACACACTGCAAAATGTTCATTCAGTTTTGTTGTTTTTATTTATATCCATAAGCACCAACCTGATTATTTTTTGTTGTTTATTACACTATTTTTGCTGTAACGTTGGAATAATACCCTGGTCCCTTTGTTGAAGCTGCTATATGGTTTTCGGTGGAAAAACAGAACTTATCATTGGACATCTAATTTATAGATGCATCGGCATTTTCAAGAAACAACATTATTTAGCGGTGGGCTTTTCTATGTCTTCGTCTATATGAAAAAACGATACATTTATATCGGTTGCACTCGGGTTGCGCATACTTTTCTCTTTGAAACACCATAAGACGCAATGCACTAACATAGGAGCAAGTAATAAATTGTACGAATTGCATCCGGAAGTATTGATTTAAATTATTCCCAAACATTTTTTGTAACAAAATCATTCGGCATATGGGGGGATGGTTTAACCCTTGTTATACAAATTTACTTACTGGTAATAACTATTGAAATGGGAACCAATGACTATATTGACCGATCGAAATTTAGAATTAAGTCGCACTTAGTGTATTCATGGATACTGGTTTCAGGCAAGCATTCCTCTACGTCAAAAGTCAGGGAGTTATGTAAAAGCAAAATAATAAGCAATATGCAAAAATGTCCGAATGGAATCAAAGACGGTCGCTAAAAAAGTTAAGAATCAAACCTGCTAGGACTGTGTATGTGGTTGCTGGTAGCAAAATAAAAAAGTCATTTACTGAGATATAATTAAAAGTAATAATGGTCGGGCGGGATTTATAACGGTCGTTTAATTAAAAAAAATGTTTAAAACAGTTGGCCGCATGTACGATGTTGACTGTATATACATTTTGTTTACAAAACATATCTGCGCCAATCCAATCTTGAATGCTTCGAGACTTTGTGTTGTCGCTACTTGGTCAAGCAGTTAGTTCCACAGTCTTGTTGCTGATGGGAAGAAAGAATGCCGGAGATAGTCCGTCCTGCAGAAGGGAATGATAAGGCTGTAATGATGTAATGCCAACAAGTCCAGTAATGATGCGATACATCATGATGACTGGCCAGCTGTCGCCTGTGTTGAAGGGTCTGCCATCCATGGTCGGTTATCATCCCTTTATCATTCGATAGTCTCTCTTAGCGTGCTGCTCGACATTTCTCATTGTTGCAGGTCTAAATGTTAGGTTCCCTGGCTGTGGTTGCATGCTCCAGTATTGGCCACACGCTTGTGGTGTGCAGAAGCTTTAGTTTCACCAGGGGAGGTCTTCATTACTTTTTTACAGCTAGGTATTTACTAGAATAAACAGCTGCCATTGAATGCCTATTGATGGAATTCTGGTTTCGGGTTTGGGTCTTCTTCCTGGTGAAATGGAGAATTGCACATTTTTTTTAATTAAACGACCGTTATAAATCCCGCCCGACCATTATTACTTTTAATTATATCTCAGTAAATGACTTTTTTATTTTGCTACCAGCAACCACATACACAGTCCTAGCAGGTTTGATTCTTAACTTTTTTAGCGACCGTCTTTGATTCCATTCGGACATTTTTGCATATTGCTTATTATTTTGCTTTTACATAACTCCCTGACTTTTGACGTAGAGGAATGCTTGCCTGAAACCAGTATCCATGAATACACTAAGTGCGACTTAATTCTAAATTTCGATCGGTCAATATAGTCATTGGTTCCCATTTCAATAGTTATTACCAGTAAGTAAATTTGTATAACAAGGGTTAAACCATCCCCCCATATGCCGAATGATTTTGTTACAAAAAATGTTTGGGAATAATTTAAATCAATACTTCCGGATGCAATTCGTACAATTTATTACTTGCTCCTATGTTAGTGCATTGCGTCTTATGGTGTTTCAAAGAGAAAAGTCCGTCTCCAATTACTGCAGTTTATCAAAGACACGCTGAAATGCAGTATCACCCATTGGTGATCTGATCTTGCGGTTAAAAAATAATGTCGTCCGCATAGAGGTTCGTAGTGGAGTTCGCCTTATTTGGTAGATCGTTAATAAACAGCAGGAACAGGAGTGGCAAAAGGGTTGAGCCTTTGGGTACATTAGAGCCTTTAGAGGTGACTGGGTCTGCTAATGTAAGATTCCATCGACGAGACTTGCTGGTTTTGACCGGCATAGATATGATCATTGGTAGTGTAAAAATAGCTAAAGTCATTCCGCTTCGCTGAACAAGCACCTTCCATGCCCCTATCCTATCGAAAATTGCTGCTTTCATGACTGTACTTGGACGCCCTTCCAAGTAGCATTTTCACCCTGTATCCTATTTCTGTAGGTGACACACCTAACTAGTACGGCACTGGCGAGAGCATCTTCCCCTTTCCCCGGTGGTATCTCACACCAGATATTCTCGGCTGAAAGTATGCCTCAGCTCTTCTTGTAACGGGTTTGATGTGTTGTGTTAGACAGACCGCTCATCCAGCTCTCGGTCCAAAACAAGATATATCATTCTCAACTTCAAAATCTAATTCTGTCTTTTTAACTCAGCACGCTTTTCATACAACTCCCTGAACACCCGATTTTGTTTTCATGGCCAAATTTAAAAGTTTAACAAGCAAAAAATATGTATATCGAGTGTCACTAAATTAAACACCGAGTACCTAAATTTATGTTTATCGGTGAAGTTACATCGATCTTAGAGTGCCACTAAACTCTTGTATATCTGTGTAGTTACATCGAGTTCCACTAAAATATGGAATTCCTTTAATTCCAATTCCAAATTATCGGTGACGTTTCGTCGATCTAAGAATGCTACTAAATGCATGTATATCGGTGAAGTTCAATCAGTCTAAGATAAGAGGTCCACTAAATTCATGTATGTCGGTGAAGTTCAATTTATCTAAGATTGCCACTAAATGCTATTCTACAGTTTCATACATTATTTAGAAATTTAGGGATTATAATATAGACAGATTTTACATCTGTTATTTCGGTTGAGGTGATAAATTCCAGCATTGTAAAAATCAACTAATGATATTCAAAATAATAACAAGTATAGTAATTTGCTTCATCCATAATTGGAATAGGGACTGAAAATATTTTGAGACAGTTTGAATATGACCGGTACCATTCCGATAATGGTGGTGATTACAAAATGTCAAATTTGCTACACTTTCGACGATGAAATATATAGTCAACTCCACTTGTAACAATCCCAATAATTTAATATATATGATTTTAATCTGATGGAGTTAATCGCTTCGACAGTATAAATTTCAGACGTCCAGCTAATCACAGGTTGAGGAGGACACCGAATGCAACAATCAGGCACCCGTGTAGAACTAACTTAACACAAGCTTTTGTATGTCTACATTAACAATCTTTATCAAAACCTTTGAAAGAAATTCAGAGTATGACGATGGCTATATCTACTAACAACATTTTTATCCACCAGCAGATAAGCTGCTCTCACCTAAAATGAATTTAAACGGCGAACAATTATGTTTAAATTAAAAGAAAATATGTAAAAAAAGTTTCCCTCTTTCCTTTATGTCGTATGGAGTGTTGCAAAATTGTATTAAAAAAAATATTTGTTAAATAAAATATATTTATATTCTAAAAAACATTTATGAGGTTAAAAAGATATATATGGACATAAAACATATATATATGGATTAAAAAATAATTTGGACTTAAAAATAAATATGGATATAAATATATATATGGAATATATATATATATAGAGAGGAGAGAGAGAGAGAGAGAGATGGACTAAAAATTATATATGGACTTAAAAATATATATATGGACTAATAAATGGACAATACTTGGAATTGTGGGATAGCATAATTAATTTTGCAACAACGAGTTTCATTGGCTCGTATATTTCAATGGCAATGTCTATCTGTACGACCGTCGTGCGGATATGAACAAAGCACAACCAGAGGCGAAAATATCTAGACCTTGTTTTTTCTTTCTTTCTTTCATGTGTTTCTTATGCTTTTGTGATAAAGAGAGTAGTGTTTATGATTCATTTGAGTTCTGACCATGTTATTTTCCTGTTGAAATAATAAGTTTGCACAGTTCTGCCAGTGGTTATGCTTTATGACAAAGGCATCCTCAAAATATTTCTTTCTTTTTTTTCAGTTATCTTTGAACAGTTGGTAGGTAGTAAGATATGTGTCGAAAAAGACATGTAATGAAAGCAACATAACCTAAGCAGTAAACATGTTATGTTTTGAAAGAAAAGAGGATGTGAGGTGAAAAGAATAAAAAAAACTTTAACGTTGAGAATGTTTGTTAATACAAACCTAATTGGGCTATAGGACACTGTCATTAAGTGATACAGTTGGAACTACCCAAATATTTGATGTAAGATTATTAAATATACAACAAAATTCTACATATTATGTATACAGTAAAATTAACAAGTAGATTTTACATTAATGAATAAATTATATTCAAGTTATTTCATATTACTTTTACAGAATTGATGAAAAGAATACAGTTATACAAAATACAAACCTTCAATATATACCTGCAACATATGCCGGTACCTATAACATATACAGGTACATGTACATACTAGCCCGGATCAAGAATTTTTCCGCTGGGGGGGTATGTATGATGGAGATGCATTCTGGTAGGTGAGTATCCGGGAGTATTTTTAAACTACTATCTTTTTTTTCTTTTTCTTTTTTTTCTTTCTTTTTTTTTAAATTTGATGGCCATTGATCTAATGCCTAGGTCCGACTGGGGGGAATCATCTACGATGTTGAAATACACAAATCCAGGTTCAATGTTTTTTTGTTTTTTTTTGTTTGTTTGTTTGTTTGTTTTTTTGGTGTTTTTTTTTCTTCAATTACGTATTTGTTTACAGAACTAAGGAGTCTTTAACAATGGAACATAATATAATTATATACAGATATTGTACAGTTGTATTTAAAATTGTATTGTTTAAAGTAGAAAAACAACTCCCCATTTTAAATGAATCTTCTAAGTCAAGTCAAAATCAGTTATAGAACATTTTAAAATATATGGGTAATGGTCTTCCAGTTATCCATATTCAGGTGAGAGATGTATGTAGGCGGTTCGATAGTTCAGTCGGTATAGCACTTGTCCTGTAAGTGAGGGGTCCTGGGTTCGTGTCCCGACCTGACTGCATATTTTTCTCAACTGGTTACATTTGTTTTACTGAATTAAACACTTTTAAGAGTACAAACAGAGTTACAGAGTACGATAACAACGAGCTTTATCTCTAAAGGTAATGAATACCCTGGACGGACTACCGCCTTGACTCGAAAATATGAAGATGTATTGAACATTTTATAAAGTTAAAAATGATAGTGGTATCGCATGTGATTTCTGTAAAGCCCCCTTTCTCTTTATGAAGCGAGGGTGTTATAATATACAAGTGTAAGAGACATAATCACACGAGAAAGTATTGTAAGACAACAGTATTCTTTCTATGCTTAATTCACATCAGAGAGTCACTACAACCAAACACCTACTCAACAAAGATTATCTCTCAAAAGCACATAGCAAATTGTCAGAAGCTCACAAAGTTACGTTTCGTTTTCAAATATCTCTTTTTCTGTTGAAGATCTGTGAAAGTAAATCGTATCTTACAATAGAACGTTATATTGTCACCAAAATGATACCTTATGCATTAAATTTATGAAAATCAGTTAAGAAATAAAACTGTTTTATGTAGAATAGAACAGTACTTGCATGATGATAACTATGTGAAATGTGTTGTTTTCTGCTACACTGGTTTGATTTAAATAACGATTTAACTATTTTTATTTAAATAAATCACACTAAAAATCCTTACAGTACAGAAATGAAAATTTTACAATATGATTACATTTCCACGTTGATTTTTCCATACTTTGTAATACTTCCATTCTTTGTAACATCCAATGATCTGTGTGCCTAAACAGTATTTTCCTCTGGCTTAAAGAGGAGTTTCCAGTTTCCTACCTCTCTTTAATAAGTCTTTGCCACGGCTAAAACGGGCACTTTTAGACACATTAACTTTAAAAAGAGGCACGATCAATATCCCCTGAGCAGCTCTTTGTTTCAAAAGAAGTAATTTTAACATCAAAGTTCTCTCATCATATACATTATCTCCACATGTTGATCTACTTTTGATAAAAAATAACTGGACACCATTTAATCATATCTATAGGAGGGGTCACATTTACAAGATCTATAGACAGACAGGGGATTCCTGTATAAAACCCACAAATTATATAACTGGGGGCACACTTATAAATATTAAGCATTAATTAGCGTGTTTTAATTTTTCTCCAAATATTCGTCTCCATTTATGTTTCTTCTGTCATGTTTCTAAGGTATATCAAAATATAAATGAGATGACGTCATAACTCCACATATTTGGAGAATTCTTTTTTTTTACAAAATAATCTAATCAACCCAACAACAAAAAATCTGCCTGAATATTTAAACCTAAAATTGCAAGTTATGGCCAGCTCTTAGTGTTGACACTTTCAGTTTCTTCAGTTTATATCATTTCCTGCAATAAATTTAATTACTTTTAATACCCTTGTAATTTCTTACAACACAGATCCAGTACTATGCACCGGAAGTTTGAACCCACATCATTCCGACCTGTAGTCATATGGGTTGCAGCGTGCTTTGATTATGATAACTACAAGTTTCGTTCATTTGTTTCCCTTTATGCAAAAAATGCGAATGGGGCGCCGCGGACCAATGGTAGATTATCCGACTGTGGATCCAAAAGTTGTGAGTTCGAACCCTGTAGGGGGCAAGGATGTTTAGCTCATATGAACACTACGTGCTCAAGGTGAGCTTTTGTGATCACCCTGCGTCCGTCGTAAGTCGTGCGTCGTCAACAATTTGATTAAAAAAATCTCCTCTGAAACCACTGGACAGAATTCGATTAAATTTTGCAGGGATGATCCTTGGGTGAACCTTCACAAAACTTGCTAGAATAAACCTGATCCATGTAGTCCTCCGGTTACCATGGCAACGGAAAGAATCTCCTTCAGAACTACTAGCCAGATTTCAATAAGTTTTAGTACAGATGTTCCTTGGGTAACTCTCTACCATGATTGGGGATATTATTCTGATCCGTAAAAAACATGGCCTCCAGGGGCGGGGCTAATTTTGTGAAAACTTTATCTCCCCTGAAACCGCTGGACACAATTTGATTTAACTTGGCAGGGATGATCCTTGGGTGAACTTACTCAAAAGTTGCTAAAATAAACTTGATCCATGTACAACACTTGTTGCCATGTCATCGGAAAGACATTTTGAAAACTTTAAAAATAATTTCTTTTAAAAGTGCTGGCAAGATTTCAAAATGATTTAGTACAGATGTTCCTTTGGTAACTTTCTACAAAGATTGCTAAAATTATTCTGATTCGTAAAAAAACATGGTCGCCAGGGGCGGGGCTAATTTGGCTTAAATATATATATAGTGAAAACTTTAAACGACATCTTCTCTGAAACCAAGCCCTGGACAGAATTTGATTAAACTTGGCAGGGATGATCCTTGGGTGAACCTTCACAAATGTTGCAAAATTAAACTTGATCCATGTAGAACTCTGGTTGCAATGGCAACGGAAAGATATTATGAAAACTTTAAAAATCATTTCTTTCAAGACTACTGGTCAGATTTCATAATGGTTTAGTACAGATGTTCCTTGGGTAACCCTACAAGATTGCTAAAATTATTCTGATCCGTAAAAAAACATGGCCTCCAGGGGCGGGGCTAATTTGCCTTATATGTATACAGTGAAAAGTATAGAGACCTGTTCTCCAAAACTGCTGGACAAATTTTAGAATTTTTTGGAAGAGGTGTTCCTTGGGTAATTCTCTAAATTTTTGCTAAAATAAACTTGATTCAAGTAAAAATTGGGGTGGCCATAGCAACCAAATGGATATTACCATTTTTTAAAATCTAAATATGTTGGTAAGAATTTAATTTCATTTAGCCAAAATGATCACATCATTATCTTCTACCAAAACTGCTCAAACAAAGCTGATCCCTTGAAAATTCAGCTTCCTAGGGATTATTTAGAAAGTAAACTTACACAAACCTGATGCTAATATCAATGGCTGTTATCTTGCCAAGGCAGACTTGGTATTGGACCACTATCCCCAATATGGCCCTTGAAGTATAAAAATATCATATTTAAATTTGTTAACATTCTAGCATCTACATTTATAATGCTGTCTTGATCAGATGTATAACCAAGCGATAAGTATGCCTTATATGGGAGTTATGGTCCATAAAACTTAATGTTGCCTTAAGAACAGTGGTTCTCAAGTGAGCGATATAGGGCCATCATAGCCCTCTTGTTCATGACCTATCAGGCGCCTCAGAACAGGTCAAACCCTGGAACCGTCGAAAGGGAGTCGAGAGGGATAAGGAGAAGTTGTATGACATTGATTCTAATCGATATAAAAAATCGGGTTAAATGTATGTGTACGTTGTCGCCTCTGAAGTCGTGTGTAATTGACGTGAACCTGACCAAGCTGCATGTGCACCACAACAAGCGAAAGCTATACATATAATTTTATTGTTACTTTGATATGAACCTACTCACCAGTTTCTTCAGAATGACCAAGGACAAATATGTGGCCAACCAGCCGGACAATTCCAAATCTATATCCCTCTGTCACACACAAAAAAAAAGATCACAGGACTTGATTTTCAGTATTACTGAAGACTTCGATGTTTAGCTCACCTGAGCACAACGTGCTCATAGTAAGCTATTGTGTTCGCCTTTTGTCTGTCGTCCGTACGTACGTCCGGCGTCAACACTTTCCTTTAAAGAACATCTCCTAAACCGCTGAATGGATTTAAACAAATTTACAAGGATTGACCCTTATCATGCCCTCTATCAAAATTGTTCAAATTCTTTTGACTGGTTGACAAAATAGCTCATAGGAGCTGAAAATGAATTTTAAAAATGCAATCTTTGAAAATCTGCTTCTGTAAAACTGCAGGCCAAGAGTTTAGATATTTAGTGCGTATCATTGCCTAGTGGACATCTAGCATTGCCTAGTGGACCTCTACCAAGTTTGTTCAAATCATGACCCTAGGGTCAAAATTGGCCCCGCACCAGAGGTCGCTTTATTTTACAAAGGACTATATAGGAAAATCTAGAAAAGTTTTCTTGTCAGAAACCATAAGGCCTGGAGTTTAGATATTTAGTGTATAACGTGGCCATATAGACATCTATATCTGGCCCTGTGGTCAAAATCGGCCCCACCCTATGGGTCACTTTATTGTACAAACTTAAGGCTTATATAGGAAAATCTAGAAAAAAAAATTCTTGTCAGAAACCACAAGGCCTGAAATTTAGATATTTTAGATGTAGCATTGTCTAGTAGACCTCTACAAAGTTTGTTCAAATCATGACCTTGGAGTCAAAATTGGCCCCGTCCTGGGGGTCACTTTGTTTAACAAAGGCTTATATAGAAATAAAAACTAGAAAAAAAAATCTTCTTGTCAGAAACCACAAGGCCTGGAGTTTAAATATTTGGCGTGAAACATGGCCTTATAGACATCTACCATGTTTGTTCAAATCATGGCTATGTGGTCAAAATTGGCCAGGCCCCAGGTGTCACTTTATTTCAAATAGATTTGTGCAGGAAAATCTTGAAAAATCTTCATGTCAGAAACCACAAGGCCTGGAGTTTAGATATTTGGTGTGTAGAATTGTCTAGTGGGCCTATACCACATTTGTTCAAATCATGGCCATGGGGTCAAAATTGGCTCCCTCCCTGGGGTCACATTGTTTAACATAGGCTTATATAGAATGTTTTTTTAGAAAATCTCCTTTTCAGAAACCACAAAGCCTGGAGTTTATATCTTTCATGTGTAAGGTTAAAAAAACCATAATTGGTTAAAAAAATCAGAAACCACAAGGCCTGGAATTTAAATATTTTGTTTACATTGTCTAGTGGATCTCTACCAAGATTGTTTCAATCAAAGCCCTGTGGTCAAAATTGGCCCTGTCCCAGGGGTCACTTTATTTTATATTGGCTTATACAGAAAAACTAGAAAAATCTCCTTGTTTGAAACCAAAAGGCCTGGAGTTTAGATTGTTGATGTGTAACATGGCTTTATAGACATCTACCATGTTTGTTCAATTAATGGCCATGAGGCCAAAAGGCTTATATAGAAAAATCTTCTTGTCAGAAACCACGAAGTCTGGAATTTAGATATTTAGGATGTAGCATTGCCTAGTGGACCTCTATAAAATTTGTTCAAATCAAGGCCCTCGGGTCAAAAGCTGCCCCGCCTCAGGGTTCACTTTATTGTACATAGGCTTATATAGAAAAATCTAGTCAAATCTTCTTATCAGAAACAACAAAACCTGCAATTTAGATATTTGGGATGTAGCATTGTCTAGTGGACCTCTTCCAAGATTATTCATATCATGACCCTGGGGTCAAAATTGGTCCTGTCCCAGGGGTCACTTTATTTTACATCAGCTTATAAAGAAAAAATTTCTTGTTAAAAACCAAAAGGCCTGGAGTTTAAATCTTTGATGTGTAACATGGCCTCATGGACATCTACTAAGTTTGTTCAAATCATGGCCATGAGGCCAAAATTGGCCCCACCCCAGGTTGAAACCTGACAGAGACAAAATACATAAAGTTCTTAAGGTGGCATTGGTAGTTGCTGGACTGCCAATGTCTCCTTTCTGACATATTTTCCAGTTTGACTTTCTTGTAGCTTGTAGACAGGCGTGGCTACAGTGATCAGCCTGTGGCTATCTATCAACAGAAATGAATATATATACACATATATACATGTACTATTTATGCATACGATACATAATATCAAGTTTAGTAGACAATTTATTGATTCGTTGCAGGATTTTTATTTTATTTTTTTATGGGGGACATTTTTATTTAGCTGTTATTTGGTCATGTACCCATTACTAAAAACGTATCTTTTGTCCGAATTTCTAAATTAAATTTCCAATCTGAAATTCAGAAGAAAAACACCACTTCAAACAAAAAAGGCATACAGAAATAGACCAGAGTAATGGCTACTAAATTATCAAGTTTGATGTAATATGCAGAAAAAAATGGTATTTTGAGTTTATAAAACTGATTATATATAGATTTTACCAATTTTACCAAATTAAAAAACGACGTGAAAATTCCTTATTGTAAAGGTAAAGGTAATTTTCCCGAAATGTTAAAACATCCCCGAACGGCTAACAGTAGTTGTTCAGAATATCAAGATACCAAAAATATATAAATAATATTTCATTTTTTTTCACATTTATTTGTTGACTGAACTGTCGCACAAATACGTATTTTTCCACGTTTTAAATGAGTATTTTAATTGGAACTTACTGAGGTTCAATCATATTCTATGGCATTTTACATCTAACTCAACAAGGAAGAGCGGCAATATTTTCCATTTAGACAGAAAGTTTTCATGTCTTTCTGAGATGAAAGTATTGGTCCAGCCTAGGAAGTGCTGAGCAAGATAAGCCTAAGTTGTTTTAAAAACCTTTTTAGCAAATCAACTCAAAAGAAAAATTTAATTTAAATAAAATACAATAAATTCGTCCTGATGATAAATATGTCTGTAGTGTTTTATTCTTTTACTTGTATTTGAAATGGTACAATTTTATAAGTAGTTGCATTTCTACCCTATTAATGTTCAACTAAAACAAACATGGTTAATACTTACTGCAGACTATACTTTTCATTTTTCTGACATGAAACTGATTCATTTGGTGAAAAATCGAAAAACTGCAGAAACTACTGTCTGGCTCTGTTCGTGATTGTGTATATCTTGCATATATAATCTAGTTAGTAATATAATATTGCCAAAAGAAATTATTTATATATATATATATATATATATATATATATATTGGGGGGGATATTTTACTGCTTTCCGCAAACCTGTGGAAAACGTAAAGGGTTTGTTATGTTAATTATTCTTATTATACTTCTTTTTCCAACCCGTTTCAAGAGTTAATTTCAATATGTTGCCAATGTCAATGAAACATTAAAATGAAATTGCCTCGACAAAAAAGTTTAAATTTTCAAATTCAATTATTTTCAATGACGTCAGATTTGAAGTCAATTGCAAAAGTTTGTTCGCGCTCTACAGCCTTCAATTCTGGTCGGATTCACAAAGGATGTATGTAATAATAGCTGCTGCAAAATAACATTTTAACACATTGAAAATGTTATTTAGTATTTTGGATGGATGTCAAAATACTTTCATTGTTTACATTTTGCATTGGAAAGTATTCGGAAATAATTTGAATTTTCAAAACCGTCAACGAATCACAATTTGTTTATCTGCAAGATCTACGTCATCAATTTATGCACTCGTGATTCGTTAACGGAGACATACCGAATGTCTGTGGAAAATTGACGAAGATATGCGGAATATGCAAATTAGTAGTAGTGTAGGGTGGCAGTATGGTACCCTCGGTACCATAAAAAAAAAATTATGGTACCGAGGGTACCATACTGCCACCGAAAATTTATGGTACCGAGTCGAAAATTTATGGTACCTTGAGTATATACGAAAAAAGATTTATGGTACCGTATGTTGAATGTAATAAAAAACATGTCCTACCTGTTAGATCTAACTAGGATGACTTAAGATCTGATAGAGAGAAAGAGTATGCATACCAAACATTCCAATGACGCAATATTGTCATTTTGACGTCATGTTTTATTTCTTAGTTAAAGGAGGACCACATCTTAACGTTATGTAAGTTAAAGGAGGATTGACAATTGTAAAATGTCCTTTCGAGACATTTGGGTTGGCCCTGAAAAGGGCCGTTTTGTTTCTTATTAATTGTGGTCCATACCACACGTTGTACTGTCCCATCCCATCACATATCTCTTCATCCATCCTGCAAGGAGATTCAATTGACAACGGGTTAGATCCTTGTCACCTATGAAGTTCAGTCTGTGTCCCCATCTCGGTTGTAGTAGGGTAGATGGTACATCTTCAAAGGTAACTGACAGGTAATTAGGGAGATCTCCCCTTTCTATAAGATTGAGATATTGATCATACACCTCAGTTCGGTCGTGATAGCTGTCTGGGTCGCTCTCTAGTTCCTCATAGCTGGGATTGTCGAGGAACAATTTTAGCAAGTCTGTGGTGGACATACGTGTGTACGGTCTCATGTTTCAATCATGAATAATAAAAGTTTAGAGTATGTGCACTGTTTTATAGTACTGGATTGACCTACTTTATTTATCGAGTGTTGGCGCACACCAATCAGAGAACGTTATTTTTCATCCAATAAAAAAATGATGTGTTCGGCCTTGACCTGAAGTGGATTGACCTACTAACCTACTTTTTCTTGACTATAAATTGTGTAATGCTGTGTATGTATTCATTCTTCACCATGAAGTTCCTTCGTAAGTTATTCCGACGTGCAAGGAAGGCGTTACGAAAGGAGAAGAAAGTAGAAGTCAAGGAAGAGGGTATTAAGGAAGAGGGCGTCAGCTTGTACCCGAGTTTACCCCCTTTGCCATTGTACCCGGATTTGTCAGGGTTTAACCTGGCATATCCAGAAGCCAGCAGGCATTACTGGCGGTATTTGTATTTGAGTGAGTGCTAGACACTTCTCAAAAATAACGGTCCTTTTCAGGACCATTTCAATGATGTAGAAAGGATTACTAATACAATTGTCATATGATTTTTTATTGGGTTTAACAACAAACATGTGTCATACAGCAACAATTAATTAAACGTGGGTCATACAGCAAATAATGAACATAACACAACTTTGTTTTCGAGTCTAGTGTTCAAAATGTCACATTTTTCGCTTCTTAGCTGGACGGTTACACACGATGCATGTGTTGACGCTTCTCTTGCGTTTCTTGGGCTTTACGGTAGGTTTCTCCAACTCAGAGACAGCCTCTAGCAACTCAACATCACTGTCCGTCTGTGGCACTGTCTCAACTACGTCCATTTTCTGCATTTCACTGTCCGCCTGTGCGTTTACTGTAGGTACAGTACTATTCACCCCTTTCTTAGGACAAGCGGATGCAAAGTGGCCTTGTTCGTGACAACTGTAGCACACTGCAGGTTTTGGGCAATTAGAAACAAAATGTCCCGGTTCATGACAACGGTAGCACACCCGTACTGTTTGAGGTGCTTTCTTCGTACATACCGATGCATAATGCCCCTTTTCCTGACAGCGGTAGCATGTCACATGTCTTTCTGTTTCTAGTCTGATCAGCTTGTCACTGATAGCTTGTAGTTGTCCTTTCACCCAGAACTCAAATGTATTGCAGGTCATTCTGAAGAGAGCAGTCTGAATCAGGTTTGAGAGTGATGAAGTGGACGGGTCACACCGCACTTTATAGGCCTGAGATCAGGTGGGCGGAGCTTAGATGTATAAAAAAGCTTTGCTCACTTACTTATAATCACAACGATGTCGAGTAGTGAAGAAAGCAACGATGATGAGCCACCTGCAAAAAAGACCAAGAGTGATATACGGGAATATTATTCCATACAGCCACGGTCACAGAGAACTTCAAGAAAATTTAAAACGAATGGTCACGTGTACGATGTTACATTTGAAAGATATAAAAAACCGTTTGAATTTACACATCAACTTTTAATGACATGGTGAAACAATTATACAGAGAAGCACGGGTCAATGACAACGATCAAATTCGTATCTCCATAAATCATCCTGACCTAGCATTTGGTATCCACATTTCGTTCGGGAATGCAACACACATTTCAGGAGATACGCTGTTGAACGAAATAGAGAAAGTATCACAAAGCAACCACAAGTTTGAGATTCATGACGGGCATCTTCAGTTAGAAATGACACATGTCATTATGCCTGAGGGAGGTGGTGAAAGAAGAAGAAAGAGAACGTTTGGATCGCACATGAGCATTGAGAACATGTCCAAAGTCAAACGAAGTATGGTAAAGATAGACAATGCTCACGACAGTATGTGCTTGGCACGATCAATTGTGGTAGGGATATGTAAACTCAATAAAACGGACGATACAGCCCCGAAGAAGCGATGGAATTTGATGAGACAATCTGCAAAATTACTTCAAAGCCAAGAAGCCAAGACATTGTTAGATAGTGTGGGCATTAGTCCAAATCAACCTTGTGGTATAGAAGAATACAAGAAGATTCAAACCCACCTTTATCCAGACTATGTGATCAAAGTGTGGCCACAATTTGAGAAAATGGACGTGTTGTTCAATCACCCACCTCTGACAGACAAAAGCAAAGTGATTCACATTTATCATCATGATAAACATTATGATTGCATTACATCAATCACTGGTGTCCTGGGATGCAGCTACTTCTGTGAACACTGTTACTACGGTTATAACAACAGAGAAGCTCACTTGTGCAAGAACATTTGTCTGTGTTACGCCTCGACACTATGCCAAAAAGAAGGATTCTTTCCATGTGGTCACTGTGGTAGAACATTTCATAGTCAGAAATGTTTTGATCAGCACAAAGCGAAACCAGGAAAATCTACAAAAAACATCTGTGAAAGTGTATGGAATTGCAAGACCTGTGGTCAAATGGTTGTGGGCACAAAGAAGAACCATCTCTGTCCTGGCAGTAAGAAATGCAGGTATTGCAAGATAGTTGTGGATGCAGAACATAAGTGTTATATCCCCACGTACAAAGAACCAGAGAACATGAAGTCACCGACTGTACCTTTCATCTTCTTTGACTTTGAGTGCCGATTTGATTTGGGTGAACATATACCAAACTTTTGTGTTGCTCAGCGTGCTTGTGGAGACTGTATATGTCAATCCATGAAAAGCCCGTGTCAGAAATGCGAAGCTGTGGATGAGCCTAGAGAAAAAATATTTCGTGGTAACAACACTTTGTCAGAATTTTGCGCATGGCTGTTTCAATCCAGTCACAAAGGTACCACAGTGATTGCTCACAACTCACAAGGATACGATGCACAGTTCATTTTGAGGCACTTACTGACACATGATACAGTCAAACCAGAATTGATCATGAATGGAAGCAAAATTCTAATGATGAAAGCCCATCAAGTGAGATTCATCGACTCACTGAGTTTTCTCAACATGCATTTGTCCGATTTCCCCGACACGTTTGGATTGACTGAGATGGCAAAAGGATGGTTTCCATTTTATGCCAACACGGATGAATACCAAGACTACATTGGAGACTATCTCCCCGTACATTTTTACAGACCCAACAGCATGAAACCTGACAAGAGAGAAGCGTTTCTGAAATGGTACAATGTAAAAGTGGCACAAAAGACTGTGTTTCACTTTCAGTTAGAAATGCAAAAGTACTGCAAATCAGATGTGGACATCTTGAGACGAGGTTGTGGAGAGTTTAGGAAAGAACTGTTGGCCAGTGACCAAATTGATCCGTTCCTGGAAGCGACCACTCTAGCTCAAGTGTGCAACAAAGCTTGGCGTAAAGATTCAATGCCTCCAAAGACCTTGGCTGTAATCTCTGATGACGGGTATCCAAACAAAACTCGATACTCAATCAAAGGGATTCGTTGGATAGAAACAACTGCTTTCATTGAGAATAAGCACATTCGCCATGCATTAAATGGAGGTGAAGTACAAATTGGACCCTTTTACGTTGACGGATTCCACAAAGAGACGAACACCGTATACGAATTCATGGGGTGCTGGACACACGGATGTCCAAAATGTTACCCAAGGAGAGACAGTGTGAACGGTTACACACTTCAAACTATGGAGCAGTTATACAATGCCACAAAATTTCGGCTGAAAGACTTGGCACAACAAGGTTACAACACAGTTGTAATGTGGGAATGTGACTTTGATCAGAAATGCAAGATTGAACCAGAATACAGAGATACTGTGAACCGTTTCTTTCCCTTCCAAGAACCTATTATACCTCGGGATGCTTTGTTTGGTGGACGAACCATACCGTTCAATTGTACCATGAAGTGGATACAACCACCAAGGAAGAAATCAAGTATGCTGACATATCCATTCGTGAACAAGTACAAAGCATACCCCGTGGGACATCCCAACATCTTTAGTCAAGAGATGATTGATATAAAGAACATTGGAATGTACAAGGGACTCATCAAATGTCGTGTATTGCCACCACAAGATCTGTGGCTACCAGTCCTACCTATTCACTGTAACAAGAAAATGATCTTTACACTGTGCCGTACCTGTGCTGAGGAAGAGTGTGAAAAATGCAATCACACTCTGTACAAACGCATGTTGACAGTTACCTGGACCCATGTGGAAATAGCCAAAGCTCTTGAGGTAGGATACCAATTGGTAGACGTCTTCCACATCTGGCACTGGGACACATGGAGTAAAGATGTGTATAAACAGTATATTAACAAATACTTGAAATTGAAACAAGAAGCAAGTGGTTACCCTAATTGGGTAAAAACAGAAGATGATGAAGCCCGCTTCAAACAGAATTACTTTCAGATAGAGGGTATCTGGCTCGACAACGTGAAAAAGAACAAAGGAAAAAGAGCGTTTGCCAAAACCATGTTGAATTGCTTGTGGGGTAAGAATGCGCAAAACAATGTTCAAACCAAGGCTGAGTATGTGACTAAGGTGAACCGGTTGTATGACCTACTCTCCGACCGTCATGTCACTGTGCAGTTTGCCGAGATTTTCGATCATGACAACTTCATGTTGGTGAATTACTCGGATGAAACAGACGCAATACAGCCCCATTCATCTTCAAATCCAGTGGTAGCTGCCTTCGTTACGTCCTATGCTCGACTTGAACTTTACACCCAGTTGGAAAAACTTGGAGATCGGGTACTGTATTTTGACACAGACAGTTGTATGTACATCTATGACCCTGACAAGTACAACATTCCAATTGAAGATAGTCAGTTGGGAAAGTGGACGGATGAAGTACCACATGGACGCATTGTCAAATTCGTGGCATTAGGGCCAAAAAAATATGGGTATGAATATATCGATGAAAAAGGAAATCGACATCAGAAATGCAAAGTAAAAGGCATCACTTTGGACTACAATGCTAGTCAGAAAGTCAATTTTAAAACTATGGTCGAGTGTGTACAAGATCGCGAACATTACAAAACTGTCATCGAATATGAATCCCGAATCAAGAGACATAGAAATCGCAAAGTGATCAGTGAGACACAGACCAAGACGTTCCGCTCGGTGTATACAAAACGCGTGGTCGTGGACAAATATAAGACAGTGCCGTACGGTTACCAACCTTCATAACCAGTTGGCTTGTGATCGTGTGCATAGCCTGAACGGTGGTGGAAACATACGGAGATTCACGATGAACACTCAACCAGTAGAAATGCAACAGATGATCTACAGACATCTAGTTGAAGCTAATAAGAAACCTGCTGCATTTTGCAACGAGTTATTTTTTACTTGGGCACAGCGCATTGGAAACAGAATATTTCACCAGACGATGGAGGATCCCTCCTGTTTAAACCAAGTTTATGATATCTTTAGTGATGTACGAGAGCGTGATATTCCAAGCAGCTATAAAAGTTTGGTCATTCAACGGATTTTTGCCATTTACAACCTGCTACGCAACCTGATCTCTGACGTGTGGTACATATACATTGATACCCTAAACATTGATACAGTGGAGGTTTCCTTGGGGGCACCATCATTCTTACCCTGCTTCGATGGAACGGGACCAAAGCAGTGAGAAAATTTGGTCCAGTAGCAAGAAAACAACCACCCAAACGAAAGTCACCAGCCAGGAAACGGTCACGACAACAACCACGAAAACAGCCAACCAAACGCAAGTCACCAGTAAGGAAACAAACAAGGAAGAAGCAGACATTGCCACATGATCGATTTGTCACTGTAAGAAGAAAACGCTCTGTATCAACTGGAACACCAAAAGTGTCCCCCATACTGATTCGACGTAATGTTACACCAGTGACAACATCTAAAGCATCACCACTTGTGGCCCAATTCTCTCCACTGACCTCATCTACTCCCCGTTCTAATGGAAGTTCGATGAGGTCTGGGTTGGCTACACCACAAGGATCAATGAAGGTTTCTCCAAACCCTACAGTTCGACGACAATTGTTTGACCTTTCCAATTCTTCAAGTGGGCGTTCATCATCATCATCATCATCATCATCATCAAGATTTTCACCAATCCCAAGTCTCCATTCCCCTTTACCTAATGCCGTTACTGCGATGAGAAATTCAGGACCACTGAGTAGTGTTGGCAATATCGCTTTACAAGCCCTTCAACAGTGGTATAAATAAAAGAGACCAAACATTTCATCATCATTTGTCATCATGAAGCTCAAACAACCACTCGTTCGCAAACATGGCAAAATGTTGCTTGCTTTGACAGAAGCCTCGCCCAAATTTCGAAAGAAGATTATTCAAGAAGCACCAAAAGAATTTGTCACAACATTTTAAAAGGCAATGTACCACTGTCAGAGGCTCAGAAGCGTCGATTGCATTCTAAGAGACAACAGCTCCGACAGTTAGCGACCAAGAAAGTATCAGTTCGAAAAAAGAAAATCATTCTCAACCAGAAAGGTGGTTTTCTACCCCTGTTGGCACTTGCACCACTTTTAGCCAAAACAATTATACCTCTTGCTGGGGAAATCATTCAGAAAATACGAAAAAGATGGCCTATGTTCTAGTTCGGTTGTTGGAAGAGATGAATCGATGGAAGAAGAAACAACGACCTCGGTTACCCCCATCCCCTCAAGTGAGTCAGACTTCATCATTACAGAAAGAAATGAATCAAGTTCTTGACGACAATCAGTTGTCTGAGTCAGAAAAAGCACAACAATTTGGAGAAGTATTACATCGCTTTCAAGTGTCACATAAAAAAGCACTCAAACCCTCCAGACCACACATGGCTGAGAAAACAACGAGTACAGTGACTGAAAAGAAAGAGGAAAAACCGATGCCTCTAGCAGAAAGACCTATTGTTTTTGTAATGTTTTTTATTATTAGGGCTTTCTGCCTCTAGCAGAAAGACCTATTGTTTTTGTAATGTTTTTTCTTCTTCTTATTATTATTATTATTTGTCCTCCTTTTGAGGTTCAAATTAAAACAGGTTGCCAATAAGCCAGCAGCATGAAATTTTAACAGTGATCAGAGTGACTTTGGCCCTTTTGAAGGCACTAATTTTCATCTTCATATGAAGTCATGTGACGTCACAGTTGAAAAATACTACCAAATTTGGTTCGCGCTCTGCAGCCGTCAGTATTAGTCCATATGGCCTAATATTTTCACAGAAAGTGTAAATTAGGATGTAGATGTGCATAATAACTGAACTTTTCAAAATTCAAAAAGTTCGAGATTTTATGTCAAAATCGAGATTCGAACTTTGGTCATAAAAACATAATTTCGTATTACAAAGGCTCCTGATGAGCTAGAAGCATGACAATTGGACAGCATATGTGTCTTGGGATCTTCTTTGTCTTCCATGACAACTGACGTCGTATGACGTCATTTAACGTCAGAACGTCATAAACAATTTTGCATTTGAAAAACCCCGTTTATAGGCCCTGCAGGCTTTATTTTATGAGCGATTTACATGTAACCTTCATTTAATGTGCAACTTAGTGTCCCGTCGAACATGGTGATATCCGTTTCCGGAAAATCACAAAGGTCAAGGTCATATTTCAGTTATCGGTGTTTTCTTCGGCCTTAAATATCTCAAAAACGAAAAATATTTTATGAGACACTATGCGTATAATTTGTAGTGCTTTGAAAGGCCTTTCAGATGATATATAGTTTTTGAAGATCGGGGTTGAATCAGTTGAGTTATTGCAGAAAAACAAAAGTGTTGCAACCCTAGGCTCACTTAACTACTTATATCTCGATAATTATTGATTTTTGTTAATAAGAGTATATAATAATTTGTAGATCAATGCCTGGCCGTTCTTTTGGTGTTTAAATTTTAAAGATTGACCTAATATTCATTAAGTTATAGGGAAAAACAAACGATATGAACATATTTATCCCCGATTTTTGCCGTATGCTCAAGGTTTAACCGCCCGTATCTGCAAAGTGTTTAAAGATACATACAATTATGAAGCAAGGGAATTGTAGGATATGAAAAGACCTTTCTAACGGTACCTAGCTTTTTAAAATTAGACGTAATATAAGGAAGTTACATGAAAAATAAGAATTCAGTAAAACCGTACTTTCATGCACTCCCGCAGTAAGTCCCGATCACTTGATTGCTTTTTTCGAAGAAACTAATTTTTTTTTTTTTAAATAACAATGAACAATTTTTTTTGCATGATGTAATGCGGTTCTAATGATATGCAGATTTTAATGATCGGGCCATAAATTATAAAGTTATTTGTCAAAAGGCAATAATAGACATGAACATCTTTTAGCCGATTTTTGCCGTTTTCTTGAAAAATAACTTTCTTTATCTCAAAACCCGAAATAGAAAAGTTGAATCATGAAACACGTGAAATGTTGGAAATATAAAGGCCTTTCTTTTTTTTAAATTGGACATCATATAAGGAAGTTAGATGAGAAATAAACATTAATTTATACCGTTCTTTCATGCACTTCTGCTGTTAGTCCTAATCACTTGGTTGCTTTTTTCTAAGAAATTATTAATTCTTAGCTCACCTGAGCACATGTGCTCAAGATGAGCTATAAGAATCGATGACTGTCCGTTGTCCGTCCGTCCGTCAATCCGCCGTCCGTCCATCGTCCACAATTAGTTTGCACTCTAGCATCTTCATTTCTTAAGAATCATCTTCAAACTCTATGACAATGTTAATAGCCATATTCTTTTGGGCAAGTTCGATTTTGGCTGATATCTGTCAAATAGGTCAGAAGTTATGTCCCTTTTGTTATAAAAAATGTAATATTTCACTTTATTTGAACTCTAGCATCTTCATTTCTTAAGTAAACATCTTCAGTCTTTAGAACAATGTTTATAGTCATAATTTTTCTGCCACGTTCGATAATGGCTGACATCTGCAAATTAGGTCAAGAGTTATGCCCCTTTTGATGTTTAAATTTGTGTGTTTTAAGCCAACAGGCTCCCTTTAGTTTGTGGAATTATAAATAATCTGATGGATTATGTCTTCAGTACAACTGCTATAATTTAGTAACTTGTACAGGTAAGGAAGGCAGTTTTTCTCAGGTAAGAGTCTTTAGGGCCACCTTGGCCCTCTTGTTGAAAATATCATAAAGAACAATATTTTCATCATGATTCAATGCGGTTCTAATGCTATGCATATCTTAACGATCGTTTTATTAATTATGAAGTTATTTGTCGAATTGTAGTAGTTGACATGAATATCTTTTTGCCGAGTTTTGCCTTTTTGGGGGGAGGAATAAATTTATATATCGCAAAAAACAGATAGGTTTAAACATAAAGTAAGTACATGTTTGAATTCAGAAGACCTTTCTAACGGTATCTGGGTTTTTAAAATCGGACATCATAGTTGCATAAAAATAAGAATTTCTGAAGAAAAAAAAGACAACATTTTTCCTTGTGCTTCTGCAGTTGATCCCACATATTATTCTAAATTTTATTTATGTTACATTAAAGATAAAATGTGATACAGTAATTTATTTTAATGCTCTGTGACCCCTTCAATTGAACAAGAAACTTCAATGAAGATATGAGAAATGAATATTTCGTAGAAAAGGAATCTTGTATACCTTTTTAGCATGTTAAGAGGGCTAGTGATACTTCATTCCCTTGCAGAACACGAAGATTGAGTATTATTGTAGTTATCTTAAAGGTGGTTCTGGAAAAATTAGCATTATGAAATTATAACTGAAAACAAAGTCACATAATCCCTTTTGAATGCAATGACTTTAAAATTTAAATTATGTTATATGACATCACAGATTTCCTTTGCTATTTATTTATGTTTGCACTCTACAGCTGTCAATTCGGGACGGATTTTCTTCAATTTTTGAAGATGGTGTATTTTAGAAAAGTAAATAAGTTTGATCAGGTTTGACATGTTTGCAGTGAAGAAAGCCCTTTCTTTTGTCCAGAACAAAAGGAGTCTAGTTATTTTTTTTTTTTTCACCTTTTGAGGTTCAAATTAAAACAGGTTGCCAATAAGCCAGCAGCATGAAATTTTAACAGTGATCAGAGTGACTTTGGCCCTTTTGAATGCACTAATTTTCATCTTCATATGACGTCAGGTGACGTCACAGCTAAAAATAGTGAAAAATGGTGTTCGCGCTCTACAGCCGTCATTTATGGTCAGAATTTCTTCAAGTTTTCACAGATGGTACATCTTGAAACTAAGGTGTGCATATCCTGTCAGCTAACCGAAATTCCGAAAGACCGAAGGTCTGTGGCTGAAATAAGATTCGAACATAGGACCGAAAATTTCATTTTAGGATTAAAGAGCTTCAGGATGAGATAGAAAGTTGAAACTTACACAGATTGCAGTCTGCAGAATTTCTACATATATTTTGAGTCGTGACGTCATATGACGTCAAGTGACGTCATAAGCATACATCTTAATTTTCATTTTAGGGCAATGATTTCGACATTATGCCAGTTGTTCAGAATAATGAAAATTTCAGAGTTATGACAGTAAAGTATGCGCTTTTGAAGAAAAGCATCTTCAGCACCCTATGACGTCATGTGACGTCAGAGCTAAAAATAGTGAAAAGTGGTGTTCACGCTCTAAAACGGCCATTTATGGTCGGATTTTTTTCAAATTTTCACAGATGGTACATCTTGAAACTAAGGTGTGCATATCCTGTCAACTAATCGAAATTCCGAAAGACCGAAGTTCTGTGGCTGAAATAAGATTCGAACATAGGACCGAAAATTTCATTTTACGATTAAAGAGCTTCAGGATGAGATAGAAAGTTGAAACTTACACAGTTTGCAGTTCTGCAGAATTTCTAAATAAATTTTGAGTCGTGACGTCATATGACGTCATGTGACGTCATAAGCATACTTCTTAACTTTCATTTTAGGGCAATGATTTCGACATGATGCCAGTTGTTCAGAATAATGAAAATTTCAGAGTTATGACAGTAAAGTATGCGTTTTTGAACAAAAGCATCT
>CM037787.1:37157224-37207224 GCA_021229015.1 Solen grandis
GATGTATTTTAGGATGTAGATTTGCACCGTGGCATTCAAATTTCCAAATTCGAAAATATAAAGATACCATGGCAAAACCAAGATTCGAACTTCGGTCCTAAAATTACATTTTAATGTTACAAAGCTCCCTGATGCGTTAGAAGCATGAAAATTGGACAGCATATCGGCCTAGATGTCTTCTTTCTATTTCTAAAAGGATTTTTTCTTAGGTTACGTGATTATGACGTCATTAAAACGACAAAAAGCAACTTTTTAAATTTTTTATTTCACTCTGGTATCAAGACTTTTGACTCAATCTTTTTGAAAATTGTATTGCAGCGATTAAAAAGTTAAAATTTATAAATTCATGTATTTTTAATTTTCAATGACGTCAAATGACGTCAGATTTGACGTCACCTTCAAAATTTTGTTCGCGCTCTAGAGCCTTCAATTTCGGTCCGATTATCTTGATATTTTCACAGAAGATGTATTTTAGGATGTAGATTTGCACCGTGGCATTCAAATTTCCAAATTTGAAAATATAAAGATATCATGGCAAAACCGAGATTCGAACTTAGGTCCTTAAATTACATTTTAATGTTACAAAGCCCCCTGATGCGTTAGGAGCATTAAAATTGGATAGCATATCGGCATAGAGGTTTACATTCTTTTTTCTGAATGATTTTTTTTTAAGTCACGTGGTTATGACGTCATTAAAAAGACAAAAAGGCATTTTTTTAACATTTCTCTTCCTCTGGTATCATGAATATTGAATCAATCTTAATTGAAATCTTCAGAATTGATAGAGTTAAAATTGAACTGATGCATACTGCAAGAAATGTTTGATTTGTCACGTGATTATGACGTCATGAATACTAAAGCAAAAATTATTTTAAAAATTCATATAAAATCGCCAATTAGATCAATGAACTTAAAATTTTCAAAAATGTCGAAAATTAGTAAGTTTATAATGGTTTTAAAATTTTAAGTTATTACGTCATCAAACGTGGCAGATGATCATGTTTGATGGAACGCTTACTTGAAAATGTAAAAACAAACCTGTTCACATTCTCGAAGATATTTTTTTCTGGATTAATAGAATGTTATCTAATCATGTCCTTCCAAAACAGATACTTTTCTTTAGTCACTTGATTTTGACATCGTTGAAATATTAAAATCATTCATTTAAATACGAATTCGCGCTTCAGCGTCATGAGTATTGTGGCAATCTAAAGCATACCTTAAGAAATTTATGTTGTGTTTATTACAAAATTGATTTGTAAGCAAAATACATTAAAAAAAACCACATAAGATTGGACATATTCACTTTAAATAAGAAATATTGCCGTGCCTTGACATGCGCAGAAAAGTTCAAGTGATTACGTTATCAAACATGACCTATTCATGTTTTTCTTTATAGGGCTAATTCATGAAAATATATTAATTTGAAGAAAGAAATGAAAGCGGTCACTGGGTTGGTTGAGCAAGATCCGATTGTTCTTTTGCAGGAAAGAGTGCCTGCGTTGAAAAGTGAATTGTGGTACATTTTTTACTAAAAGAGTCGCATTTACGATGAATTAGTAAAATTATACTAGAGCCAGAAAACCTATACGGATAACTTATTGCATTTGCTTTCACGGCTTTCTGCAAACCTTAAGAAAATGACAAATACATGTAGATCTACCTATTGATTTTTTATGTTTTCTAAATTTTTAACGGTTTCTTTTTCTAAATCTGTAAAAATAAGGAAATATATAAAGCAAATGAATTGTTGAAAGTTTCAAGACGTTTATAACGTTAATTACATAGAACTAAGAAAGTATTTTCATAATTTTGCATACACCTCTGCCTTTGTTTCTATCTAATTTTGCAAATGTAAAACTCAATCAATTTAAAGGTTGAAAGTCATGAATTTCAAAGTATTTTTTTTCTTTTTTACAATTTCAATTGTGGGTCAAATTGCAATGAATATTTGTTAAGTAATATGCTTACGAAGAAAAAGATATTAAATAAAGTATAAAAAAACTTTTAAAATTTATTGACTGACATAAGAAAAAAAAACTTGAGGATTGTATTATCTTAAAATTTTCCTGTTTTTTTTTTCTGCATGATAGTAAACTGTTGCGTAATCAAATAAGGTCCATATATATTCTTTCTCAGTATCTTCCTAAGGAGATGAAAATGAAAAAAATAATAAAAAATAAAGCTTAATTTTGAACATAAGTATATATTTATGATAATGATGATTTACGTATTAAATTAAACATTATTAGGCAACATTATTCCATTTCTTTGTATTAACTTATATATTCAATACCTTTCAAATAAGCAAACGGAAAGCCGCTTCGTTTGTATCTTAAACAAACGACTTCTAGTTTTATATTTGCTTCCTTTTGATTAAAATACACTAATTTATGTATATTTTGTAAAGTGTATGAAACACACACACACACACACACACTCGAGAGAGAGAGAGAGGGAGGGGGGAGAAAGAGAGAGGGGGGACATTGTGCTTATCGTAAGCAGTCCATTAAAACAAATTTCTATATTTTTACGCAAGTAAAAGCAGGTTAATAACTTTGGGTTAATTGGCGTGGCATTAATATTTGATAATCGTTTATTAAATTTACTAGTATATACGAAATAAATACATCACCAACAAAAAAAAAAGAAAAAAAAAAAGGTCTGCATGTCGTGGGTTCGATCCTTATACGCGACATACCAAAGTCGTAGAAAAATGGTACTGGAACTACCCCCTTGCTTCGAGCTCAGCATATTAGGGTAGTTCCGAGACTGGTTGGCCTGTTGTCAGGATAATGCGACTGGGTGTGATATCATGCCATATGTCTACGGCGTGATACTGCAATGTGGCAGCACCATATCTGTCTCAAGCAGACATAGTCTCCAAATGTTTGAAATACTATCGTTGGACGTAAAACCCAATAAGTAAAGAGACATTAACAATAAAATCACTGTTCTCTCAGCGCTATCGGCGCTTTGATTTGAAAGCGAAATCTGTTGATAGAATGATGCGTAACACAATTTGGTTTACATCATGCGTCGTTGCATTATGCTTGATGCTTGGTGATATCCTTTATGGCATGGTACGTGCGGGTTAGCGTTAGTTAAATGTTGGATAGGCTGTTAGAACATTGTTATCGTATATATTCGTTCTTCAAGTTCTGTAATTATTCACAAGAAAAATATTTACAAATAATTAAAGATTTTAGAAGGCACATACGAATGGTCACAAAGCACAATAACACTGTCATCAAAGACAATGCCGTTTTCATAAAGCACAATGGCACTGCCACTAAGCATAATATGGCATGGTTATCAAACACAATTTCATTCTCACAAACCATAATGTCGTTATCACCAAGAAAATTGAAATTTTTGCTTAAATACCATTCCATACAAAGCCAAAGTTCAATTCCATGTACACCTACCTGTTGTCGAAAATTGAAGGTCATAGCAACCTCCTGTAAATCCATATAAAAAAAAGTCTAAATCGGGCGTGGCTAATTTTGACTTCAGGGCTATGATTTGAACAAACACAATGATTACTAGACAATGACGCCATGAAGTTTCTGACAAGAAGATTTTTAAAACTAAACATTTAAACGACAAATCTGTGCGGTTTTCTGATATTTCAAGGGTCTAAACTGTAGATCTATTGGTTCAGTATTAGCTATAATCGAACTCTTCGGAGATTTTGTTGCCATTAACATTGTGTATAAGTAAAATGAAAATTGTTTAATAATTGCAAATGCTAGAGTTTAAACAAAACAAAATCTTGCATTTTCTGACTTTGGGCCAAATTAAATTATAAAGTTTGATAATGATTTCTCAAGAAATGAAGATGCTAGAGTACAAAACAGTTAAATCTGACATGTTTTAATTATAAAAGGGCCATAATTCCTATATACGTTATAATCGAACATGGCCGAGTGATTATGGCTTTAAACATTGTCATAAAATTTGGAGATGAAGATGCTAGAGTGAAAACAAACTAATTGAAAATGACGGACGATAGACATTCATCGATCCTGAGAATATGTGTTCATCTGAGCTAAAATCATAGACAATAATATAGGTCTTAAATCAAATAAACATATATATGTATTTGTATATATTTCCTACGTGAAGCCTTTAACATGCCTGCATTATAGTGATCGTGTTACCTTCCCGTGAATTTTGAGGATAAAAACTAACTGCAAAAAGCTTTTTCTTAATTAATCAGTTTAATTGAACTGAATTTGGAACTACCACAGACATCAGATTAGGTTATAGTTTGGGTTTATTTGGACGATTGATCAGACTCTATTTGATCTTTGATGCATAGTCATCTTTCATCTATTGATGTTTTCGCCTAAAGAATTTACGGCCCCGTACCACACCCAAGGAAATGGAGAAAACACGACTTTAGTGAATTAACAGTAACTCAGGAAATATAATTAGCAATGAAAATACATTAATCCAGATGGAAAGTGGAAAATACAACCCTCCCAGTGTACACGTTTAATTCTGAATACAATATGCATATATGCTGAAATACAAATATTGCGTTATATCAAAAACTGCGGAAGTGTTTTATGTCCCTCTCGCGTGCCATGACGTTGACCAGACCCCTATTGCACGCCACGTGCGGCACAAGCATCTCTATACCCTCTCAAGTTAATTAAAATAAGCTAATTAATTAAAACACTATCTATTTACTTCAAATGGATAAGCATCAGTGTGTTGATGGTTTGATCCATTTCCTTCGTTGCATTGACCATCCAACATGGAAAAGATAGACACGTGGTATGTACTAAAATGTATATCAGATCTCTTGGGACTCAGGGTAACCTAGCCCGCGGTTATTTAGAACGATTCTGCATTGTGTATGAATTCAAATGGAATGGGATTCTCGAAAGGGTAGGTCATTACTGGAAAAATAAGTTTATATAAAACACTGAAATGTATCTATAAACACACGTTACTGGTCTTAGAGATTTAAATAAATAGGAATGTGTTTTATATGAAGCAGATAAGGATTCCCATGGAGACCTTGGACATCGAGAGACACTTGTTTTGTTGATGGACGTGTATTAATTACTGTTATGATTCAAATAAATGAGGAGATTCATCGACTTGAAAAGATTAACTGGATATGACGAGATTGAAATCGTGACCTTTTTTTAACTATTGTATGGGATTCAGACAATATCATAATCCAGACATTTATGATTATGAAACTTGGACAATGTAAATGAACAATATAGAACTATAAACAGATTATACCTCTCGTGGGAACCGGATGGATTTTGTAAAGGGATACAGATCAGACATTGCACGGAATTTTTTCAAGACGAAAGAAAGAGGAATCGATAACGACGTCGAAGCGGAAGTAACCGATGCTTAGAGTATGGTATCAGGTCTAGGCCAGGATTACTTCCGGTTCGGCGATTGTACTTTCAAACCTCTAAATCCTCTATTTCACCATTATGACATTCGCATGTGGTTGCTGTGCAAGAATTTTGGCTAAAGGTGTAAGTCATTTTTCGATTCCAATATTTTGAAATTAATTCAAACTATTTTGCAATATTTAAGCAGTTTTAAAGTACGGTTTAATAAGTTTAAATATTACGCGGGTTACCACTGATTTTTATTTTGGAAAAAATATATTTTTTGAAAGTCAAATCTATTTTAAGTATAATGTTAAAGGAAACCTCAAATTTTGAGAATTGTGTAATTGTTTAAAACATGGTTAAAATATATTTTCGAAATGCTGAGGGTAAAAATAAGTCACATTTTAATGTTTTTATGCAAATTTAGCTAAATTTCAATACAAAGAAGTTTTAGTGAAAAAATAAACGTGGTGAAGTATACATTTTTTTACATTTTCAGAAAGCATTTATATTAGAGGATTGAATCTGATTTTTTTTTTATCAGTAACAAAATATATATAATTTTATAGCCTTTTTGTAGTTTTTGTTTACAGTTTGGTCCTGACACAATGGCGGTTTTGGTCGTTTTGTATTTCCCATGCATTTTTGACAGTATTTACGCCAGTAACTGATAAAACAAGTACAAAATAAGTTACAAATTGTGATAAAATATTCCGAAAATATTATTTTGATTTGTAATTTTAGTATTTAGAATGCAATCTTCCTAACATTTTAATACTTTGATTTTTTCAACAAACTTTAGGAAACAGTGGTCTTTTTCCTTTCACCATTTACCATTTGTCTCAGTGGACTGCTAACAATAAGCGCCAGTTCTACTTTCCCCTTTTCTCTTGCCTACTGTTTATAAGATTAAATGAATATGTGGAAGCAAATCTAAAACAACAAACTTTCATTATTTAAGTTTTTTTTTACATACACATGTACTTAAAAAAGGTGTATTATTATTATTCAATAAAACAAAAATACATAAATAAATATCTTGTTTTGCAATAATAACAATAATAATAAAGATCGTAAAATGTGTTCCACCGCTCGGACTCGAACCTACAGCCCTTTCAGAAACCCTTTTTTGCCTACAGCCTAACTACTTTACCCACTGCACCAATGGGCCAATTTTTATGTAAGGGGATATCCGCCAATACTATAATTACTATTTCTAATTTCCATTACTTGAATTTCTTATTTCAATTGTTAATTTGCAAATTGTAACACTGCATTTGCTAAATACATTTATCTAATTACTATTACACATAATTATATTTTTTATTTACCAACACCTAATGAGCGAGTTCCATATCTACAAGTTACGGAACTACAAAATACAAATCTACAAGAAACGAATCTACAAATTACAAAATCTACAAGTTACAAATCTACCAATGTAAAAAGTACACGCAAGGTGGCGCTTCTAATCGTGGAATTCCCATCTAAAAATAGACCTCACGAGTGTTTTCTTACTTTATTTTCAGCTTCTTGCAGACATAGTTAGGCAAATGTCACGAAATATTTCTTGTTGCTATTACAATATTAAGTATATTTCTCTGTCACTAACTTGGCGATTATGACATTATTATGTTATAAATAATAATGATGATTTGTTTTGGTGAATATAAAAAAAATAAACAGGATGGCCCTAAAGACGCTCACATGAGAAAAACTGCCTCCATTGCCTGAACAAGTTACTAGAGTCGTTAACGCCGCTACAGAATCAGTTTTCGCGGATACAACAGTCTTTGGTGCCTAGTAATGCTACAAAGTTCCATTTAGTATAGTGTGACAAAAATAGCCAGGACACCTCGTACTTTCGGTACTTTGATCATATAAATGAATTAGTTACAGTTAGGCCCCTTGCAACTTTCAATTTCGTCAAATAAGATGAACTTTTTGTGTATCTTCGCGTACGTATTTATTTTAAATAGATTTTATCTATCATTGTATCTATAAACCACAAGTAGGCTGTTTTACATCTTCATTTCTGATTTATTGGAATGCTGCCAGCTACCATAGTGACTCGTTACATTCCGTAATCAGATCGGGAATTCTCGGGAATCCGCTAGGGGCAGTATAAGCAGAAGGCGGAGTTTTATGGATCATGTGACTGACCGTCTTGTATATAAGCCATGTTCTGGTCGCAGTCAGGGAGGACTGTTGTATCCATCAAAGAAGTAGCGCCGGTACAGCTCTGGGTAAACGTTTGTTGGGACTGTTGAGGGTTACAGCCGTGGAACTTTGGGTCATTAAGACACTGATGTTTTCCTTTCCTTCTCTCGGGAGCCCCGCTTCATTGAGAGGTTGGGAATCAAAGTCAGCGTCGTGCGTCTCGGGTTGCATGTTGTATTCCTTCTGTGTCTATGGGTGCATAGAAGACGGGTCTAACCTCCAAAGTCTTGGAAGCCTCGCTTTATTGACTATAGGAGTGTTGAGACCGCTTAAACCTTAGGGGTTTGAAAGCCTGTTTTTACCACCGGGTAAATAGGACCGTCTTCAGAACGACGGTGGCGTTGCAGCGCCGGTCTTCATAGCACCAAACCTCACAGCGCGTAGGCTTCAGGAAGCAAGCCTTCAGAGCGCCTGGCCCTCAGAGAGCTTAAGGATGCAGAGAGCCTTAATTACTTGAATGTGGCATCTCTGGAGTTCATTTCTCATACATACAGCAGCCTCCGTTTGTATATAATGATTACGATTTTATAGTGATTCTTTCATACCCAAATCATTGTCTAACCATTGTGTTTAGGTGTAAATATTTATCATTGCCTTAGAATATTATTTCTTTTATTAAGACAGGCAGGCGGGGCGGGGATCTGAACAGGTTTGAGATATAAGGTCATAAGTAAAATTCAGGGGGCGGGGTCTGACCCCTGGGTGACCACGGGGGACACCAAAATAGTACTATTATTCTTCTCATTTTAAGAAACAAAAAATATATGATTCAGTGTTGGAAATTTGAAATATTTAACCAATATACATTTTTATGCAAAAATCCATCTTTGAGGGGGTGGGGCCTGCTCCCCACGGAACCCACATTTGCAAAATCAGGAGCAGGGGGCACCACTACTCATTGAGGACTATAAGTGTGTAAAATTCTGTAAAGATATGTCGAGCGGCCTCCGAGGTATGGCCCGTACAAAGTTGCTGGCGCGAGAAAGAATAATTATAACCAAAAACCGCAAGCGGTATCTCGGTTTTCGCTTTTAACCTAATCAGCTTGAACACTTTATTTCAACTCAGCCACAATTTTCAATATGAAACAGAACGCAAAAGTTTTTTGAAGACCTACTCTCTTTTGCACAGTTTTTAGCTCATCTGAGCATAGCTCAGGGTGAGCTTTTGGGATACTTGATTGTCCGTCGGCCGTCGTCCGTCGTCCGTCAACAGTTTGATGTTTACACACTAGAGGCCACAATTTTGATCCAATCTTCCTCAAACTTGGTCAGAATGTTTGTCTTGATGATATCTTGAACCCTTTCGAAAATGGGTCAGGTTGGATCAAAAAGTAGGTCAGTAGGTCAAATCTTAGAAAAATCTTGTAGTCCGTCAACAATTTTTATGTTTACACACTAGAGGCCACAATTTTGATCCAATCTTCCTCAAACTTGGTCAGAATGTTAGTCTTGATGATATCTTGAAACCTTTCGAAAATGGGTCAGGTCGGATCAAAAAGTAGGTCAGTAGGTCAAATCTTAGAAAAATCTTGTTTACACACTAGAGGCCACAATTTTGATCCAATCTTCCTCAAACTTGATCAGAATGTTTGTCTTGATGATATCTTGAACCCTTTCGTAAATGGGTCAGGTTGGATCAAAAAGTAGGTCAGTAGGTCAAATCTTAGAAAAATCTTGTAGTCCGTCAACAATTTTTATGCTTACACACTAGAGGCCACAATTTTGATCCAATCTTCCTCAAACTTGGTCAGAATGTTAGTCTTGATGATATCTTGAACCCTTTCGAAAATGGGTCAGGTCGGATCAAAAAGTAGGTCAGTAGGTCAAATCTTAGAAAAATCTTGTTTACACACTAGAGGCCACAATTTTGATTCAATTTTCTTCAAACTTGGTCAGAATGTTTGTCTTGATGATATCTTGAACCCTTTCGAAAATGGGCTGGGCCGGACCGAAAAGTAGGTCAATAGGTCAAATCTTAGAAAAATCTTGTTTACACACTAAAGGCCACAGTTTTGATGCAATCTTCCTCAAACTTGGTCAGATTGTTTGTCATGATGATATCTCGAACCAGTTTGAAAATGGGTGGGGCTGGATAGAAATGTAGGTCAGTAGGTCAAATCTTAGAAAAATCTTGTTTATACTCTGAGGGCAACATTTTTGGTCCAATCATCCTCACTTTGGCAGAATGTTGGTCATGATGATATCTTTTGTGGATGGGGTCAGAAAATTCCTGAACATTGTTTCACCTCATCATCTTAATTCTAAAGCAATCTGTTTTGTACAGGCAATGAATGATACTTTTCTCAGGTGAGCGATCTAGGGCCATCTTGGCCCTCTTGTTTTTTTTGCAATGTTAGAACATTCAACCTTTTCTAGCGCAAATATTTTCCTATACCCTATACTTTGAAATCCATCACATTCTGTGGAGCTGTCAACAAGGAACAAAATGCTGAAAACCGCATTTCACTCAGACTTTAACTTTTTGAGTTATAAGCAAAAGAATGATTTTAAGCAAAACGCCCTCTAGCGGCAAAATGAGAAACAAAATTGATTAAAATTTTACAATTAGGTACCTAGAAATGCAGCAAATAGTTCAGTTAAGTATGCATGGGTGGAACATTCTGTTTCTTAAATGTCACAATATTTAGCTTAAAAGCTGCTTTAAAATCGTTAAAAAAATGATCAAAGTTTGGACTGCTGTAAAATGACTAAATGAAGCTCGATCTTCGAAAAATAGATATCACTGGAAAGAGCTCTTTAAGAACCTACACTTTTGTCCAAATACTCTCAATAAAATACGTTTAGTTTTGGATCTTTTTAGAGGGCCGAAGAAATAAAACAATGATAAAAATATGACCTTGACCTTTGCATTTTTTAATATTATAAATTATCGGGCTCTTTTAATCATAAGACTAATTTACTTGTGAAAATATCATTAAGATTGAACCAAAATAAAGTCAGGAGCGACAAAAAAAGTTTTGAAATTTTTCCAATATTTTAATGAAGTTTGACCGTATTTTAGAGGACAAACCATACATTCCTTAAATTCACAGCCCTATATTTTAGTGCGTATATGTCTTGCAAATCGTATGTAGCATAGAGAGTTCTTTTATCTGATCTCTAACAAAAATGGGTATATTTTTCATGCGAGGTTCGAACTTTCAACCTTCCGTAGCTCAAAATCTTTCAGCTACTCGTACCCGCGAAACCCATCTTATTTTATTAGGCTATCAACAAGGAACATATTGCAACAAACCGCATTTGAATCAGGCTTCAACTTCCTCAGTTATAAGCAGAAGAGTGATTTCAAACAAAGCGCCCCAACCTCCCAGCGGCAAAATGAGAAACAAAATTGAGCAAATTTTTACCATAAGGTACCTAGCAATGGAGCAAATAGTTCCATTAAGTATACAAGTCGCACTAGTCGAACATTCTATTTCTTATATATCACAATTTGAAGCATAAATACTAATTTACAATGGTTCAAAAAAGGATCAAACTTTGGACTGCCGTAAAATGTCCAAATCCAAGTCCGATCTTCAAAAACTAAACATCACTGGAAAGAGCTCTTCAATAACTAAAACCTTTGTCCATATACACTTAATGAAATATTTTTAGTTTTGTAGCTATTTGGAGCCAAATAAAAACACAATAATCGTAATATGACCTTGACCTTTTCATTTATTTTTTAACTTTTTAATTATGAGGTACTAATATTTCAAGAACAATGAACAAAAAATTATGTCAGGAGCGACAAAAAATATGTTTTTGAAATTTTTCGAATATTTTAGTGAAGTTTGACCGTTTCTAGAGGACAAACCATGCATTTCTGAAATTTGCTACCCCATATATTTTGTGCGTATATGTCTTGCAAATCGTATGCAGGAAACAGAAATCTTCTATTTGATCTCTAACAAAAATGGGTAGGTTTTTCATAGACTTACACTTATTTGTACATTTTTTGCGAGTTTCGAACTTTCAACTTCCATTACAAATTCAAAATTTTCAGTCACTCATACCTTAGTAACCAATATATAGTGAGGAAAAATATATTCAATAAATAAAACAAAGGACCATAATCATTTGAAATCCAGCTATTTAAGACGTGCTAATAATATGCATAACTTGGCTTGGTACTTATTAATGCTGTGCAGTTAAATCAAAATCTGACTAAAGGTAGGTGAGAAATAGCCGTAACAAAATACATTTTGAATTATAACAAAAGCACATAATTCACTTAAAGTCAAGTGAATCATAGTGTGCCTAAGATATGCACAATTATTTCTGTGTAGTTAAATTAAAATGAAGGTAGCTGAGCGCGGATAAAATCAATTAAGAATATATTAAAGGGCCATAACTCATTTAAAATCAAACAAATCATAGCATGCTGAAGGATATACGCAACAAGGCTTGGTACTTATTAGTTCTGTAAAGTTTGATCAAATTAATTAAAAATTAACCGTAACTAAGGTACCTAACAATGAAGCAAATAGTTCAATTAAGTATACAAGTCACATGGAACGAACACTCAACTACAACAATGTGAAGCATAAAATCTGACTTACAAATGTTCAAAAAAGGATCAAACTTTAGACTGCCGTAAAATGACCAAATCAAGCCCAATCTTCAAAAACTAAACATCACTGGAAAAAGCTCTCCTAGATCTGACACTTCTTTTTACATATATTCTCGATAAAATATTTTTAGATTTGTAGCTATTTTGGGCCGAATAAAAAAACATTAATCGTAATATGACGTTGATCTTTGCATTTCTTTTTAATTTTTAAATTATGAGGCTCTTTGAAACATAAAAAATACATTACCAGTGAAATATTTTTAAGATTGAACAAAAAGTAAAGTCAGGAGAGACTTCGGACTGCTGTTAAATGGCCAATTCAAGCACAAACATCAAAAACTAAACATCACTTAAGAGAACTCCTCAAGAACTTAAAAAGTTTGTTCATATACTCTCGATACATTTTTTTTAAGTTTCGGAGCTATTTTGGGCCGAAGAATAAACCAATAATTGTAATATGACCTTGACTTTTTCACTTTTTACTTTTGAAATTGTCAGGCCCTTTGAATTATAAAACTATATTACCTGTGGAAATATCATGAAGACTGAACAAAAAATAAAGTAAGGAGCGACAAAATAAAAAACACCTTAAAAGTCACGTTTTTGAAATTTTGATTTTTTCAAAAATAAAAGTGAAGTTTGACTACATCCTGTGGACAAAATATACATACCCTAAATTCGCCAACCTATATATTTTGTGAGTATATGTCTAACAAATCATTTGTTGTAAACAAACTTCTTCTATCTAATCTCATACAAAAATGGGCGGATTTTTCGGATATTTTCCCCGTACCCTTTTCCTTACTTTGAAATCTATCATATTTTATTAGGCTATCAACAAGGAAGAGAATGCAAAAAAAAAAACGTATTTAAAATAACTAAAACTCTTATAGTTAGTTATAGATAGTTATAAGCAAAAGAGTGATTTTAAGCAAAGCGCCCCTTAGCGGCAAAATGAGAAACAAAATTAATTAAATTTTATCAATAAGGATCTAGAAATGTAGTAAAATGTTCAATTAAGTATCAATATGCATGGGTTGAACATTCTGTTTCTTATAAGTCACAATTTAAAGCTTATGATCTGATTTACAATTGTTCAAAAAAAGGATCAAACTTTGCACTGTCGTAAAATGACCAAATCAAGCCCCATTTCCAAAAAACTAAATATCACTGGAAAGAGCTCTTTTTAAGAACTTACACTTTTGTTCATATACTCTCGATAAAATTTAATAGTTTTGGATTTTTATTGGGCCGAAGAAAAAAACAACAATAATTTTAAAATGACCTTGGCCTTTGCATTTTTTTTTTATCGTTTTCAGTTGTGAGGGTCTTTGTTTATAAACTACAAAACAGTAACATTACCATTAAAAATTGAAGAAAAAATAAAGTCAGGAACGACAAAAACACATAAAAAGTCACGTTTTAGAAATTTTGTTTTTTCCAGATTACTAGTAAAGTTTGACCGCATCCTGTGGACAAACTATAAATACCTTAAATTCGCCACCCCATATTTTTTGTGCGCATATGTCTTACAAATCATATGCAGCAAACAGTATTTTTTTTCTATCTTATCTCAAACAAAATAAGACAGGTTTTTGTAGACCTAATCTCATTTGCACAGTTTTTTTTGCAAAGTTCGAACTTTCAACCCTCCGTAGCTTTAAAACTTTCATATAATCGAATGTTAAAACCTATCAAATTTAATTAGGCCATCAACAAGGAACATAATGCAAAATCTGCATTTATATCAGACTTCAACTTTTTGATTTATAAGAAAAGAGTGATTTCAACAAAGAGCCCCTAGCGGCAAAATGAGAAACAAAATAGATAAAAATTGTACGATTGGATACCTAGAAATGCAGCAGATAGTTCAGTTAGGTATACACTATATATTGGTCGAATATTCCTTTTCTTAAATGTCACAATTTGAAGCATAAAAACTGATTTACAATTGTTCAAAAAAGGATCAAACTTTGGACTGCCGTAAATAACGAAATCAAAGCCGATCTTCAAAAACTAAATATCACTAAAAAGTGCTCTTTAAGAACTTACACTTTTGTCCATATACTCTCCATAAAATATTTACCGTTTTTTTTTTAGATATATTCAAGGTTAAAAAACACTGATATTTGAAATATGGCCTTGTCCTTTGCACTTTTCCGGAAACGGAAGTGCTCCATAGGATACTATGCTGCACCTTCAGTTAAAATTTCATGCAAATCAAACAAAGAAATAAAGCCTATCGGGCTTTAAAACCGTATCTAAAATTTTACGTCAATGATTCGAATCTTGGATTCGCCATAAAACCTTGGCCTTTTCGACTTTGGGAAAATGAAAACTGGTATGCACAACTAGAACCTTTTCATGAAATTCTGACCACAAATAATGCCTGCAGAGCGCGTACAAACTTTTTGAGCATACGTCAATTCTGACGTTACATTAAGTCAAAAGAAACTGTAAACTATATCATTTAAAACCCATACTTTTCTGTGACAAATATTAAAATTTCATCATGATAGCTATTCAGCAACCTGTTTTTAATTTGAAGCTCAAATGGAAGAATAATGATAATAAAAACTAGATTTCGTTTGTTCTGAATAAACGATAGGGCTGTTTGCTCTGCAAACCACATGAAACCTGATCAGATTCAATTACTTAATCTGACATACATCATCGGCAAAAACGATGTTCATGTCACCTGTATACATAGTAATTTGGTTATGATAAGTAAGTAAAAAGTAAGTAAAGTCTCTATTTAAAGTGGATAGAGAGTCGTTTGTTTGGCACAGTAGTTTAAAAGTGTAGAGTTACAGTTCTTGGACACACTGCACTTCTCCTTATCGCAATCTGTCTATATTTTAAGTTTAAAGTCAATACCTTAAATAATATTCGAGTAATATTCCAGACAAGAGAAACAAAAATAACAAAAGGTAGAATAATTCAAAAATGGGACCAGGTAACTCTGCCGTCCTTGAGACAACTCAATTGAATTTTATGTCACGCACCTCTCCATCTGATTATCGATGCATACATAAACTTTGAACTGAATCGGTTAAGAAATGTAGAAGAAGTTCACATCACAGGATATTTAAAGTCGAATCAGGGGCAATAACTCTGTAATCATTGCGAAAACTCTCATGAACTTTGTGTCTAACACATCTACTGCTCCTGATGAATATTTATGCCAAGTATTAGGTGAATCAGACTGAAACTGAAGGAGGAGTTCACCGGACAAGACTTTTCAAGTTGATTCAGGGGCAATAACTCCGGTTTTTTTTTTACCCTGACCCATTATGATCTAACTAGACTGAGAAATTATCAAGACTTTAAGTCTGAAGAAAAGTGGATAAAAATTGTGGCTTCTAGAGTGTAAAAAATAAAGTTGTTGACAATTCTAACTATATTAGCATATAAAATATAATTAAAGGGAATTTCCGTATAGTATTAGGCATAATGAACAGGATCGTATCGCATCGTATCGTATAGCAATGGTTTATCGTAAATCGTTGACATTACATAACGAATATCGTATCGAATCACTCTAAGATTTTGGTCAGTTTAAGTTTCGGGACACTCACATTTTTATTTTTTTATTTATTAGTATTTATTTATCTGTTTTTTTAGAAGATAATTATCCTTCGTGTCTTTAAATTTTGCGTATGTGTATTATTTATGTATCATAAATTATATAGTATAGTATATTATTATTATTTGTTTAATTATGGTAACATTTTTTTTTTTTACTTTTTATGTACCGGTATATTCATGTGTAGTGGCCTAAGTGACTTTATGCAGCAGTCGCCGTGCGTCGTTAAGCAATTTAATGCACGTGTCAAAATTATGTATTCGAAAGCATTATATCGATATTTAAGTATACGCTGGGCTACATTCATGTCTATATGTTTACTTGATGTGTTAGATCAAAAGTGTCTTGATTAACATGTCTGAAAACTTACAAATAAAATCTGACCTAACTGTGCATGATCAAATTCCGATTTCGTCCAAGGTGTTGCTTCCGTGGAATACCGGGACTTTTTTTCTGCATTGTTCGCAACTTACGCACATAGAGCGGTGTCTGGTATTTCCGGATATCGGCTATTCTCGGATACTGCTGCATTTCATCCCCAAATTGTAAAGATATTCATACTTTTAGTGCATGCCAGTGTAACTTGAATCCCCCTTTCCGTCTTTTGATATTTACAAACAGTGTACATTTAAACCTTAGGGAGAAATTAATCTATTTGAAAGATATATATATCAAACTACGTCCTGTTACATTGTGTAGTAAGAGGGGTACTTAGAATTGATTTTTTCTACAACGAGTAAATGTGTTGATATCTTTGTGCAGAAAATAGACATAAATTGTGACAAAGTGTGGTTGCAATGCATCATATGCTTTTCAAAACGTGGGAAGACCGTGTTTCTAATATACAAAGAAATCCAAAATACCCGACTGAAAATTACGTATGTCGGGTCTACCGGATACCTGTGCAAATAAGATATATTTTAACAAAATATAACAGACAGACAGACAGACCGATATATAGATAGATAGATAGATAGATAGATATATAGATAGATAGATAGAAAGATATACAGATTGCAACAGACAGACAGACAGACAGACGGGCGGACAGACAGACAGACAGACAGACAGACAGACAGACAGACAGACAGATAGATAGATAGATAGATAGATAGATAGATAGATAGATTGCAGATGAATAAAAGGAGAAAATACACTTCAACTCTTATTTTCGTTGATATATGTAATACTTAGTATTGTCTGACATAGGAAGTAACTAGGTCTATATGACAAATATAGAGAGAGAGAGTGAGAGTCTATGAATACCTGAGCAATTACAATCAAAACATAAACCAAAAAATGATACAAACACATAATTAAAATAAAAACAATCCCATTTTCTCAAAATTCATGAACCTTTACCTTCACTAAGCTGTAGGTGTCCGGAATTACCCGAAACCGCTCAGCCTACATTGTAGTTCTAATGTGCACTTTTTTTTATTTCCTACCCTATTTAGCCCTCTTTCTCTATCCACACATGCAAACAATAAAATGAACAGATCCTAATTTGCACAGAACATAATTTCTCTCTCTCTCTCTCTCTCGCATCAGTTCGAATAAGAAATATACTATCGGGAGGTCTTGGATTCGAATCCCAACCGGGGCACATTCCTCCGGTTAGATGTTAACATGTACTGACAAACGCGAGAACGAGGCTTACTAGCTCTCCTCCTAGCACACACACACACACACGCGCGCTCGCGCGCGCGTTAATTAATTTGCATACTATAGTATTTTGCAGGAGAGCTATCACGTAGAAAATATTTTAGTTGGTTTATGTATCTATGCACCTATAATATTCATTTATTCACACATAATTATTTCAATAAATGTTGATATTACATATGATTATATCAACATTGATGATAAATACACCTACTTTTATGATGATTATACATATATATGTCAATCATGGTATTCCTCATGTACACACAATTCTCTTAAATAATTCACATATCAAATTACATATTTCCAATTTACATTTCCCATATAAATATAGCAAATACAAAAAAGATAATCTATGTTTTAATGAATGTAACATATCTCACATAAAGTTGTAAAATAATAACAATTTCATAATGCTTATTAAATAATTATTTTGACAAATTTAGAAAGATTTGTGAATTCTATTTTATTGGTTGTGTTCATTAACTTAGAATACGTATGTGTGTTTGGTCTTTTTGAACAATATGGTTGAATGTATTTTCTTCTTTCCTGTTTGAAATATTTGCAGATAAATAAATAATGAAATTCATCTCCTATCTGGTTATTATTGCAATTGTTGCAGTACCTTTCACATAAAGGAATATTTGACCAAGTTCCTGTTTCAACTGGTAATTTGTGATTCCTTGTCCTGAATCTTAACATGAAATGTGATAAATGGGTATTGTATTCAATAAATATTTTTCGAAACAAAATTTAGTTTTAAAAAATTAACTTCTTGTTGCAAATGTTCGTTTATTTCTATACCTTTTAGTGAATTGTTTTCTTCGAAAAAATCCTCAATGTCATTAGGAAAAACAGCGAACAGTATAGGCGAAAGATTTCTCTTTGCCTGACTCCGATATCACTACGAAAAAAGCTTGACACTGTTTTATTTGATGCGACACTTGATTTGATATTTGCATACATATTTTGATAAGCTTTAAGCATTTACCGTTAATATTAGTGTCTCTCTATATACGGTATGAAATGCTTGTTTTAAATCCATAAATGCACAATAATGTTTTTTGTTACTAGTTATCAAAATTTTAATCAAAGACTGCAAAATAAACATGTTATCAATTGTTGAGAATCCTGGTCCTTGTTTAAGAGGTTGTTATTTTCAAGATAATGTTTTATCCTTTTCTTCTTCTTTTTTTTGAGGTCTCTTTATGGGTATCCCCGTTTATTTTCCCCGTAATAGGTAATAATGTTTTATCCTTTTATTAATGACAGACGTGAATAATTGCCCAAGACAACTTAAAAAAGTGATAGGTCTATAATTTTTGTCGGAGTTTGGGATCACCTTTATTTTTGTAAATCGGATTTATTATGCCTATCGTCCATGATTTAGGTATAACTCCGGAGTCCAGTACAATTTTGAATAGTTTTATGTATACATTTTTCATTTTGTCGTATGAACATTTTAGATGTTCATTCAATATTTTATCATAACCGCTTGCCTTGTTGTTTTTAAATTTGTTGACTGCAACTTCAATTTCTTGTTCAGTAATTGCCATATTTATTTCTTCATTTATAATTTCTTGTGTATAACTTGTATCTGTCTCATTTTGTTCAGGAATGATATCCCTTTCGTTAAGTTTCTTAAAATGTAGATATAAGTCATTTACACTTACTGATATCGCTCTAGACTTTTTTCGCACAATCGTAGTCTTCATTAACATCATATAATTGATGATCTGACATTATTTCTTTGTCAACGATTATATAATCTTTCATATTCTTATACGTGAATTCCAGTCACCAAACTGACATATATATTTATATTTTTCAGAGTAACTTGAAAGCACATTGTTAAGGTCCATGAAAGGGTCAGCATGAGCATAACGGGAAAATTCAGGAGGAATGTAAACAATACTACATAAAATGTCTTGGTTGAGGTCACACAGTGTTTTCGATATCGTGAACCATAATGCTAAATAAGAATCAGATTCAAGTACCGTTACGTACTTGACTAGTTCATCCTTTATTGACAGGGCTATACCGCCAGAACTTCGATGAGAAAACGTTTTTCTATTTTTGTAAAATATCTTAAAATTAGGTATGTCAACGCTATTAAGCTTGTCTAATTTCGGAAGAGTTTGCTGTTGTTCATGGTGTTTATTTTGACTGGATGTCACCTTTATGTATCGCCGGTACCGGTATACCGTCACTCACCCCCACCCCAATCCCACCCCAAGGCGAGAGAGGTACTCTCGACGTGTACACAACATGAATTTTATTACCGGTACTAATCAACATGACAGAAAACATAAAAGATGGTCGCAGGCCTTTTGTAAAAACATTATCACAGAAAGAACCAGGGTGTTATGTAGTGTTACTGGGTAGCTAAGTCAGAAACCGGTCCTCTATTATAATTAATATTATACAAAAGATTACAAGTAATTTAGAATAACTATGTGTATATACATACATACAAAAACATGTATATACACACATACAAAACTCAAAATTCTTCATCCTACCAAGGAGTGCTCCGAAGACAACGGATGGATATACCAGACAACAACAACATGACTACAATTTTCTGCCATTAATTAATTTTATTCATATCTTTTTTTCGTTTTTTACACATTATACCATTATTTTTTTTTTTTTTAAATTAAATATGCATCATAGAAATATGATATTCCGAAGAGGAAGACATTCTTTCAGTATGTTTCTTTACCGAATCTCGTTGATGATGATATTAATAGTAAAAAAGTCTTGTTTTTGTTGTTGTTGTTTGTTTTTTTGGTCCTTAACAACTAAAGGACTAATGGACTTTTTTAAAAAAAAAAAGTATAAAGTTATCAAATACGAGTAAGTCTTGGAGTATTCTTATGATTGATTAAACAAATAAAAATATTTTGATAGTTGAAACAGTGTGTAAGTTATAGCGATTTAGCGAATATAGTTATTTTAAAGGAACAAAAATCTGTACTTAAGGTTGAAAGCATGGGACCACTTTAAAAGTTGTTTGCAGATTAATTAGATTTTCTGCTATCTTCTTCGGAGAAAAATGGATGGGAGGTTAAACGTCACACAAGAAATAGAAACGAATTTGTTTTGTAAGTACGTGAACAGTTGCTTAGCTAGTTTTATTTCCATCATGCTTTTCCCCTGTATATATGTCAATCTAGCAATTTAAATTTTATATCAAACTTTTATGGGCGTGGACAAATCAGCACAAAGATTTGCGCGAGTGCTAGACGATGTCCGTAAGTTTGCATTATTTATGATTTCCTGCACGGAATTGAAGTTCATAATTTTTCAAGGACCTGTTCAATAAAGGGGATAGGACAAAATCACACCCTCAAAACTTAAAAAAACAACAACAAAGAAAAAAAAAACGTTTACAGTAGCACCACTGTAATCAAACACAATCAAAGAGTATGACACAATTTGAAGCATAAAAACTGATTTTCAATTGTTCAAAAAAGGATCAAACTTTGGACTGCCGTAAAATGACCAAATCAAGCCCGATCTTCAAAAACTGGAATGACCTCTTCAAGAACATACCCTTTTTTTTCTATAAACCCTCGTTGAAATATTTTTGTTTTGGAGCTATTTGGGACCGAAGAATAAAACAATAATCGTAATATGACATTGTCCTTTGCATTTTTTTAATTATCTAACTTCTGAGGCCCATTAAAGCTTAAAATTACATAACCTGTGAAAATTTTATGAAGATTGAGCAGAAAATAAAACCAAGAGCGACAAAAAAATAACAAACATGTTTTTGAAATTTTGATTATTTCCAAAAAAATTTAAATGAAGTTTGGCTGCTTCTAGAAGACAAACCATGCATTCACATAAATCGCCAACCCAAATATTTTGTACGTATATGTCTTTCAAATCATATGCAGCAATCAGAAATCTTCTATCTATTCTCAAACAAAAATGGGCATGTTTTTCGTAGACCTTTCCTCATTTGCACGGGTTTTTTTATGCAAGGTTCGAACATTCAACTTCTTGTAGCGCAAATATTTCCCCGTACCTGAAGCTTTAAAATCCATCATATTCTATTGAGCTGTCAACAAGGAACAAAATGCTTAAAACTGCATTTGAATCAGACGTCACCTTTTTGAGTTATAAGCAAAAAAGTGATTTCAAGCAAAGTGCCACCTAGCGGCAAAATGACGAAGAAAATTTAAAAAATTAGACTCAAGTTCAGATACATGTAAATACATGTCTGAAATAACATAAGTGTACCTTTCGTCATCTGGCCGTAACCGTGTGCATAATAATGGTTGGAAGAAAGATAACAATAACTAGAATCGCATTCTCGATTTCACCGGTTTTCGGAAAAGCAATTCAATTTAATTCACGAATCACATTATTCGATTAATACATTTGTTTATCACACTGGCTTGTTGAATACAGTTAAAAATAATGATCTTTCAAACATTTTCTCGCAATGTTGTTGAATATGATTGACCATTATTTATTTTTAGTAGCTTGAAAACCTGAACACTTTTCACTGAATCTGGTTAGTGCCATGTTATTTGTTTTGTGTTGCAGAAGTGCATGAAAGAACGGTTTAAATGAATTCTTATTTTTCATGTAACTTCCTTATATGATGTCCAGTTTTAAAAACCTAGGTACCGTTAGAAAGGTCTTCTAATTCCCCACAATTCAAACGCTTTTTAAATGTATGTATCTTTAACCAATATTTAGATATGGGCGGTTAATCTTGAGAGAACGGCAAAAATCGGAGAAAATATGTTCATGTCGTTCTGTTTTCGCCATATAACTTTATAAATCCTAGGCCAATCTTTAAAATTTAAACACTAATAGAATGACAAAGGATCGTTCTACAAATTATATTCATACCCTAATTTACAAAAACTCAATAATTTTCTAGATATAAGCAGTTAAATGCACTTGGGGTAACACTATTTTCGTTTTACTGCCATAACTCAACTGATTCAACCCCGATCATCAAAAAATAAATATCATCTGAAAGGTCTTTCAAAGCACTAAAAATTATACCATTGTGTCTCGATACAATATATATCGTTTTTGAGATATTTAAGGCCGAAGAAAAAATCGATAACTGAAATACGACCTTAACCTTTGTGATTTTCTGGAAACGGATGTCATCATACACGATGAAACACTAGGTTGCACATTAATTGAAGGTTTCATGCAAATAGGTCGAAAAATAAAGCCTGCAGAGCCTAAAAGCCGATTATTTTAAATGCAAAATTGCTTATTACGGTGTGACGTCAAGTGACACAAAGAAGACCTCAAGACACATATGTTGTCCAATTTTCATGCTTCAAACTCATCAGGGGCCTTTGTAACACGAAATTATGTTGTTTTTTTATGACCAAGTTCGAATCTCGATTTTGACATAAAATCTCGAACTTTTAGAATTTTGAAAATTTAAGTAAGAAAGCACATCTACATCCTAATATACATATTCAGTGAAAATATTAAGTCAATCGGACTAGAAATGGCTGCTTCAGAGTGCAAACCCAATTTAGTAGAATATTTCAACTGTGACGTCAAATGACGTCATATGAAGATGAAAATTATTGCACATTCAAAAGGGCCAAAGTCACTCTGATAACTGTTAAAATTTCTTGCTGCTGGCTTACTGGCAACCTGTTTTAATTTGAACCTCAAAAGGAGAAATAATAATAATAGTAATAACTAGATTTCATTCGTTGATACGAATGATAGGACTTTCTGCTACATTTGTCAAACACTTAAAATCAAGAAAAGTAAAAGATATGAAATTCCAGCCTTTATAACTTGTTTTGTAGGGCCATAACTTCCATAAACTTTGAAAAATAAACCGATTGACTTGGAGGATATGGCAAAAGAAACTGAAAATCATTTTTTATATCGATTTATTTAACTTGGACTATTTTTATAATCTATGTTACAAATAAAATTTATTTAAAATGCTTACAATTCGAATTTCATCCTGTAATAATGGCTGTAGACCGCGTACAAGAGTGTGTAGACAACGTCAAGTTTGATGTTATATGACGTCATAGGCATAAGAAAATCAATAAAATGAAATATTAAGTATCTTAAATATATCAAGTATTTTTTTCATGCTCCTTGCAACTTTGCAACATATAGAAATTAACGAGTAGATATATTAACATTCTTTTTGACCTTATGAAGTCAAATGACGTTAATCCTCACAGAATATAAATTAGTCTCAAAAACTAATATTCAGTCCAAATATCAACTTTCTAAATTATCTAGAAGCGATTTTATATGTATTTGAAATTTGACGTCAATGATTCGAAACTTTGATTCGCCATAGAACCATTGCCTTTTCGAATTTATAAAACAGGACCCTGGATACACAACTAGAGCGTTACATATACATTCTGTGAAATTTTGATGAAAATCGGTCCAAAAATAATGGCTGTACAACGCGTAAAACCTTTTTGTCCTGACGTCAAATCTGACGTGATATACGTCACATTAATATGAATTACATTGCATTCTAAAGCGCATGGATTGGTGTATATACCATTAGATTTCCATGGTCCTGGGAAGTTAACAACATATTTAAATTAACGCGTATATATCAGAAATTATTATTGACCTTATGACGTCATCTGACGTCAAATGACGTTCATCTTCATAAAAAGTAAAGCACTCTTGGAGACTTATATACTATCCAAATATTAGATTTCTTACTCATGTGGAAACGATTTTATACGTATTTGAAATTTGACGTCAATGGTTCGAATCTTGGATCCGCCATAAAACCTTTGCATTTTGAATTTGGTAAAACGGACACCGGCATGCACAACTAGACTCTAATATACACATGCTGTGACATTTTGAAGAAAATATGCCCAGAAATAATGGCTGTAGACCGCGTACAAACATTTTTAGACGACGTCAAGTTTGACGTCAAAACACGTCATAGTCAAAGGAAAATTATTGAGATGCAAACTGTTCTATCTGAAGCATATGCTATTAAAATTTCAAGGTGCTCGGACGTGTACAACATATAAAAATTAACACGTAAAAATTAGAAATTACTTTTCACCTCATGACGTTCATCTTCAGAAAATTAAAAAAAAACCTTGATACTTATATTCTGTCCAAATATCATTTTTCTAGCTCATCTGTAAGCGATTTTATACGCATTTGAAATTTGACGTCTATGGTTCGAATCTTGGATTCGCCATAGAACTATTGCATTTTCGAATTTTAAAAACGGACACCGGAAGGCACAACTAGATCCTAACATACACATTCTGTGAAATTTTGAAAAAAATCGGACCAGAAATAATTGATGTAGACCGCGTACAATCATTTTTAGACGACGTCAAGATTGACGTCAAAACACGTCATAGTCAAATGAAAATTATTGAAATACAAACTGTTCTATCTGAGGCATATGCTATTAAATTTTCAAGGTGCTCGGACGTGTACAGCATTTAAAAATTAACACGTAATAAGTAGAAATTACTTTTCACCTCATGACGTCAAATGACGTCATATGACGTTCATCTTCAGAGAATGTAAAGAAACCCTTCAGACTTATATTCTGTCCAAATATTATCTTTCTAGCTCATTTGAAAGCGATTGTATACGCATTTGAAATTTGACGTCAATGGTCCGAATCTTGGATTCGCCATAGAACTATAGCATTTTCGAATTTTGAAAGACAGACACCGGAAGGCACAACTAGAGTCTTACATACGTATTCTGTGAAATTTTGATGAAATCGGTCCAGAAATAATGGCTGTAGACCGCGTACAAACTTTTGTAGACAACGCCAAGTGTGACGTCACATGACGTCATAGGCATATGCAAATCATTGAAATCAAAACATCAACATCTGAAGTATATGCCATTAAATTTTCATCTCCACTGGACCATAGCAACATATAGAAATTAAAGCCTAGAAAAGAAGAAAAAAAAGAATAATAATAAGTAGATGTCATTCGTCTAAACGAATGATAGGACTTTCTGCAACCTGTGTTAATGCAAAAAGCAGGAGATAGAAGTTTAATGTAATGACTCACCTCTGGTACTATTTCATGTTCATGCTGAACAATTGACATTATATTCCGCGAAAAATAAGCGTTTAGTTACGAAGAAAAAAGAAAGTAGTAGTAGTAGTAGTATGCTTATGACGTCATATGACGTCACGACTCAAAATATATTAAGAAATTATGCAAACTGCAAACTGTGTAAGTTTCAACTTTCTATCTAATCCAGAAGCTGTTTAATCCTAAAATGAAATTTTCGGTCCTATGTTCGAATCTTATTTCAGCCACAGAACTTCGGTCTTTCTGAGTTTCGGTTAGCTGACAGGATATGCACACCTTTGATTCAAGATGTACCATCTGTGAAAATTTAAAGAAATTCCGACCATAAATGACGGCTGTAGAGCGCGAACACCATTTTTCACTATTTTTAGCTGTGACGTCACATGACATCATATGAAGATGAAAGTTAGTGCATTCAAAAGGGCCAAAGTCAGTCTGATCAGTGTTAAAATTTCATGTTGCTGGCTTATTGGCAACCTGTTTTAATTTGAACCTCAAAAGGTGAAAAAATAATAATAATAATAACTAGACTCCTTTTGTTCTGAACAAAAGAAAGGGCTTTCTGCTTTTTATGTCAAACCTGATCATACTTATTTCCTTTTCTGACATACACCATCTTCAAATATTGAAGAAAATCCTGATTATAAGTATGCTTATGACGTCACATGACGTCAAATGACGTCACGACCCAAAATATTTTAAGGAATTCTGCAGAACTGCAAACTGTGTAAGTTTCAACTTTCTATCTCATCCTGAAGCTCTTTAATCCTAAAATGAAATTTTCGGTCCTATGTTCGAATCTTATTTCAGCCACAGAACTTCGGTCTTTCAGAATTTCGGTTAGCTGACAGGATATGCACACCTTAGTTTCAAGATGTACCATCTGTGAAAATTTGAAGAAAATCCGACCATAAATGGCTGTTTTAGAGCGTGAAAACCATTTTTCACTATTTTTAGCTCTGACGTCACCTGACTTCATAGGGTGCTGAAGATGCTTTTGTTCAAAAGCGCATACTTTACTGTCATAACTCTGAAATTTTCATTATTCTGAACAACTGACATCATGTCGAAATCATTGCCCTAAAATAAAAATTAAGAAGTATGCTTATGACGTCACATGACGTCATATGACGTCACGCCTCAAAATTTATTTAGAAATTCTGCAGAACTGCAAACTGTGTAAGTTTCAACTTTCTATCTCATCCTGAAGCTCTTTAATCGTAAAATGAAATTTTCGGTCCTATTTTCGAATCTTATTTCAGCCACAGAACTTCGGTCTTTCGGAATTTCGGTTAGTTGGCAGGATATGCACACCTTAGTTTCAAGATGTACCATCTGTGGAAATTTGAAGAAAATCCGACCATAAATGGCCGTTTTAGAGCGTGAACACCATTTTTCACTATTTTAGCTGTGACGTCACATGACGTCATAGGGTGCTGAAGATGCTTTTGTTCAAAAGCGCATACTTTACTGATCATAACTCTGAAATTTTCATTATTCTGAACAACTGACATCATGTCGAAATCATTGCCCTAAAATGAAAATTAAGAAGTATGCTATTGACGTCACATGACGTCATATGAAGTCACGACTCAAAATTTATTTAGAAATTCTGCAGAACTGCAAACTGTGTAAGTTTCAACTTTCTATCTCATCCTGAAGCTCTTTAATCGTAAAATGAAATTTTCGGTACTATGTTCGAATCTTATTTCAGCCACAGAACTTCGGTCTTTCTGAGTTTCGGTTAGCTGACAGGATATGCACACCATAGTTTCAAGATGTACCATCTGTGAAAATTTGAAGAAAATCCGACCATAAATGGCGGCTGTAGAGCGTGAACGCCATTTTTCACTATTTTTAGCTCTGACGTCACATGACGTCATAGGGTGCTGAAGATGCTTTTGTTCAAAAGCGCATACTTTACTGTCATAACTCTGAAATTTTCATTATTCTGAACAACTGGCATCATATCGAAATCATTGCCTTAAAATGAAAATTAAGAAGTATGCTTATGACGTAACGACTCAAAATATATGTAGAAATTCTGCAGAACTGCAAACTGTGTAAGTTTCAACTTTCTATCTTATCCTGAAGCTCTTTAATCCTAAAATGAAATCTTTGGTCCTATGTTCGAATTTTATTTCAGCCACAGAACTTCGGTCTTTCGGAATTTCGGTTAGCTAACACGATATGCACACCTTAGTTTCAAGATGTACCATCTGTGAAAATTTGAAGAAAATCCGACCATAAATGACGGATGTAGAGCGCGAACACCATTGTTCACTATTTTTAGCTGTGACGTCATGTGACGTCATAGGGTGCTGAAAATTATTGAAATCAAAATTTCCGTACGTGACTAATAAGACATAAAAATTTCATCGTCCGAGGACTATTGCAACATATTAAAATAAGCGTTTAGTTAGGAAGAAGAAAAGAATAATAATAATAATAAAAAAATGACGTCACGTGACGTCATATGACGTTTATTTTTACACAATTGTTAAGACACCCAGAGACCTACTAACTGACAAAATTTCAACTTTCTATCTCAAATAGGACAGTTTTTATAAGCATTTAAATATTGACGTCCTTGGTTCGAATCTTGGATCCGCAATAGATACTTGGACTTTTCTAATTTTGAAAAAACGGACACCGAGATGCACAATTAGAACTTAATATACACATTTTGTGAAAATTTGATGAAAATCGGCCCATTAATAATGGCTCTGGACCGTGTACAAACGTTCGTAGTCAATTTCAAATGTGACGTCATAGGCTTCTGAAAATCATTGAAATCGAAATTTCAGCATCTGAAGCATGCGGCATTAAATTTTCATTGCCCTTCGACAATTTCAACATATAGAAATAATCTTGTTAGAATTAGAAATTCATTATCATATAATGACGTCACGTGACGTCATATGACATTTATTTTCACAAAATGTTTAAGACTCCCAGAGACCTATTTACTGACCCAATATCATCTTTCTATCTCAAATAGGATCGATTTTATAAGAATTTGAAAATTTACGACCTTGGTTCGAATCTTAGAATCGCTATAGAACCCTGGACTTTTCGAATTTTGTAAAAAGGACACCGGGATGCACAACTAGAACTTAATATAAACATTCTGTGAAAATGTGGTGAAAATCGGTTCTTTAATAATGGCTCTGGACCGCGTACAAACTTTTGTAGCTTATTTCACGTGTGACGTCATATGACGTCATAGAGATATGAAAATCATGAAATCAAAATAAGATCTCTTAAAGAATATGACATCATTGGACCATATTAACATATAAAATTATGTGTTTAAAAATTAGAAATTTGATGACGTCATATGACGTCACAAGACGTCCATTTTCACAAATTATTTAAATCTATCGGAGATCGATATACTGACAAAATATCAACCTTCTGTCGCATTTAGGGACGATTTTATGAGCATTTATCAATTTGACGTCCTTGGTTTGAATCTTGCATTCGCCATAGAACCTTGGGCTTTTCGAATTTTGAAAAACGGACACCGAGATGCACAACTAGAACTTAATATACACAGTCTGTGAAAATTTGATAAAAATCGGTTTATTAATTTTCGCTCTGGACCGCGTACAATCTTTTGTAGCAATTGCCAAGTGTGACGTCATATGACGTCATAGGCATTTGAAAATTATAGAATTTTTTAATTACGCATATGAATAATATGCCATCGAAATTTCATTCTCCTAGGACGATTGCAACATATGAAAATCCTTGAGGAAGAAAAGAATAACTAGATGTCATTCGTGAAAACGAATGATAGGACTTTCTACAAGCTGTGTTAATGCAAAAAGCAGGAGATAGAAGTTCATGTAATAACTCACCTCTGGTATTTTTTTTAATGTTCATGCTGAACAATTGACATTATATTCCGAAATTAGTGCAAATGATAAGAACTAAGTATTAGTCTGTAACGTAACAAGATGTCATATGACGTCAGGACATGACTGCAAACTTGATTTCTAGTTTAAAGGTCCTATGTTTGAATCTTACTTCAGCCGCAATACTTCGGTTTTTCGGAATTAAGGTTAGCTGACAAAATATTCACACCTTAGTTTCAAGATGTACCATCTGTAAAAATTTGAAGAAAATCTGATCATAAATGGCGGCTGTAGAGCGCAAATACCATTTTTCACTATTTTTAGCTCTGACGTCAGGTGACGTCATAGGGTGCTGAAAATGCTGTTGCTCAGAAGCGCATACTTTACTGCAATAACTCTGAAATTTTCATTATTCTGAGCAACTGGCATCATGTCGAAATCATTGCCCTAAAATGAAAATTAAAAAGTATGCTTATGACGTCACATGACGACATTTGACGTCACGACTCAAAATATATTAAGAAATTATGAGGAACTGCAAACTGTGTAAGTTTAGGAACGTCCGGATCGTGGGTAACCAACCCAATAACCGCCTTCTTTCCTTACTTCAAATTGCTAGATTTTCGTAAACAAGCCCTTATCCGAAAAACATAAATATCTGCCATGTTTGTTGACGGAATTACTTGAAATTTTCATGACTTTTTGCACATTGTAGGCTACGGCATTCGTTCAAATTTCAACTTCAAACATCAACTTGCCGATTTTATAAGAATTTTCTAATAATTTAATTCTAAAATGAAATTTTCGGTCCTATGTTCGAATCTTATTTCAGCCACAGAACTTCGGTCTTTCGGAATTTCGGTTAGCTGACAGGATATGCACACCATAGTTTCAAGATGTACCATCTGTGAAAATTTGAAGAAAATCCGACCATAAATGGCGGCTGTAGAGCGTGAACGCCATTTTTCACTATTTTTAGCTCTGACGTCACATGACGTCATAGGGTGCTGAAGATGCTTTTGTTCAAAAGCGCATACTTTACTGTCATAACTCTGAAATTTTCATTATTCTGAACAACTGGCATCATATCGAAATCATTGCCTTAAAATGAAAATTAAGAAGTATGCTTATGACGTCACGACTCAAAATATATGTAGAAATTCTGCAGAACTGCAAACTGTGTAAGTTTCAACTTTCTATCTTATCCTGAAGCTCTTTAATCCTAAAATGAAATCTTTGGTCCTATGTTCGAATTTTATTTCAGCCATAGAACTTCGGTCTTTCGGAATTTCGGTTAGCTAACAAGATATACACACCTTAGTTTCAAGATGTACCATCTGTGAAAATTTGAAGAAAATCCGACCATAAATGACGGATGTAGAGCGTTAACACCATTGTTCACTATTTTTAGCTGTGACGTCATGTGATGTCATAGGGTGCTGAAAATTATTGAAATCAAAATTTCCGTACGTGACTAAAAAGACATAAAAATTTCATCGTCCGAGGACTATTGCAACATATTAAAATAAGCGTTTAGTTAGGAAGAAGAAAAGAATAATAATAATAAAAAAATGACGTCACGTGACGTCATATGACGTTTATTTTTACATAATTGTTAAGACACCCAGAGACCTACTAACTGACAAAATTTCAACTTTCTATCTCAAATAGGACAGTTTTTATAAGCATTTAAATATTGACGTCCTTGGTTCGAATCTTGGATCCGCAATAGATACTTGGACTTTTCGAATTTTGAAAAACTGACACCGGTATACACAATAAGAACGTAATATACACATTCTGTGAAAATTTGATGAAAATCGGCCCATTTATAATGGCTCTGGACCGTGTACAAACTTTCGTAGTCAATTTCAAATGTGACGTCATATGACGTCAGAGGCTTCTGAAAATCATTGCAATCGAAATTTCAGAGTCTGAATCATTTGTCATTAAATTTTCATTGCCCTTCGACACTTTCAACATATAGAAATACTCTTGTTAATATTAGAAATACATTATCATATAATGACGTCACGTGACGTCATATGACTTTTATTTTCACAAAATGTTTAAGACTCACAGAGACCTATATACTGACCAAATATCATCTTTCTATCTCAAATAGGACCGATTTTATAAGCATTTAAAAATTTACGACCTTGGTTCGAATCTTGAATTCGCTATAGAACCATGGACTTTTCGAATTTTGAAAAAACGGACACCGAGATGCACAATTAGAACTTAATATACACATTTTGTGAAAATTTGATGAAAATCGGCCCATTAATAATGGCTCTGGACCGTGTACAAACGTTCGTAGTCAATTTCAAATGTGACGTCATAGGCTTCTGAAAATCATTGAAATCGAAATTTCAGCATCTGAAGCATGCGGCATTAAATTTTCATTGCCCTTCGACAATTTCAACATATAGAAATAATCTTGTTAGAATTAGAAATTCATTATCATATAATGACGTCACGTGACGTCATATGACATTTATTTTCACAAAATGTTTAAGACTCCCAGAGACCTATTTACTGACCCAATATCATCTTTCTATCTCAAATAGGATCGATTTTATAAGAATTTGAAAATTTACGACCTTGGTTCGAATCTTAGAATCGCTATAGTACCCTGGACTTTTCGAATTTTGTAAAAAGGACACCGGATGCACAACTAGAACTTAATATACACATTCTGTGAAAATTTGGTGAAAATCGGTTCATTAATAATGGCTCTGGACCGCGTACAAACTTTTGTAGCTTATTTCACGTGTGACGTCATATGACGTCATAGAGATATGAAAATCATAGAAATCAAAATAAGATCTCTTAAAGAATATGACATCAAAATTTCCTTGTCCTTGGACCATATTAACATATAAAATTATGTGTTTAAAAATTAGAAATTTGATGACGTCATATGACGTCACAAGACGTCCATTTTCACAAATTATTTAAATCTATCGGAGATCTATATACTGACAAAATATCAACCTTCTGTCGCATTTAGGGACGATTTTATGAGCATTTATCAATTTGACGTCCTTGGTTTGAATCTTGCATTCGCCATAGAACCTTGGGATTTTCGAATTTTGAAAAACGGACACCGAAATGCACAACTAGAACTTAATATACACAGTCTGTGAAAATTTGATAAAAATCGGTTTATTAATTTTTGCTCTGGACCGCGTACAATCTTTTGTAGCAATTGCCAAGTGTGACGTCATATGACGTCATAGGCATTTGAAAATTATAGAATTTTTTAATTACGCATATGAATAATATGCCATCGAAATTTCATTCTCCTAGGACGATTGCAACATATGAAAATCCTTGAGGAAGAAAAGAATAACTAGATGTCATTCGTGAAAACGAATGATAGGACTTTCTGCAAGCTGTGTTAATGCAAAAAGCAGGAGATAGAAGTTCATGTAATAACTCACCTCTGGTATTTTTTTTAATGTTCATGCTGAACAATTGACATTATATCCGAAATTAGTGCAAATGATAAGAACTAAGTATTAGTCTGTAACGTAACAAGATGTCATATGACGTCAGGACATGACTGCAAACTTGATTTCTAGTTTAAAGGTCCTATGTTTGAATCTTACTTCAGCCGCAATACTTCGGATTTTCGGAATTAAGGTTAGCTGACAAAATATTCACACCTTAGTTTCAAGATGTACCATCTGTAAAAATTTGAAGAAAATCTGATCATAAATGGCGGCTGTAGAGTGCAAATACCATTTTTCACTATTTTTAGCTCTGACGTCAGGTGACGTCATAGGGTGCTGAAAATGCTGTTGCTCAGAAGCGCATACTTTACTGCAATAACTCTGCAATTTTCATTATTCTGAGCAACTGGCATCATGTCGAAATCATTGCCCTAAAATGAAAATTAAAAAGTATGCTTATGACGTCACATGACGACATTTGACGTCACGACTCAAAATATATTAAGAAATTATGAGGAACTGCAAACTGTGTAAGTTTAGGAACGTCCGGATCGTGGGTAACCAACCCAATAACCGCCTTCTTTCCTTACTTCAAATTGCTAGATTTTCGTAAACAAGCCCTTATCCGAAAAACATAAATATCTGCCATGTTTGTTGACGGAATTACTTGAATTTTCATGACTTTGCACATTGTAGCTACGGCATTCGTTCAAATTCACTTCAAACTCAACTTGCCGATTTAAGAATTTTCTATAATTTATTCTAAAATGAAATTTTCGGTCCTATGTCGAATCTTATTTCAGCCACAGAACTCGTCTTTCGGAATTTCGTTACTACAGGATATGCACACCATAGTTTCAAGATGTACATCGTGAAAATTTGAAGAAAATCCGACCATAAATGGCGCTGTAGAGCCTGAAACCATTTTCACTATTTTTAACTCTGACGTCATATACGTCATAGGGTGCTGAAATGATGTTGTTCAAAAGCGCATACTTTACTGTCATAACTCTGAAATATTCATTATTCTGAACAACTGGCATCATGTCGAAATCATTGCCCTAAAATAAAAATTAAGAAGTATGCTATTGACGTCACATAACGTCATAGGACGTCACGACTCAAAATATATGTAGAAATTTCTGCAGAACTGCAAACGGTGTAAGGGTCAACTTTCTATCTCATCCTGAAGCTCGTTAATCCAAAAAAGAAATTTTCGGTCCTATGTTCGAATTTTATTTCAGTCACAGAACTTCGGTCTTTCGGAATTTCGTTAGTAGACAGATATGCACACCTTAGTTTCAAGATGTACCATCTGTGAAAATTGAAGAAAATCCGACCATAAATTACGGCTGTAGAGCGTGAACACCATTTTTCACAATTTTTAGCTCTGACGTCATATGAAGTCATAGGGTACTGAAGATGCTTTTGTTTAAAAGCGCATACTTTACTCTCATAACTCTGAAATATTCATTATTCTGAACAACTGGCATCATGTCGAAATCATTGCCCTAAAATAAAAATTAAGAAGTATGCTTATGACGTCACATAACGTCATATGACGTCACGTCTCAAAATATTTGTAGAAATTCTGCAGAAATGCAAACTGTGTAAGTTTCAACTTTCTATCTCATCCTGAAGCTCTTTAATCCTAAAATGAAATTTTCGGTCCTATGTTCGAATCTTATTTCAGCCACAGAACTTCGGTATTTCGGCAGTTCGGTTAGCAGACAGGATATGCACACCTTAGTTTCAAGATGTACCATCTGTGAAAATTTGAAGACAATCCGACCATAAATGACGGCTGTAGAGCGCGAACACCATTTTTCACTATTTTTAGCTGTGACGTCATGTGACATCATAGGCTGCTAATAATCATCGAAATCAAAATTTCCTCACGTGACTAATAACCCATAAAAATTTCATTGTCCTAGGACTATTGCAACATATTAAAATAAGCGTTTAGTTAGGAAGAAGAAAAGAATAATAATAATAAAAAAATGACGTCACGTGACGTCATATGACGTTTATTTTCACATAATTGTTAGACACCCAGAGACCTACTAACTGACAAAATTTCAACTTTCTATCTCAAATAGGACAGTTTTTATAAGCATTTAAAAATTGACGTCCTTGGTTCGAATCTTGGATCCGCCATAGATGCTTGGACTTTTCGAATTTGAAAAAAGGACACCGGTATACACAATAAGAACGTAATATACACATTCTGTGAAAATTTGATGAAAATCGGCCCATTAATAATGGCTCTGGACCGTGTACAAACGTTCGTAGTCAATTTCAAATGTGACGTCATATGACGTCATAGGCTTCTGAAAATCAATGAAACCGAAATTTCAGCGTCTGAATCATGTGTCATTAAATTTTCATTGCCCTTCGACAATTTCAACATATAGAAATACCCTTGTTAATATTAGAAACACATTATCATATAATGACGTCACGTGAAGTCATATGACGTTTATTTTTACAAAATGTTTAAGACTCCCAGAGACCTATATACTGACCAAATATCACTTTTCTATCTCAAATAGGACCGATTTTATGAGCATTTAAAAATTTACGACCTTGGTTCGAATCTTGGATTCGCTATAGAACCATTGACTTTTCGAATTTTGAAAAACGGACACCGAGATGCACAACTAGAACTTAATATACACATTATGTGAAAATTTGATGAAAATCGGTTCATAAACAATGGCTGCAGACCGCGTACAAACTTTTGTTGCATATTTCAAGTGTGACGTCATATGACGTCATAGGCATATGAAAATCATAGAAATCAAAATTTCAGCGTTTGATGCATGTTTCATTAAATTTTCATTGCCCTTCGACAATTGCAACATATAGAAATATTCTTGTTAATATTAGAAATACATTATCATATAATGACGTCACGTGACGTCATATGACATTTATTTTCAAAAAATTTTAAAACTTCTAGAGAATTATATACTGACTAAAATCAACTTTCTATCTTAAATAGGACAGATTTTATAAGCATTTAAAAATTTACGACCTTGGTTCGAATCTTGGATTCGCTATAGAACCATGGACTTTTCGAATTTTGAAAAACGGTCACCGAGATGCACAACTAGACCCTAACATACACATTCTGTGAAATTTTGATGAAAATCGGTCCAGAAATAATGGCTGTAGACCGCGTACAAACTTTTTCACGTGACGTCAAGTCTGACGTTATATGACGTCATATGAATATACAATTCATTGCATCCGAAAGCTCATTGTTTGAAATATATGCCATAAAATTTTCATTGTTCCGAGTCAATGGCAACACCTCGAAATTAACACAAATATAAGAGGAAGAAAAAAAGAATAATAATAAGAAGAAGAATAATAAAAAAACAGTACAAACCCAATATGACTTTCTGCCTGTAGGCAGAAAGTCCTAATAAGAAGAATAAAAAAACATAACAAACCCAATAGGACTTTCTGCCAGTAGGCAGAAAGTCCTAATAATAAAAAACAGTACAAACCCAATATGACTTTCTGCCAGTAGGCAGAAAGTCCTAATAATAAAAAAAACAGTACAAACCCAATAGGACTTTCTGCCGAAAGGGCAGAAAGTCCTAATAAAAAAACAGTACAAACCCAATATGACTTTCTGCCGAAAGGGCAGAAAGTCCTAATAATAATAAGAAAAGAATAAACAATACAAACCCAATAGGACTTTAGACCTAATAACTAGATGTCATTCGTGAAAACGAATGATAGGACTTTCTGCAAGCTGTGTTAATGCAAAAAGCAGGAGATAGAAGTTTCATGTAATGACTCACCTCTGGTAGTATTTCATGTTCATGCTGAACAATTGACATTATATTCCGAAATTAGTGCAAATGATAAAAACTAAGTATTAGTCTGTGACGTAACATGATGTCATATGACGTCAGGACATGACTGCAAACTTGATTTCTAGTATAAAGGTCCTATGTTCGAATCTTACTTCAGCCACAATACTTCGGATTTTCGGAATTAAGGTTAGCTGACAGGATATGCACACCATAGTTTCAAGATGTACCATCTGTGAAAATTTTAAGAAAATCCGACTATAAATGGCGGCTGTAGAGCGTTAACACCTTTTTCACTATTTGTAGGTCAGACGTCACATGACGTCATGCCGTGCTGAAGATGCTTTTGTTCAAAAGCTCATACTTTACTGTCATAACTCTGAAATTTTCATTATTCTGAACAACTGGCATCATGTCGAAATCATTGCTCTAAAATAAAAATTAAGAAGTATGCTTATGACGTCACATGACGACATTTGACGTCACGACTCAAAATATATGTAGAAATTATGAAGAACTGCAAACTGTGTAAGTTTCAACTTTCTAATTCATCCTGAAGCTCTTTAATCCTAAAATGAAATTTTCGGTCCTATGTTCGAATCTTCTTTCAGCCACAGAACTTCGGTCTTTCGGAATTTCGGTTTGCTGACAGGATATGCACACCTTAGTTTCAAGATGTACAATCTGTGAATATTTGAAGAAAATCCGACCATAAATGGCGGCTGTAGAGCGTGAACATTTGCCTTTTCGAATTTTTGGAAAAACGGACACCGGTATGCACAATTAGAGCCTAACATACCCATTCTGTACAATTTTGATGAACATCGGTACAGAAATAATGGCTGTAGACCGCGTACAACATTTTTCACCCGACGTCAAATCTGACGTTATATGACGTCATATGAATATGAAATTCATTGCATCCGAAAGCTCATGGTTTGAAATATATGCCATAAAATATTCATTGTTCTGAGTCAATGGCAACACCTCGAAATTAACACAAATATAAGAGGAAGAAAAAAAGAATAATAAGAAGCAGAAGAAGAATAAGAATAATAAAAAAACAGTACAAACCCAATAGGACTTTCTGCCAGTAGGCAGAAAGTCCTAACTAGATGTCATTCGTTTAAACGAATGATAGGACTTTCTGCAACATCTGCTTTATATAGTATATATAGAAGATGACATAATAGATAATCTGTCCAAATTGCAACTTTCTATCTCCTCTATTTCTATATAAAATAGCACAAATAGAACACATTCTGTGAATTTTAATAAAAGTCCGCCCATATCTTGCACATGTAGTTTACATACAAAATTTATACTATGTCATATGACATGAAAGAAAAATGAAACAGTGTTCAAATGTAAGTTTCTAACTTTCATCACACATAGAATTTCATCACTCCAGCTCAGTTGTAACCTTGTTTAATTTTAGCCTCAGTAGGAAGAAGTATTGAATATTTGTATAGTGCTATATCCTTTCGACACCTGTAACGTAGTTAAACGTTTTTAGCGATTTTGGCGTGTTTGGGCTTCCGTAGTTTTGCCATAAATTCCTGGAATTTCAAACTATGGTGATATTTTGAAAGGTAACATCCCAGCTTACAAACTGATGCAATATGAATATCGTTAGCATAACAATGCAGTTTTTAGATGGTTTAAAATGTGGGGCTGCGTGTGAATTTTTCAAGGTTTGCAAACTGCTCGCTAGCTACATAGTGTTGCAAATACGGATTTTTGTCTTGTGCCGTTGTACATGTATTAACTTCAATGCTTATTTTGGAAACAGTCAACATTCGACAAAAATCAAAAAAACAAAATCAAGATATAGCCCATTAATTGCAATTTGATATATATTTTTTTTTTTAAGTCGTTGCGCAAGTATTTAAGCTTGGTGACCCCTGCGCGTGACCTTTTCCATATCTTTATGATGCATCATTATGAAATATCTTATTTTCCATGTAACTTTCTTATATGAAGTCCAATTTCAATAAACTTGGTACCGTTAGAAAGCTCTTAAAACATGCTACATTTTATACGCATAATGTATGAACTTATCTTCAGTCGTTTCTGAGATATTGACTGTTAAACCTCAAGAAAACAGCATATTATCAGCAAAATTAGCTTCATTTCATTTAGTTTTTTTGCTTATAACTTTGTATTGCGTAAACCAATTTTAATAAACTAAATATTTTGGAAACGTCAATTTTTAATTCTTTTTCATACATATATTTACAAAAATCGATATTTATTGAGATATGGCTACATATATGCAGTAGGGGTGAAATCAAAATTTCCTCACGTGCCTAATAACCCATAAAAATTTCATCGTCCTAGGACTATTGCAACATACTAAAATAAGCGTTTAGTTAGGAAGAAGAAAAGAATAATAATAATAAACAAATGACGTCACGTGACGTCATATGACGTTTATTTTCATATAATTGTTAAGACACCTAGAGACCTACTAACTGACAAAATTTCAACTTTCTATCTCAAATAGGACAGTTTTTATAAGCATTTAAATATTGACGTCATTGGTTCGAATCTTGGATCCGCCATATATGCTTGGACTTTTCGAATTTTGAAAAACGGACACCGGTATACACAATAAGAACGTAATATACACATTCTGTGAAAATTTGATGAAAATCGGCCCATTAATAATGGCTCTGGACCGTGTACAAACTTTTGTAGTCAATTTCAAATGTGACGTCATATGACGTCATAGGCTTTGAAAATTTTCATTGTCCTCGATAATTTCAACATATAGAAATACTCTTGTTAATATTAGAAATACATTTTCATTTATAGACGTCACGTGACGTCATATGACATTTATTTTCACAAAATGTTTAAGACTCCAGAGACCTATATACTGACCAAATATCACTTTTCTATCTCAAATAGGACCGATTTTATAAGCATTTAAAAATTTACGACCTTGGTTCGAATCTTGAATTCGCTATAGAACCATGGACTTTTCGAATTTTGAAAAACGGACACCGGTATACACAATAAGAACGTAATATACACATTCTGTGAAAATTTGATATCGGCCATTAATAATGGCTCTGGACCGTGTACAAACTTTTGTAGTCAATTTCAAATGTGACGTCATATGACGTCATAGACTTCTGAAAATCATTGAAATCGAAATTTCAGCATCTGAAGCATGCGGCATTAAATTTTCATTGCCCTTCGAAAATTTCAATATATAGAAATAATCTTGTTAGAATTAGAAATTCATTATCATATAATGACGTCACGTGACGTCATATGACATTTATTTTCACAAAATGTTTAAGACTCCCAGAGACCTATATACTGACCCAATATCAACTTTCTATCTCAAATAGGACCGATTTTATAAGAACTTGAAAATTTACGACCTTGGTTCGAATCTTGGAATCGCTATAGAACCTTGGACTTTTCGAATTTTGAAAAACGGACACCGGGATGCACAACTAGAACTTAATATACACATTCTGTGAAAATTTGATGAAAATCGGTTCATTAATAATGGCTCTGGACCGCGTACAAACTTTTGTAGCTTATTTCAAGTGTGACGTCATATGACGTCATAGAGATACGAAAATCATAGAAATCAAAATAACATTTCTTTGAGAATATGACATCAAAATTTCATTGTCCTTGGACCATATTAACACATATAATTATGTGTTTAAAAATTAGAAATTTGATGACGTCATATGACGTCACAAGACGTCAATTTTCACAAAATATTTAAATCTATCGGAGATCTATATACTGACAAAATATCAACCTTCTGTCTCATTTAGGGACGATTTTATGAGCATTTATCAATTTAACGTCCTTGGTTTGAATCTTGCATTCACCATAGAACCTTGTGCTTTTCGAATTTTGCTAAACGGACAACGAGATGCACAACTAGAACTTAATATACACAGTCTGTGAAAATTTGATAAAAATCGGTTTATTATTTATCGCTCTGGACCGCGTACAAACTTTTGTAGTAAATTGCCAAGTGTGACGTCATGGGCATATGAAAATTATAGAATTTTTTAATTACGCATATGAATAATATGCCATCGAAATTTCATTCTCCTAGGACGATTGCAACATATGAAAATCCGTGAGGAAGAAAAGAATAATAATAATAATAATAACTAGATGTCATTCGTCAAAACGAATGATAGGACTTTCTGCAACCTGTGTTAATGCAAAAAGCAGTAGAAAGAAGTTTCATGTAATGACTCACCTCTGGTAGTATTTCATGTTCATGCTGAACAATTGACATTATATTCCCCGAAAAATAAGCGTTTAGTTATGAAGAAAAAAAAAGTAGCAGTAGTAGTAGTATGCTTATGTCGTCATATGACGTCACGACTCAAAATATATGTAGAAATTATGCAGAATTGCAAACTGTGTAAGTTTCAACTTTCTATCTCATCCCGAAGTTCTTTAACCCTAAAATGAAATTTTTGGTCCCATGTTCGAATCTTATTTCAGCCACAATACTTCGGTTTTTCGAAATTAAGGTTAGCTGACAAAATATTCACACCTTAGTTTCAAGATGTACCATCTGTAAAAATTTGAAGAAAATCTGATCATAAATGGCGGCTGTAGAGCGCGAACACCGTTTTCCACTATTTTTAGCTCTGACGTCACGTGACGTCATAGGGTGCTGAAAATGCTGTTGCTCAAAAGCGCATACTTTACTGTCATAACTCTGAAATTTTCATTATTCTGAACAACTGGCATCATGTCGAAATCATTGCCCTAAAATAAAAATTAAGAAGTATGCTTATGACGTCACATGACGTCATATGACGTCAGGAATCAAAATATATGTAGAAATTCTGCAGTACTGCAAACTGTGTAAGTTTCAACTTTCTATCTCATCCTGAAGAACTTTAATCCTAAAATGAAATTTTCGGTCCTATGTTCGAATCTTATTTCAGCCACAGAACTTCGGTCTTTCGGAATTTCGGTTAGCTGACAGGATATGCACACCTTAGTTTCAAGATGTACAATCTGTGAAAATTTGAAGAAAATCCGACTAAAAATGACGGCTGTAGAGCGCAAACACCATTTTTCACTATTTTTAGCTGTATGGTCATGTGACTTCATAGGCTGCTGACAATCATTGAAAACAAACTTTCCTCACATCACTAATAACCCATAAAAATTTCATGGTCCTAGGACTATTGCAACATATTATAATAAGCGTTTAGTTAGGAAGAAGAAAAGAATAATAATGATAAAAAATGACGTCACGTGACGTCATATGACGTTTATTTTCACATAATTGTTAGACACCCAGAGACCTACTAACTGACAAAATTTCAACTTTCTATCTCAAATAGGACAGTTTTTATAAGCATTTAAAAATTGACGTCCTTGGTTCGAATCTTGGATCCGCCATAGATGCTTGGACTTTTTGAATTTTGAAAAACGGACACAGGTATACACAATAAGAACGTAATATACACATTCTGTGAAAATTTGATAAAAATCGGCCCATTAATAATGGCTCTGGACCGTGTACAAACTTTCGTAGTCAATTTCAAATGTGACGTCATATGACGTCATAGGCTTCTGAAAATCATTGAAATCGAAATTTCAGCATCTGTATCATTTGTCATTAAATTTTCATAGCACTTCGACAATTTCAACATATAGAAATACTCTTATTAATATTAGAAATACATTATCATATAATGACGTCAAGTGACGTCATGTGACGTTTATTTTCACAAAATGTTTAAGACTCCCAGAGGCCTATACACTGACCCAATATCACTTTTCTATCTCAAATAAATCTGATTTTTTAAGCATTTAAAAATTTACGACCTTGGTTCGAATCTTGAATTCGCTATAGAACCATGGACTTTTCGAATTTTGAAAAACGGACACCGAGTTATAAATTATACTTATCATAAAATAAAAATGGCTGTAGACCGCGTAAATCTTTTGTTGCATATTTCAAGTGTGACGTCATATGACGTCATAGGCATATGAAATCATAGAAATCAAAATTTCATCCTTTGAAGCATGTGTCATTAAATTTTCATTGCCCTTCGAAATTTCAACAGAAATATTCTTGTTAATATTAGAAATACATTATCATATAATGACGTCACGTGACGTCATATGACATTTATTTTCACAAAATGTTTAAAACTTCTAGAGACCTATATACTGACTAAATATCAACTTTCTATCTTAAATAGGACAGATTTTATAAGCCTTTAAAAATTTACGACCTTGGTTCGAATCTTCGATTCGCTATAGAACCATGGACTTTTCGAATTTTGACAAACGGACACAGGGATGCACAACTAGAGCCTAACACACACATTCTGTGAAATTTTGATAAAAGTCGGTCCAGAAAGAATGGCTGTAGACCGCGTACAAACTTTTTCACCTGACGTCACATCTGACGTAATATGACGTCGTATGAATATAAAATTCATTGCATCTGAAAGCTCATGGTTTGAAATATAAGCCATAAAATTTTCATTGTTCTGAGTCAATGGCAACACCTCGAATTTAACACAAATATAAGAGGAAGAAAAAAAGAATAAGAAGAAGAAGAATAATAAAAAAACAGTACAAACCCAATATGACTTTCTGCCTGTAGGCAGAAAGTCCTAACTAGATGTCATTCGTCTAAACGAATGATAGGACTTTCTGCAACCTGTGTTAATGCAAAAAGCAGGAGATAGAAGTTCCATGTAATGACTCACCTATGGTAGTATTTCATGTTCATGCTTATTAATTGACATTATATTCCGCAAAAAATAAGCGTTTAGTCACGAAGAAAAAAAAAATAAGTAGCAGTAGTAGTAGTATGCTTATGACGTCATATGACGTTACGACTAAAAATATATTAAGAAATTCTGCAGAACTGCAAACTGTGTAAGTTTCAACTTCCTATCTCATCCCGAAGTTCTTTAGCCCTAAAATGAAATTTTTGGTCCTATGTTCGAATCTTACTTCAGCCACAATACTTCGGTTTTTCGGAATTAATGTTAGCTGACAAAATATTCACACCTTAGTTTCAAGATGTACCATCTGTAAAATTTTGCAGAAAATCTAATCATAAATGGCGGCTGTAGAGCGCGAACACCATTTTTCACTATTTTTAGCTCTGACGTCACGTGACGTCATAGGGTGCTGAAAATGCTGTTGCTCAAAAGCGCATACTTTACTGCAATAAATCTGAAATTTTCATTATTCTGAACAATTGGCATCATGTCGAAATCATTGCCCCAATTTAAAAATAAGTGGTATGCTTATGACGTCCTCTGACGTCACGATTCAAAATATTTGTAGAAATAATGCAGAACTGCAAACTGTGTAAGTGTCAACTTTCTATCTCATCCTGAAGCTCTTCAATCCTAAAATGAAATTTTTGGTCCTATATTCGAATATTACTTCAGCCACAGAACTTCGGTTTTTCGGAATTTCGGTTCACTGGCAGGATATGTACACCTTAGTTTCAATGTATACCATCTGTGAAAATTAGAAGAAAATCCGACCATAAATGGCAGCTGTAGAGCGCGAACACCATTGTTCAATATTTTTAGCTCTGACGTCACATCACGTCATAGGTGCTGAAGATGCTTTTGTTCAAAAGCGCATACTTTACTGTCATAACTCTAAAATGTTCATTATTCTGAACAACTGGCATCATGTCGAAATCATTGCCCTAAAATGAAAATTAAGAAGTATGTTTATGACGTCACATGACGACATTTGACGTCACGACTCAAAATATATTAAAAAATTCTGCAGAACTGCAAACTGTGTAAGTTTCAGCTTTCTATCTTACCTGAAGCTCTTTAATCCTAAAATGAAATTTTCGGTCCTATGTTCGAATCAAATTTCTGCCACAGAACTTCGGTCTTTCGGAATTTCAGTTAGTTTACAGGATATGCACACCTTAGTTTCAAGATGTACCATCTGTGAAAATTTGAAGAAAATCCGACCATAAATGGCGGCTGTAGAGCGTGAACACCGTTTTTCACTATTTTTAGCTCTGACGTCATATGACCTCATAGGGTGCTGAAGATGCTTTTGTTAAAAAGCGCATACTTTACTGTCATAAGTTTGAAATATTCATTATTCTGAACAACTGGCATCATGTCGAAATCATTGCCCTAAAATAAAAATTATAAAGTATGCTTATGACGTCACATAACGTCATATGACGTCACGACTCGAAATATCTGTAGAAATAATGCAGAACTGAAAACTGTGTAAGTTTCAACTTTTTATCTCATCCTGAAGCTCTTTAATCCTAAAATGAAATTTTCGGTCCTATGTTCGAATCTTATTTCAGCCACAAAACTTCGGTCTTTCGGAATTTCGGTTAGCTGACAGGATATACACACCTTAGTTTCAAGATGTACCATCTGTAAAAATTTGAAGACAATCCGACCATAAATGACGGCTGTAGAGCGCGAACACCATTTTTCACTATTTTTAGCTGTGACGTCATGTGACGTCATAGGCTGCTGATAATCATTGAAATCGAAATTTCCTCACGTGATCAATAACGCATAAAAATTTCATCGTCCTAGGACTATTGCAACATATTAAAATAAGCGTTTAGTTAGGAAGAAGAAAAGAATAATAATAATAAAATGACGTCACGTGACGTCATATGACGTTTATTTTCACATAATTGTTAGACACACCTACTAACTGACAAAATTTCACCTTTGTATCTCAAATAGGACAGTTTTTATAAGCATTTAAAAATTGACGTCTTTGGTTCGAATCTTGGATCCGCCATAGATGCTTGGACTTTTCGAATTTTGAAAAACGGACACCGGTATACACAATAAGAACGTAATATACACATTCTGTGAACATTTGAAAAAATTCGGCCCATTAATAATGAACCGTGTACAAACTTTCGTAGTCAGTTTCAAATGTGACGTCATATGACGTCATAGGCTTCTGAAAATCATTGAAATCAAAATTTCAGCCTCTGAATCATTTGTCATTAAATTTTCATTGCCCTTCGACAATTTCAACATATAGAAATATTCTTGTTAATATTAGAAATACATTATCATATAATGACGTCACGTGACGTCATATGACATTTATTTTCACAAAATGTTTAAAACTTCTAGAGACCTATATACTGACTAAATATCAATTTTCTATCTTAAATAAAATAGATTTTATAAGCATTTAAAAATTTACGACCTTGGTTCGAATATTGGATTCGCTATAGAACCATGGACTTTTCGAATTTTGAAAAACGGACACCGGGATGCACAACTAGAGCTTAATATACACATTCTGTGAAAATTTGATGAAAATCGGTTCATAAACAATGGCTCTGGACGAAGTACAAACTTTTGTTGCATATTTCAAGTGTGACGTCATAAGACGTCAGAGGCATATGAAATTCATAGAAAAATTAGATTTTGAATCATTTCAATTTCATATAATGACGTCACTGTTTAAAACTTCTAGAGACCTATATACTGATTAAATATCAACTTTCTACCTTAAATAGGACAGATTTTATAAGCATTTAAAAATTTACGACCTTGGTTCGAATCTTGGATTCGCTATAGAACAATGGACTTTTCGAATTTTGAAAAACGGACACCGGGATGCACAACTAGAGCTTAATATACACAATCTGTGAAAATTTGATAAAATCGGTTCACAAACAATGGCTGTAGACCGCGTACAAACTTTTGTAGTCAATTTCAAATGTGACGTCATATGACGTCATAGGCTTCTGAAAATCATTGAAATCAAAATTTCAGCGTCTGATTCATTTGTCATTAAATTTTCATTGTCCTTCGATAATTTCAATATATAGAAATATTCTTGTTAATATTAGAAATACATTATCATATAATGACGTCACGTGACGTCATTTGACATTTATTTTCACAAAATGTTTAAAACTTCTAGAGACCTATATACTGATTAAATATCAACTTTCTACCTTAAATAGGACAGATTTTATAAGCATTTAAAAATTTACGACCTTGGTTCGAATCTTGGATTCGCTAAAGAACCATGGACTTTTCGAATTTTGAAAAACGGACACCGGGATGCACAACTAGAACTTAATATACACAATCTGTGAAATTTGATGAAAATCGGTTCACAAACAATGGCTGTAGACCGCGTACAAACTTTTGTAGCATATTTCAACTGTGACGTCATATGACGTCATAGGCATATGAAAATCATAGAAACTAATTCTTTCTACGTAAAAATAGGACTTTCTGCTAACATTGAAAAATATAAAGATTAATTCCGTTAGAAAGAATATATATTAAATTCCCTACCTTTTACTTTTTTTCGTATGGACTTCTCATGCATGACTTTTTTGAAATAAGCCATATTCAAAAAATAAACAAGTAACTGGTGTTGCAAGCAACACATGAGTCCCCTACCGGTGAGGTGCATAATTTTTCCATTACCACATCAACCAGAATTTTGGTCCAAGAAAAACAAGACTTTGGTTAAAGTAAATGTAAGGGAATATTTAAGTTATGTCCATTTAAGCAAGACTTACATGTAGAGTTGTTGACTCTGCTGTGCCCACTATACAATTCATGCAAGCAAGACAGATGCAAGAAATAGAATTAATATTAGTTAGCTTGCCTGATCCAAAATGTTTTTCTTTAGTCTTTAGTCTTGTTGATGAGAAATGAGAACTTTCACTCACCACCCTGACTATATAAATGCCTTATAAAATTTATTATAAAGTTATCGCGGTCGCGGGATCCCATTTTTTGCCATATTTTCACTATTTCCGTTACCATAGCAACCACAATTTTAGTCGAATAAAAAAAATTAAAACAATGTGCATAATCTACACATTGCCATCTAGTCATAAACCAAGTTTCATCAAATTAGCTTGCTTAGTTATTAAGTTATCGCGGGATCCAGATTTGAGCGGACAGACAGACGGACGGACGGACGGAGGGCAAACCTATAGTCCTCTCCGGTGTGAACACCGGTAGGGGACTAATAAATCTTTATTTTGATATCGCTTTCTTTTAACTTGACCAATTTTACTATTCTAGGTACCAAAATAAATGGCCTGAAATTCAATTGTAGCATATTTGGGTCTAGTTTTATAGGTATTCAAAATATAAACAATTAAACTTAAACCTCTTAATTCTGCATATCATTTTTTTTTTATTTTCGTGTACAGTCGCGGGAATGAAATAGTAAATGCTACCATGCAATAGAACCGTCGACGCGTGTAGCCTCGTGAGTAAAATTCAAATAACACTTGTACATACGATCGAGACGACTGTATTACACAAAGTTACTAAATTTTGCGCTTTTAGCTAATGCCTAGGTCACACATTCAGGATTTTTACTGCCGTCCTTGATAGGACCATTCCCGATTAAAATGTGTCAAAAGTCTGATCAAGATCCTGTGATTCGTGGCTGGAAATTCAAACTTTTATTAAAATTTGTAAAAACATTTATTTAATCACGACAACAATCAGATATTGTTCAGGAGGCGTCCCGATCCAGCCGTTTCCAGCAGAATTCGTCCCGATTATCCCGTTCTCAATCCGATTCTGATCCGATACAGCAGAATCTGTCACGACATAGTCACGATTGTAATCCGACTAGACAAAATCGGCTGAGTTTCCCGAATGTTACGGGACGCACCTAACTGTCAGGAGTGCTTGGCCGACCTCTCCGGACCATTCCCGATCCGTAGGACTCTGTTACGAACATATACGACTGCGTTCAGACAATGATAGGACATTGAGGATAGTAATCCGACTTTTTCGCTTTTCGTGTCGTAGCGCTGTCTGATCTCAAACGGGAACCATAATCGGCACTGTGTGAACGCCGCATTACAGACAAATTAGCTTGCAGCGTCTTGAACGGATGACATGTGTTGATCATTTTGTTTAAAACGTCTACACTTATACACGCTCATGGTATCTCAAGCTGGCAATTAAATTACATTGTACTATAACATATATTGTCACATAGGTTATCATTTATCATAAATTTGGAATATAGCTTGTACAACATTTATCGATAGATGCAACAACAAAGTCGGGAAATTGCAATGTTTCAACAACGGTCTAAATGACATGTGTCAAAACGCTCAAAGGATTATGGGTAACACAATGCTGCAACTGATATTCATAAGTAACGTAAATAAAATGATTTGACAAAACATTAAATCATTGTCAACACTAGTTTAATTTGTTTGTTTGTTTGTTTGTTCGGTAATTCAGCCAGTCACGATGTCTACTTCATGCGGGTATAGGACTACCACACTGCAGTATCACGCCGTAGACATGTGGCATGATACCACACCCAGTCACATTATCCTGATACCGGGCCAACCAGTCCTGCAACTACCCTTATATGCTAAGTGTCAAGCAAGGGAGCTATAACAGTACCATTTTTTACGACTTTGGTATCGAACCCACGACCTCCCGCTCCCGAGGCGGACGCTCTAAACACTCGGCCACCGGGAACGGTACACCTGTTTAGCTAGTAATATCAATATGATATAAGTAAAAAGTTTTTTTTCAATTTATATGACTAATACATATCTGTAAACTTACATTTTCCGAAAATGCTTCAATTAAGGTGAAAGCGAAAGTAGGATATTTTATGAAAATTCTTACAATTGGCTTTATATTCGTATTTTTTATGTAACTTCCTTATTTCTTGACCAATTTCAAAACTCTAGGTGTCAAAATATTCGTCTTAAAATTCTCTACATCTCACTTGCTTAATTTTAACACTTATTTCTAATGATTCTTAAGATATAAGCCGTAAAATTCTGACATGACGGCAAAATCGCTGAAATTCTACATGTTTAAATTCTTATTTTTGATGTAACTTCCTTATACTTTGATCAATTTCAAAACTTAAGGTACCAAAATAATCGTCTTAAAATTCTCTACATTTCACACGCTTTATCTATAGGAATATTTTTAATACTTTTTGAGATACAAGCTCTTAAACCTCTTGAAAAATGAAAAAATCACCAACGCTATATGCACGAATTTCGTTTTTTCCCCATTACTCCATGAATCTTAGGTCAATTATTAAACTTTAAGCATCAAAAGAACGGCAAAACATTGCTCTACAAATAATATTCATCATCATATTTTCAAAAATCAAAGGATTTCGAGATATAAACTGTTAAACACACTGAGGGTTACCGAATTTTTGTTTTTCCGCCATAACTCAACCGATTCAACCCCGATCATCAAAAACTAAATATCATCTGAAAGGTCTTTCTATGCACTACAAATTATACGCATAGTGTCTCGATAGAATATTTACCGTTTTTGAGATATTTAAGGCCGAAGAAAAAGACGA
>CM037787.1:37216997-37229958 GCA_021229015.1 Solen grandis
TTACAACATTGATTTTCTTGTAATTAGACGTTTTATTTATTTATTTTTTAGCATCGAGGGTGGGTAGGGGGGTTGCAGTCCCCTTTAAGATTATCCAACGGTACACAAGGGAAATTAACATGTGTTCCAAGTTTCAGCGCTATATCTCATAGGGTTCAATGAAAATATAATACGTACGAAAAAAAAAAAGATTCTGTGTCGGAGAGGTTCGGTGTAACGTCCTAACAACAGTACTTCAAGTAGATTAGGGCTAATACCGGGTTAAATTATCCTGATTATTGGTCACCATTCATAGAATTGCCATTTATGCAGAATGCCAAGGAAGGGAAATATACTATATATATATAAAATATGTACTTTGATATACCGCAGGCACTAACCACTCGAAGACAAAACATTATGTCGGCACATTATAAATGTTAAATGCATGTGATATTCAGGCAAGTTCATCTATAACCAATCTTAATTAAACTTCTTTAATAAATTGATTGATATTCATTTACTTTTGAAGTTTTTTTAATTTACAGTCGAAGTAAGTTGTCTGCCTAATACCATTTTAACGTACATGTTTAAACTATTGGGATATATAAACGCGAAAACTGATGACCCTGACCAGGAATATACACACACCAGTCTTCTATGTTCGGTTTCTGGGCGCGATCAGCCTTGTCAGTAAAGAAGCTTACAGGATATTAATCAGGCTTAGAAGTCTTTAAAACACTGACTGGGGGTGTGAAAATAGATCAGACATTAGGGATAAGATGATCGATTGATTTCTGTAATATCATTCTTCATCGTTGACATTAAATTTAATTGATTATATTCCTTAGGAAATCTGTTGGGTACATGTTCTAGTTAACGCTAATTTTATTGAATGTAAGTCGAGGTAAATATTAGTGGATAAAAACTTAAAGATCACCCAATGTTAATATCCAGTTAAAATTAATAAATTTATACTTTATTTGAAATTAGGTTAGTCTGAACTTTTGTTTTTATATTATTCACTCTCGATGGCTCTGATGGCGGCGTATGTGGTCATTATTGTGGGTGGAAACCGGACAACACGGAGAAAACCCACGTGTCTGGATGGACGACCACTGTACCCTCTCACGTACGTGATCAGGAATCAAACTCGGGACGCATTTGAAACTTCTTAGAGTTTGTCATACCACACTCAAATATCACAGGGTACGCAAGTACAAGGTTTGAAGACTCTGCACGATTTCACACTAAAATCAGAGGGGATCAATTTTAAAAGAAAAAATGGGGGTCTGAGGTTTAGGACTAAAAAAAATCATAGCCACGGTTCTCCGGTTCTTTATATACAGAAGTGAAAAGAAACTTACCGAAACTAGGTTTGTATATTAAAATTTTAATGAAATATGAAATATATAAAATCTCGCAATTTAGTATTTGAAATGTATGTCAAAATACGCTGTTTTACAATTTGCATTGCGAGTATTCTCGAAGAATTGGAATTAATTAGAATTTGAAAAACCGTCGACGAATTACAAAATTTGTCTATCGGCTACGTCACCAATTTATGTACTCGCACTTGAGATTAGTTAACGGAGACATACAGAAGGTATATGGAAAACGTCAGAAAAAATGGCAAATATATGAAAATCAGGACCCGTGTTCTCGAAAATACTTACGTACGATCTTAGGCTCAGATTTGAATATCATACTCCAGACTCTATTGAAACTAATGAGATGGTTTGAGTATAAGTAGGAAGATCATACTTAATGAGTACCATTTTTATTTTCGAGAACGAGGGACCATGTGTTATTGTAAACAAGTGAGTTATCTTTAATAAAAGAGTCTATCTTAAGGTCTTCCCATCCTAATAGCCATATTCCATATCTTGCCACTGAATGGTTATATTTCTATGAAGCTTTGTCACTTTGAAGACATTCAAAAATAAAAGTCTTTTCCTTTTTTATCTAATTTGGGGAAGATAATTCGCATATAAGTTAACATTGACGCCTATGGAAAATATGTATTTTCAGTGAATATGAAAAACTGAATTTGATTTATGAGAAACACTCATGGTAAAAAGATGTATTTTATGATTTTGTATCAACTTTCGTGAGACAAAAATCTAAACTTACCATAGGAAATTGGAGAAAATCACTTTTTTTTTTTTTTTTTTTTTTTTTTAGTTTTCAGGGGAGATAACTCGTGGCAACAAAATAATCAAGGGGAGGTAATAAAAGAACTTCTGTCACTTATCATAACATGTCAAGTTGCCTCTAAGATTACCATTGTTTGACACTTTAAAAGCTTATATACATGCATATTGTTAAGTTATATGCATGGCTTTGATGGAATAGATCGCGATTAGGATGGGAAGACCTTAATATGTATGTGTTGTAGTTATGTTGTCGTCAACAAGCATATATAAAATATCGTCTCTTTATAAATCTGTAACATACATATTGCTTTTCTGTCCGAAGAATATACAGTTTTTGGAAGTATAATTGGCCTTGAATGTTTCCTTACTTTTTAAGTAAAGGAAAACTAATATTATTTAGATATTTCTGGGGGTTGCTTCAAGAGAGACCACTGTGACTGTAACTGTCCGTTTCAGATGATCCAAGTTATTTTCCCTTCTCATTTTTTTATTGTTAGCTTTGTATCTTTTTTCGAACAAGTATGTATCTTTCTATCTACGAAATATTTTTTTAATTGATTTAATAATTAAAACTTATTTGTAAACAATAACCGTGCCGCTTTATTTAAAGTGGTTATAGGTTTCATGTTGAAGACAAATGTGAACATATCATGTCTGCTCAGGTGAAATGTCAAATAATTGATGCCAATTGAATATCATTAACGGTTGGTGTTAGGTTGTCAATTATACAAGAGTAAAAGTTGGAAATTAAACAATCTGAAAATCCTGATCTAGCAATATTTTATATAGTTTTATATAGATTAAAAAGTCATTTTGTAATCTGTGAATCCTAAAGACAAATAAATAAATAAAAGGAGATGCTTACAAAAAAAGAGCCAGTCTGGGTTCTATTCGTAATCATTTCACTTCTGATACTAACTACCTTTTTTATATTTTAAGTTTTAAATTAATACTTTGAATAGGTGATGAGTTATGCTATGGACAAAAAAAATTATATTAAATAAAGGGAGGTAATGCAAAACTGGACGAGGGAGATTATGAAGATATTTGAAAACGTAAATTTGCGAGAATTGGAGAAGTTGTTACGTGCTTTTGTGAAAATTGGACTAGTTACCAATAGTTGTTTCTCAAGAGGCGTGAAAATTGTCACACGTAAACGCTTTCTCCTGATACAACTCCATCTTAACCCTTCAATTGTTTTATTTTAAAAAAGAAAATAAATCTTTACATATTAATTTAAGTGGGTAAATTCGATATTAAATACAACACAAGACACGACTGTGGAAGTATCCTTGACAAGCATATCAAATCAACGTTAATGATCGTTAGAATTCTTTCAGTATGCAGTGCAATAAAGATGGCTTAAAAGCTAGCTAAATAAATATTGCAAAACTTAATACCTAGTAGAACGTTTCTAAAATGAAGGGATAAAAATAAAAGAACAGGGTGGTCATGAGAAAGATGAACTGTCTGGACCAAGAATTGACCAATATAGTTCAAAAGCCATTGAATAGTATTTAAGTTCATAGTTGTATAATTGGTTTCAAAAGTGTATCGTATATCGAGAAAGTTCCGCAAAATAGTATTTCATAAACCGAGTTACCTTGTTGACCACGTTCCGGAGGTACAAACGTAAAAAAATAATCCATGGTAAAAAAAACTATGATTTTCAAAACATAAGCGGTTTTATTTTACTTACGAAATTATAAGAATATAGACGGCGAGGTTGGTAAGTTCCCCGTGACGCAGCGAACCTCCGTGCTTCCATGAGACCGTTAGGGCGGGCCCGTTCTTAAGGTATTGCTTACGGTCCGGGGGCATACTTACCTGGTGCAGAGAATACCGTGATCATCTGGCTAGGGTTTTTTTTTACCATGAGATGTCTGCCATTTTGCGTAGACAGGGCTTTCACCCTGATGATTTCGACGATGACGTCATGGATCGCACCCTGAATCTGTCATCCAGAGGCAACATTCAGGTCAGTGACGTTATTTCTGTCTTAAAGAAAAATAATGTCCATGAAGATGCTATCGAAGATCTCTGCAAAGAGAAACATTCGGATGCAGCCATTTCCGTCCTCTTGAAAGACGCCGCTGAGATTGAGCGACTGAGGCTCCTAGACCTCGAATACCGAGGCCGACGGTATTTTTCGACCTCCCTGGGTCGTCAAATTGTGACACTAAGGTAACACTGGCTCCCGTTGTATCTAAAATGAGAAAATACAAGATATTTTGGAGGATTTCGGGAGGGTTTTGTCGGTTAACAGACCGAGAACCTGGAAATATTTAGACGGCACACGTGTCGTCAGGATCGATGTGATGGAGGCCCAACGCCTGGCGTTGCCTCACGTCATTAATTCCTGTGGAAAGTCCGTCTTAATAACGATTCCCAGTAGGCCGCCACTGGGTCTAAAATGCTCACGCATAGGTCATAGACGCAGTGTCTGCCCCGGAACTATCCTATCCTATTCAGGAGCAGTTAAATCTACAAACGACATGGCTACACCAGCACCTGTTCCGGCCCCGACGATGTAATGTCTGAGCTTTACCTCGGGGGACGAACTCCAGGAGTCCTAATTGGCCTTTCCCATTTTTAGCTCACCTGAGCGCTTGTGCTCAGGGTGAGCTTTTGTGATCACCTTTTGTCCGTCGTGCGTCGTCAACAATTGCTTGTGAACACTCTAGAGGCCACAGTTTTGGCCAAATCTTCATGAAACATAACATAACATAACATAACTTTATTGACATAATTTGTATACAAATATAGCCAACAAATGATAACATACAAAGGGTGTAAGCAATATTTTCAGAGAAGTACGTAAATTTGTGAACATAAATATCATTATAATTAAATAATATTTATATATAAATATGAATATTATTTTTTATCACGAATTTGATAAGCATAGTAAATAAATTTGGCAGTGTTTTTTATGACATTAATATTATTACATGTAAGAAGTGAGACAAATTTATGTATCGTCAGCCAATGGCAAAAATATTGTTTCATGTATTGTTTTCTCAAGTCCCTATATTTCGAACACACAAGCAGGAAATGATATTCAGTTTCTGTTACGTTCATGGTGCATTGCGTGCACCTAGGTGACCTAGTTTTTGACCCCAAATGACCCAATTAACTCATCCGAGATATCATGTAGACAAACATCCTGACCAAGTTTCATGAAGATTGTGCCAAAACTGTGGCCTCTAGAGTGTTCACAAGGGTTTTCCATGATTTGACCTGGTGACCTAGTTTTTGACCCCAAATGACCCAATTTCGAACTGATCCGAGATATCATGTAGACAAACATCTTGACCAAGTTTAATGAAGATTGGGCCAAAACTGTGGCCTGTATAGTGTTCACAAGGCTTTTTTAACATTTGACCTGGTGAGCTAGTTTTTGATCCCACATGACCCAATTTCGAACTCATCCGAGATATCATATAGACAAACATCCTGACCAAGTTTCATGAAGATTGGGCCAGAACTGTGGCCTCTAGAGTGTTTACAAGCAATTGTTGACGACGGACGACGCACGACGGACAAAAGACGATCACAAAAGCTCATCCGAGCACAAGTGCTCAGGTGAGCTAAAAAGATTATATTAGTAAAACAATATTGATATTCTTGCAATTCAAGAAACCTTCGTTGATAATTTCTTTCTAAGCTAATTGAATCTGTTTTAGATTTAGATAAAAATTGTATATGGAGTTATGGTGATAATAATGCTAGGGGTGTTCTTGTCTTATTTTATAAAAGCTTAATCACCATTGATCATTATCATTCAGATTTTGACGGTAGATTAATTTTTGTTTAATTTTACTTTTAATAACTCTAATAATTTCGTTTAATTAATATATATGCTCCTAATGATTCTAAGAAAAGAAATGAATTTTTGTTGAATATTATTCATTATTTGGTTATTTGTAGAAGTATTATCTTGTGTGGGGATTTTAACTTTGTTATGAACTCTGGAGGTAACTTAAATAAATGTATGGTTGGATCATCTATTTTTAAAACTACATGTATTTTGGATAAACTTATATTGATTGATTGTTTTCGGTACTTGTATTAAAAGAAAGTTTCATGGCAATGTAATTCAAATAATAGTTTTATTGGGTGTAGATTGGATAGATTTTATATTCCTGATCATTTATGTTCTTCAATTAATAACTCTTTTATAAGTACTTGTGTCTATTCTGACCATGATTGTGTTTCCCTTTCTCTTAATGCTTCTCAAAATCTGAATATGGGTAAATCGTACTGGAAGTTTAATGATAGTTTATTGAATGATAAGTCCTTTTTTGAGAAAGGACTGGTCACAGTGATTTTTTACAGCCTATTGGGAACGGGTCCTGTTCCTTTCAAATTGGGAATTTTTGAATCGCGAAAATAAGTTAATTGCAGAAAAAAAAAGAATCTCAAACCATGAGATTGGGAAATTGTATACAGTCGACTCTCGTTGTCCCGACTACGGTTGAGTCGATTTTCCGTTACCTCGACAAGATTTGTAAAGTCCCAAATTTGTTCCTTCTTTATCTATAACAAAAATAAATGTTTATGTCGATCTTTTTACCTCGACCATTTCGTTACGACGACTACGACACTTCTAGATTGCTATGTAATTTCACACTTTATGTCGATTCAAGAAATTATGTGGTGACCGCGATAGGTGTGAATAACACCGCGCTCTGATAGTCACTCTCTACTAATTGGTGTCGCAAACTGATGCCGTAAGCGAGTGTCGTTAATTACTCAACGTTGTTTGTGTGCATACCCAAGCTTAACAAACAAAAGGTGTTTATATAATTAAAATGTGTCGTGTCAAAATGTTTCGTTTCATATTCATATTCAACAATCTTCTCAGTTTGCAACCATTTGCTATTCTCACGAAGTGAAAATTTTCCGGTGCTCTAATAAGCAGATTAACTCCCCTTTGAATTAAGTGTGCCTAAAAGCCCCAAAACAACAAAATATGAAAAATGAAGTATTTACTGCCAGAAACTAATACAACTCACATGGAACAAACAATTGAAAATATATAAATACTAAGTTCAATGTCAGTTGTTTCTAAATCAACGATGAGAAGAAAAGAAACAAGGAACAACCCTATTGCTGAATGTTGAGGTAAATAACAATATACCAAAAGTATCCCAGCTACTGATATCTCGACAAACCGATATGTCAACTTAATTTCGACATTCCCGACGATTTCGAGACAACGAGAGTCGACTGTATTTTCAAAAGCCTTAAACAGGTTGATTTACTATGCTGCGATACTGGTTTGAGATTCTTTTTAACTTTGCAACAATGTAAAGTTGTTGAAATTGACATTTCACGATTTTACCATTAAGAAAAGGGTATTTGACTACAAATCTCTAAGCCCCTTACCGCTGTGGGTTCGAATCCCGGTAGGGACTTCGGATTTTCACACTTTTCAAATTGAAATCTAGAATAAATTTTATGTGGTACATTTTCCTTCTGAATTATGTGGTTCGGGTCGTACTAAAACGTTGACGAATCTGCTGACGATATAGTACATATAGTAAACTGCTGGCCAAATATACAAAGAAGGATATCTGAAAACGCTGACGATATGTAATATAGAAGGAAATTTTGTTCTGATGTTTGACTTGACTTGACGTGACTATTTGTGTTTACCGTCGCTTCGACGTCCAGCTAATAACAAGTGGAGGAAGACCCCGAATGCACGGAGGCATCCGGGTAGATCCATCGACCTACCGCAAGCCAGCTGGAAGGCTTCCTCACATGAAAATCCGAATGACCCAGCCGGGATTCGAACCCATGCGGTGAGGGGCTGAGTGAGTGTTAAAGTCAGCGAAGCGACTTTACCCTCTCGGCCACGGAAGTCCTGCTGATGTTTGGTTAAGATATAAATGTATTTTTACCTATAATTAAAAGGAGGAACTTTATTGAGTATATTTATTCTATTTCATAAATTTGATTCGGAGGAAATAGATAAAAAAATAATGAGGTTTGTTTTTCACTATGATTATATGCTTTGTAATAGATGAAAAAAATAATAAATGAAATACTTGAACTGTTATGTTCAGATGAAATCAGTTCAGTACATTGAATCTATTTTCAACTTGTCAGCAGTTTCTTACTTCTTCGAGATACGTAGGAAACTGTTGACCATATACAAAAAGAAGAAAACTACTGACCATATACAAAAAAAGGTCAACGCTGATCATATATTCAAAGAAGGATATCGGAAAACGCTGACGATATGTAATATAGAAGAAAGTTTGTACTGAATAATTGTAATTTTTCTTTATAATTACATACATAGTATATTTAACAATTATAAATGCAATCGTCCAAGAAATATTTGCAATTCCTTGACATACAATGTAATTGAAATTGTCACCAGATAAAAAGAGTTATGCATATAAATCATATTTTCAACTGGTCAGCAGTTTCTCACCTTTTTTTATATACGTAGACAACTACTGACCATATAGACAAAGAAGGAATAGAATAGAATATTGAATTAGAGACACCTCAACAGTCGAAAGACGTCATACGGTGTCTAAAAACGTTTAAAATTACGATACGTCACAAAACTATACAAAAGTGAATCCCGCACAGCAGGAGAGTAAACACGTTTAATATATCACGTATGTAAAATCAAAGCTTGTTATATATACCAACGTCTTTAATAAAAGCGATCAAGGAATCAACAGAAACAGTATTAAAAAGGTCTGACAGATGTCACATTAAAATAATTAGTTCTAATAAGATTTAAATCAATACAGTCGGATAAAATATGTTCGATAGTATACGGTTCCTGACAAGGAATGCATACAGGTTGTTCTTCTCGATTTAAAAGATAGGAGTAAGTCAAACGATAGACAAAGAAGGAAAATGCTGACCATATAGTTGAAAAACGCTGACGAAATGTAAATATAAGTAAAGTTTGTATTGGTGTTAGTTCAAGATATAGACATATTTTCAATGAAAATTAAATTAAGAAATTTACTTACTTTGATTTTTTAGATTTTATCATATTTCTCTATATAGTATCTTGTGAGGGAAACAAATAGTTAAATGAAATAGTAAAATGCAAGTATGTGACATACTGATACATACTGATCAAAACGAGGGAAGTTCTGACTCTACGATATCCAACTGGTCAGCACTTTAGTATCTGGTTTAAGATACGTGGGAAACTGCTGACCTTATAGGCAAAGGACATTACGTTAACTCATTATCCGTAGTGGGCACCAGAAGGTTTGATAAGCTGTGATAACTGACACGCTTATTCTTTTTGACACTGATTAAATGTAAAGTAGCTATGAAGTGTGTGTGCGCGCACGTTTGAGACAGAGTAAAAGAACAATTCAATTCAATTTTTTATTCAGCATACGAACAAAATACATGTTCGTCGCCTAACATATACTGGCGGCGGTTACAAAAAGCATGAGAAGAGCATGAGCCTTAAACATCCTTAAATGATTAGTATAGTGATTAGAATCATGCGTGTGCTAATAATAAAGCAAACCTATAATTATTATTGAGCTACTCTTTTACATTATCTTACCTGAATAAACTAAACTAACTGATTTGATACACTGACCCGGATTAACCGTATGCAACATACAAAACTATATTACCAAATATGTTATTGAAGTCACTATTTACACGAAATATCAGTGAAAGACCTATATTTAAAAAAAATCACTATTTGGCCAATGTAAACCAATGTAAAAATCTATTTGGATCACGTGACTTTAAATTGCGTCTACATTACACATAATATTACAGATTAATTACAACACGTACGTTTCTTGTTTGCTAAATAAATATATTTTGCAAGTTTACATAGGATACTAGCTTGATCTGAAGTTAATAGGTTTTGAATTTTGCAAAGATGGCCAGTGACAGTTATATTTAGGAAGAAATTCTTTTCTTTCATCTCCCTTAAAAGGAAAAACCAATACAAAATGATATTCGTCCTCCACAACATTCATAATGCAATAAATACATTTTCTGTTAGATAGTTCAATATTTCTAAATCGTTCTTCCTCGATTGCTCATATATGTGCTGAACAACGTAATCTTGACAAAGCAATACGGTGATTATCATTCTTAATGCAAGAAAAATATTTTTCTTGACAAATTTGTGTTTTTATAGTTTTACATGTACTTAGTTTAGGCATATTATGTAGCAAAAATCCTAAAAATTTATTTGTACTCTAGTAACAGACATATAATTCAATAGGTAACTAAAACCAAGCCCATTTAATAATTGTTTCACATCCGAAGCCCATGAACCTTGAATATTATGACTAACCTGATAAATAAAACATTTATAAATCAATGTATCAGGAGCATTAACAAGGTATCAGTGTTTCAGTATTCTACCTATACGAACAACATCTAATGGTAATTTTCCAAGTTCGCCTGACACAGTTACATTTGCAAGTTTGATATCTAACACGTAATAATTGTTTAAGGAACTTTATGTAAACCCTTTTAATATCAGGGGCTTTATGGAATCCCCATATCTCACATCCATAGTTTAATATAGGTAAAATCATTGAGTCAAATAGTTTTAATTTTTCACTGACACTGACACCGAGTGGTACAACATCAAATAACGAGTTCAATGTAAATAGTGCAAGTAGTACTTGTTCTTATAGTGACTTTTGGGCAGCATAAAATTTTCCTTTTCCTGACAATACTACACCTAAGTAACAAAATTTACTAACAACATTTAATCTAATATTATCATAATATAAATCAACATGTTCAAGTTTGTTTCCTACTTTAAAATACTGTTTTTGTTAGTATTTACAGTAATAATCCACTTTAAACAATATGACTTAAGTTTATTTTATAATAATTGCAAGCCATTGGAAGAATGCGAAAATAACACAGTATATTCCGCAAACGTCAAAATAAACATTTAATATTCATCTAGAGATATCATATCAGCTTATCATCGGCAATATCCGTTTCTATATCGTTTATAAATAATATAAAAATAATATAATATAATATAAAAAGCAAAGGAGACAACGTTTCGCCTTGCTTTACTCCGATATAACTCTAAAATTAATCGGTAATCTTACCTTGTACCCTTACACATATTTTAACAGAATTATACATAGACTTTAACATAGTAATAAATTTAGATGACAAATTATACGTTTATACCAAATTCAATTTCTGTACACCATATCAAAAGCTTCTTTGAAGTCGACAAATGCGCAGTACAATTTTTTACGTTCGTGTTGGAATATATTATTAACTAAAGATTACAATACAAATATACAGTCTATGGTGCATCTTTTTTTTTGTCTAAAACAAATTGACAATATATTAATTTATTTTTTTTCTACAAACTTTTGGGCTCTATTATCCAGTAATTGTGAAAATATTTTTGAAAAAAATGCTTGTTAACATTATTCCCGATAATTATTAACATTAGTAAGATTCCCTTTCTTTGGAACTGGTTCTAAAATGCACTTTGTCCATGACTCCGGATATACCTACCTGACTATGGCGATATCAATTTCATTAATACTAAAACCGCAATCAAACTCATTTACAGAAGTAATCAGTACATCATTTTTGATTGTTTCTTCATCGTTGGGTCAGAATATATAATGTCATTAGAAAACAGACTTAAAATATTCATAAAAATCACTTTCAGTCAAAGTATTATCATTTTTACATTTGTTTCTATATTTGCGTATCAAGTCTCAAAACTTTTTTGAATTTTGTTTAGCAGCATTGTGTAATTTAGGCGTGCGTTCAGTATGACAAACCGTATGCAACTGGTCGCTTACATTCATCTATGGAGTTACCTTAGGACAAAGCATGCTGTTCACGTGCTCCTTATGCTGTACATGGGTTTACGTCAACATCGTGGTTTATGACACTGATGTGCACTCAACAAAAAAAGAAACCTGGCAGTGTATGTTTTATTCTTCTTTTTCTCTCCAGAAAATAGACAATACAGAATGACAACAACTTTTGGGCATGTTAAAATGATCCATTCCCAACCCAGATATGCATTTTGGTTTTATGATAGGGGTCAAAATTGAATTTATCAGTTTGGATGTAATGGCATTGACATTTTTTTCTGGTAAATTTTAACCTTTTAGATAACCATTTAATAATGTGAAAGTGTTCTGGTATTGAAATCAATATCGGACGTGAGCACCTCTAGCTCTTATGAGTGTATCCACGCGTCGTCGCATAGAATTGACGTAACGTTGTACAAGTCCGTTGGGAAGATTGTTCCATTCATGAATCAATACATTTGTCAGCTCTTGGATATGCTCTATTGGATTCATATCCGGAGTCATTGCTGGCTATTGCATGACGTTAACGTTTGCTGCTGCTAAGTGAGCGCGTGTAATTCTTGCTGTGTGGGGACGGGCATTATCCTGCTGGAAAACAGCTGGAGCAGTTCTTCTCAAAAACGGAATCGCTTCTGCATTTAAAATAGTGTTAATGTACCCTTGGGCATTTACGTTGCCTCGCAGAACGATAAGTCGGGTTTTCTGCCCCCCCCCCCCAAAAAAAAAAAGAAACGATCATGTTCTCTAACACAGACGGGCGCGAACCGTTCACCTTGCCGGCGATAGACTCGTGTGCGGCCGTCGGCATTACTCAGACTGAATCGCGATTCGTCCGAAAACAGGACAGTGTTCCAGTCACGTCGACGCCAGTGACGGTGGGCACGTTGCCATGCCATACGGGCCTGACGATGGCGTAATGTCAGTATACTACCGGTATATGGGCGTCTTTGTGTGCGTAACCTATTGCGAATAGTTTGAGCACTTACGTTA